>OX276381.1:8105000-8672500 GCA_946251855.1 Alsophila aescularia
AAGTCTGTCAAAAAATATTAAGAGCGTTGGTGCTATACTTTTGCATTGGTTTAAATATCCTAGATGAACATAGGATGCTTTTTTTCGCGATAAACTCTAGTCCGCGCGAACGAAGTCGCGGGCGAAAGCTAGTATTCAATATCTCTAAAAAAAGACCAGGATCCCAGCATTTGAAACCTAAAGCTGGTGATGATATTCATATCTGCACCAATCCATATAATAAAGTTTCTCTTCAGAAAAATAAACAAAGAAACATAAAAACAGTACACAGATAAACGGACAAAAAACTGTAGAACTAAGCTCAACTGCTTGATATTTATTATTTGACTGCAGCAATTTCTTATTAGAGCTTCTGCAATTCCAAGCCGCAACTTCTCAGACAACAGAATTAAGGATGGATAATACAATTCCCGGCCCAGAGAGGGCTGTCATTTGTCGTGTCCCGAGATAAAGCTAAGCAAACAATCCGACAGCACGGTGGAATACAGCTACCTTGGTTGCTACTTGCTACAAACCTAAGAATTTGGCTACTTGGTTTCCGGTCAATAAAGGGGTCAATCGTAATCTATGGATTTAAAATAAATAATAATTGTAAAGTTTGTGGTGTATGTGCATTCGCGTGCAATCGTCTAATGTGGGTTCTGAGTTTTAATCAAAATTCGATGGTGGCCTAATGGTTCTATAGTGCAATTTAGAATCAAACGATACCGGGTTCAAACCGTAGGCTCCCGCACCAATGACTTATCGGAGTTATGTGCGGTTTTCCATCGCTCCGTGATTCGGAGGGCACGTTAAGCTGTCGGTCCCGGCTGTTAATAGCAGTCGTTAAGTCATGTCAGAGGCCCTCGGGCGGCCTGACAAACTCTGACATCAGAGGCCAGCACTACCTCATACGACAAACAAACAAAACATCAAAATTAAAAAAGGTTCGAAGAAAGAACTTGTAGCTTACTTTCGCCAAACCAAACTACTACTTAGTCCGGCAGGTAAGTAGTAGTTTGGTTTGGTGGAAGTAAGCTACGTATTTTTTTCTTTGAATCTTTTTAATATGGATTTCCGGTCAGTAACGTCTGAGTCTATCAATAATCAGTCTTCAAGCACATTTGAAATGGTACAAGAGGCAAGATAAAGACGTTTCATAAACATTTTGTGCGCCTTAGTTATGCAAGAACACACAGCACGAGACCAAGAGGCTTGGTCTCGTGCTAGGTGCTAGCTTAAATCGTAGCGAATACCTTTGTTCAGCTTTTGCGCGAGTTTAAGTACTCAAAAGATACAAATACTGTGCCGTCAGTACACAGAAAAGTTAACGCGTACAGTCAACAACAAGTTAACTATGAAACTTTAACTTAACCAGGGGTTAATGAATTGTCTGTTCGGGGGACGTTTGAGGAAGAAATTTGGGATTGTACCTCGCGCTATACGGAGATAAAGTATGTTTTTGATGTTGGGGACTTCCAAATGGGACCTTAAGTTTTGTAAGGAAGTCGGTATGCTTTTGACTTGCCTTAAAGGTAAATACAGGCAACTTAGTTATTATGGCTTATCATGTTCGTTAGTGATACTCTCACACTCAACGCGCTCCAGTCAGGAGTAACGCCAACACAAAGAAGAAGAAGTGAGTAATGAGATCATAAGGTCTACTGACTTTCTCATCCGTAGAAAGAGAGTATATCGTAGAAAAAATATGTAATTCCAGACACTGATCCGAGTATCGATCTCAGCTCAACATCAGAACTTCCATAGACAAGTTCTATGGCAAACCATGCAGGAAAGTGGTGAGAACTGATGATGAAGTACATACACTTTTACAATACGTTTTATACATAATAAATGGTAGCCTAACGGTTCAATAGTATAAATTAGAATCCAACGATACCGGTTTCGATCCTAGGCTCTGCACCAATGACTTTTCTAAGTTATGTGCGGTTTTTCATCGCTCCATGCTTCGAAGGGGACATTAAGCTGCCGGTCCCAGCTGTTATTGATTAATAACAGTCGTTAAGCCATGTCAGAGGCCCCCGGACAGCCTGACAACCTGACAACTGAGCTGTTATTGATTAATAACAGTCGTTAAGCCATGTCAGAGGCCCCCGGACAGCCTGACAACCTGACAACTGAAACCAGCTGGCCAGAGGCCAGCACTACCTCATACGACAAACAAACAAACAAACAATAAATTCTGACTTTAAAAATATATATATGTAAAGCATTGACAAAAATGGAGAAAATTACATTCCTGTAGAGTTTTTTGGTGCTCTCTTCTCTAATGGGCGTATTTCCGAAGCACCGGTAGAGTCAGAAGGGTATTTCGTTTTCCTGTGAGAGATTCAACTCTGAATCGGCATACCTATGAAAGGGAAATCTCATTTCAAACTCAAAGCATATATTACCAAATATTATTGATTTGATCCATTTATAATAATTTCTGTTTTTCTCCTTGTTCCTGCGATGTTAAGTTCCGACATGTATAAGTACTATTATTTTGCCTATTTACAATAAATATTTTGACATCAAGTTTTTGAGTAAATTATCTGCTGCATTGGCAAATATCCAGAATGCTGAAACGTATCAGGACTACATCTTTGCAGCTGCACACAGAATATTTTCAAAAGGGACAGAATGCAATCCCGTCAAACGCTTTCTATATTCATCCTTCTATAGGTATATTGCACTGCATAAACGAGTTCGCATCTGCTTGAATGTCAAGCAAGCACGACAAAGTACGGCATGTGAGTATTGTGAGTCCAGCAGTGAACTCCAACGATTCGATGACAATTAAGTAAGAAGTCAAGCAAGAGATGGCCAACAATGGATTACATTTTGATTGAAATCTGTTTAGAATTTCTCATAAATAATGTTATTGCTACCTGCGAAACTGGTTGACCAATATTTAGGCTCAACTCTACTAAGGTATTATTAGTATACTCAAAACTAATATTTCCGAAGTGAAACACGCAATAGTGCATTAGACGCCCGGCAGTCTCACATTCGTAGGAAATTATACCGAGGTGTACAGAAAACAAAAAAAAACTCGTAGTGCCAGCACGTTAACATTTCACGAAATTCCGTGAATATGCCACGAATCGTGTCAAACTCGGCAACAATCTCACTGTTCCTTCGCAAACCCCCTTCGCCCAAGCAATATTTTTCCTCCCCTTTCCGCATAGCGAACGAAAATGTTATTACCATAATGAAAGACACTCATAATTGCTTATTTCGCGAAAATAAAATCGCTTTTGAAACGCAAACGTAAGCGGATGAAGTACGGCATGATGCTCCGTTAACACCTGATCGGGCAGGCCGACTGCGATGTGAAAGCGACTACGGCGTAACGTAACCAACGCTGTCCGTTTTATTGGAGAACACTTTATGCATTACGGTATGCTAGTATGCTACGAGCTAGCGTTCAATCAAGCTAATAATTTATAAAAAAAATACAAGACGAGCACATTGGTAACCTAGGCGTCATTAAAACAAATCAATCAATAAGTCATATAAGTTACCAGAGGTATTAACAAGCACAAATTAATAATACATTTATATAGCCTCCGATCCCCCCCCCCCCTCTCCTCCCACCCCCCAATACAGCTAAGATCTCGATCACATCAGCTTTCATTCAGCATCAAAATCGGTCCATACATTTGGGAGCTACGATGCCACAGACAGACATACGGATACAGTGATATGTACACACACACTCTAAACTTATAACACCCTTCTCTTTAGATTTCTTGGTTTAAAAAGCGACGGGCGATGGCGGGTTTGGGATATGAGCAATGTATAAAAAGCAACATAGCGACTTACTTTTTCACCGGTAGGAGCAGCATCGATTGATCTGTTGAACTATGAGTATTTTCGCCCTGGCATCGCAGTCGCCTATCGCGCAGATGTGCACAAAGCATTACGTAATAGCCCGGGTAAAGGGGGCGAATTCACATAAATTTTAAATTAACCAGCGACATTGGGGAGGCTAATTAATTTTTAAACTGGCAGAGTGTGAGTATTGTTTATAGGATTAAAGGTGTGCTTGTGATATACTCGCAGGGTTTTGGGTGCTGAGTTTGGAAGTCCAGATCATGCGCTTCCAAGTCGAAGCGTAGTGAATATCATTCTCACTAAGTTAAAAAGAGCTATGGTAGCCTAGCGGTATACTAGAGCGAGTTAGAATCCAACGATACCAGGTTCGGTCTTCGGCCGTACCAATGTTTTTAGTTTTAATACCGGTCGTTAAACCATGTCAGAAATGAGGAAACTTGCGCACGGACGAATTTTTCTTCGGACGTTTTTCTCCCTATATACTTGTATGGTGGTTTAATTGATTTACCGAGGTACTTATTATTATTTTTTGCTTAATCGCTATCAAAGTAGTATAGGAGCACTAAATTTATACAGCACTTACATCGTGCCTCCTTAACTCGTAATTCAATGTCTGCACTGAATGACCTCAATAAAGCTTTTCCCATGGGATGACCTACCTGAACTAAAACTTCGACAAGACGAAGAAGACTATTCGAAAACCCTTGTCATATTCCTTGCGGATTCAAGCGCTTTAACCAGGACAGGGTTCATCCTTTTCCTGTCGCCCTTCATCTAATAAACAAATTAAACATCCAAGCGAACTTCTTAGGCTCGAACTTCATGCCATATCGTGCGTCACATCAAAAGGCGAACTTACACTAACGAGAATCGTTCTAAGCCCAATTATATTCATAGATGAGCGACCTCGAATGGCAGATTCCGAAGAGTAGGACATATTTTAAGGTATACTTGAGATAATGAGGACTTTGCGAAGTCTTCAAGGTCTCCCGAGCGTGGCAAAGGGATCAGAGTAGGGCATGGGGGTAGTACGCAACAAGTGAGTTTGGGAAGTGAGTACCAAAAAGGGGTTTTTATTGACATCTATCTATCAATCTACCCTTATATTAAGCAGTTTGCAAAAAAAGTTTGCACAATGAAGATAATAAAAAAATGCTCTAGAGGACTTAAAATAAGCTACGGAAATGAAACTTTTTTTTTTAATGGTGTGTTTGTTTGTTCGCGCATCACGTAAAAACTTCTGGACCGATTGCGATGCGGTTTTCACTGTTGGATAGCTTAGGATTCGACCTAAAATCTGGTGTACTTGGTATCAATTCGATGAGTAGAAGCCGGGCAATCGATACAAACATCTGACGTCTGGACGAAGTTTGAGGATATTGGTACTTTATCCAGATCCATTCATCCTGAATAATGACCACGCGGGCAAAGCCGTTGGTACAGCTAGTTTATAAATAAGTGCAGAGATACGACTTTGAACAGTAAGCGTACGTAATTTAGGTCTAATTAGAATCGATTTTAGTAACACAAGGATTTGTATGTGTATCGAACTATGAGAAAATCCTGTTTCAATTTCCATGTTATGTATTTAATTATTATGTATGTCGAATAAGGTGTTGTGATAGTGCTGACCTCTGGTGTCGCATCAGTCAGCCTTTGACCGGGACCGAGACCAACAGCTTATCTTGCCTTCCGAAGAACGAAGAGATTGCAAATCCATCAAAAACTAATATTATAAAGAGAAAAGATTAGATTTTTTGTATGTTTGTTTGTAATGAATAAACACAAAAAATACTTAACCGATTTAAAAAAATCTTTCATCTATGGAAAGCTATATTATCAGCGAGTAACACGGACTGTAAGTTACTTTTCTAAAAATTCGTGATTCTGCGATAATTGCAACAATGTAACACAAGGTGTGATTATCATTATTTGCATATACAAGTCATTATTTCGCGTGCGTTGCGAAAACTATTGATGATACATATAATAATTTTCCTACTACATGTACTCATCATTACCTACAAAACATATGTGTTAATATAATATAATATATATTACATATATATTTGAATATATTAAACAAGACTACGGCAAAAAATAACCGTTGACACTCCTGCGAAGCAAACGAATCGATTGAGACGTCGCTTGTCAAAATTCGGCCAAGGATTTATTTTGAACACATAACCCTTCATTTGCTTCGCCATATTCGGGTAAAAAAAGCATACAGAAAAATACATATTGATACCTTGTTTGTCAAAATCTGATCAATACGGGCGACGCTATGGTGAAACATCCACATACATAGACTGTTAAACATTACCATTCCCTTTCTTCACCGTACTCGGGTAAAAAGTATGTCTCACTATTGCATGTAGTTCAGTCACATTAACCTTTCTTTGTTCAAATTAAACAATCAAAACACTGGTAGATTCGAAATTATAAAAAAATATTTAAAGACACCCTTAGCTACCTATAAAAAGCTTTAAAAGTCATTGGTGTGGGTGCGGGGCCGAGGATCGAACCCGATTTCGAAGGACTGCAAAATTTCTAAAACCACACATGTTACCGTTCGGAAATTTTCAAACCACACACATTACCGTTCGGAATGGTTTCCGAACGGTAATATGTGTGGTTTAAAAAAATTGCAATACAACGAAATCAGGTTGGATTAGGTGGACATGGAAATAGGTTATGGTTCACCCATTCCAATGTTCAAAGCACAAGTAAATATAGAAAACCATTACAAACCAACAAAGCTTTTGTTCGCATTGTTTGACTGGGACTAAACGGAAAATTATACGTTGTCCTGATTCCACTTTCGCCACTCTATCTCCTCGAATAAAATAAATATTTATCCACTGTTTTATTTTTCTTTTTGTCTCCACTCCGCACAAAGGAATTGCTTACTTTGGCGTTTGTGAGAAATCACGGCTGTTGAGGGGCAAGTATCGGGACATGATTTGTGAGGGGCGAATGCTCCAGATTGTATTCTTACAACTGAGTTACGAGACGATCAGGTGCCTCAACTGATGGTAAGCGTCACGCCTGCCTATAAAAGATTTGTTGGAAGTGTAATAATAACAGGCACGTCGCTAACTATCTTCATTATCAGCCTGTGATGTTTCTTCCGTTCGGACTCAAACTAAGTGGTCGGTGCAGGACCGAGGTTCGAACCGGCAGCCTCTGATTGTAAAGTACTACCAACACCGCTTATTCTAGTCTGTTATCAGGGCTTAAAATCCGGATCAACATTTTCAAAATGTTCGCCAGAAAGCTTCCTGTAAACATCTCGCTTAAGAAAATACAAAAGTTTCTTTTGCCAATAATGAAAGAAACAACTTCCATATCCCGCTAATCTATTGCCTCAGACTCCATGAATACCGTTGATTTCTCAAAAAAAATATTTTTTGACTTCATAATTCCCATTTCGCCCAACTTCTTTCAAACTTAGGGGATTTAATGGATGCCGGGAAACGTCGAGAAATTTGCATTATGGAGGAGTAAAGATATAGGGCGCTAAGTTTTATATCGCTGTCAACTGAGATGGACTGCTGACGCGCACTAACCGCTCTAACTAAACCAAAGTTTCGTTTTCAAATAAGCATGTTCTACTGATTGGTTGGCGGTGTGATAAACCTTTATGTATGACATCAGTGATGTTTCACATATTCCAGACTATGTTACTAATTAATGAGGATCACGACGAAAGAAAACGGTGTGGGCACAGTATGAATTAAAACATGCTGATTAACATGATAAATCACCGATATGTTGACAGGAATTTGGTGGCCCGGTATTACGCGTCTATTGGTCTGTTTTCACACTGCCGGGCAACTTCTTGCTTATATCATTAATTTGCCTTTTATAATACGATTATGGGATACAACTTTTGTTTTTATTAGATCTGGTTATATTTTACGTTTTATCGTAACTTCTTTTATTGCTCAATAACGATGTTAAGTGGCGATGCGGTCGGGAAGGATGCGTAATGTTATTATACTCTACGCATGTTTAAGATAATGTTCGGTTTCGGCGCCACTTGCTTTTATGATGTTGTTATACGCAGAAACAAGGAGAAGAGGGATTTAGGAGTTTAAGTAGAACAATCTTGTAAAAAGAAGCATATCAGGGTTTTTAAACAGACGATAATCGCAGAAACTGCTGAGACTTAGCTCTAAATATTTATTCATGGTGGACGCTACTTATCTCACGTGATGTTAAGCGATGATGCGGTCGACTGTAGATGGTCTATGCTTGCCTAAATGAGACCTTGAGCTGCGATTTAAAGATTGTAAATCAGGAACAGAGGTTCATCCTTAGCAGCGGGACACAGGATAATGTTGGCAAATTATTTTATATTTTCGCGATGTACTTTTTCTACTGTTCGTCCGCGCGGACGAAGTTGCGGACAGAAGCTAGTATATCAATAGAAGCAGCATGTAAAAATACAACAACAAAGATGATTAAAATAAATTGCGTAGAGGACTTAAAATAAGCTACAGAACAAGATATTAACGTTTTTTAAAATCGCGTCTGTCTGCCTGTCTGGATGTTTGTTCATGCATCACAAAAAAACTGCTGGACCGATTAGAATTCGAATTACACTGTTGGATAGCTTAGGTACTGACTTAAAATCTATAGTACTTCATATCTCATCATAGAAGAGAAATCGGCAAAAAAATAATTAACTGCCAAAGGAATGTTGATCTAATTTAGAATATTGGTATTTTAGAATAACACACCACGCGGAATAGAAATACGCACAGGATACTTTTGTCCCAGAAAAAAGGCACTTGGACAAAGCTCGTGCATAGATGTTCGGAACTCGCTGACGTTACGTACCACTGATTAGATTAATTAACGTGTGTTTGATTATTAAGGTCTTTGGTACTACGTAACTGAAGTGACAACCTTCCGATTTGGATGCGTTGTCGAAGCCATCACCACCTTCAAACAAAATTCCGTTGAACAATTTTCTTGTATTTGCATATCTGTCAACACTACAGCAGCATACCCTTTCAGCTCGATATCATACAAAAGATTACAAGGCGCGTTCAAACAAGGCCCAAGTAAACAGGACCGTATGGTAACTAGATGTAAAATGGAGTGTGGAACGAGATGGAATCACTTGGACAAAGGATTGATCAAATTATATTTCAAGTGCTCTTTGTTCGTGATTTTAATATTGATGTAAGATATTAGTTTTATCATTAGGAAAATTTTTGTAAACCCTGTCAACATGAATCCAACTTGAGTTGGTGGAATGCCCGATATGCTTTTCCGGAGAAAAGATGTCTAAGTCACATGAAATGCGATGCCATTACTAGGTGTTCTGTGGCGATGCGATTGCGATATGGCAGCGGGCAAGATGTTTAAAAAAAATGGATTCCACCCGCTAATTAAAGAGTGCAGCATCCAATGAATACGCCGATCCACTTTTACGCACAAGCCTCACGCACACCTTTACTTCATGTTATGCCGATCGTCCGCCACATCCCAGCAAGACCTCGTCTTTTTTTATTCGTTGTTATTCTGTCAAGTTCTCACGGATAATAAGAAAAAAAACTTTCTTTCGTCTTTTATGATGATATTGTGTATCTGCCATTTTCTATGCTACGTTTGTTTGGCGGTGTAATATCTGTATTTTTTTTAAACATTCTGTGCAGCTGATTAACTTTTCTTTTTGGCACCACATATTTTTAAACTTCTTGTATGCTCTCTCTGTCTCTCTCATTCTGGGTAAGCATATACTTCTAAAATCTCTACTTATAATAAAGCAATATGAACGAAAAAGTCTGTACAAAGAAAAAAGTAAAAAAAAAGCCTTGGTTACTTAAAATAAGCTACTGAAAAAGAATATAACATTTTAAAAATTCGTGTCTGTTTGTTTGTTCGCGCATCACGTAAATACTACTGCAGTGCGAGCATGGATCTTATCGATCGATAAAATTCGATAAATTATCGATCGGTAAACAGTTCTTTTTTTATCAATTTTATCAAAATGCGGTAGCATGGATCTAGCTTCTCGGTAAATTGTATTGATTCGATAACACGTCGTGAGTTTATCGATTTAAAAAATGGCAACTCGTGGACTATACGATATATCAGATAGACGACTAATAGTCTAAAAATTATTTTTTACACATTTTGGTAGATTTTTATTATTTTGAATTGTTACGGAGAAACTTCTGTCATTTTGAATTATACCTAACTACCATAAAGTAGTATATTCTTTGAACCTAACCTAAAGTATAACTAGCCATAACTCGTTGCACAATTGCTTGAGACACCTCCCTGACAAGTCTGACAGTGTGCTGTCCTAGTGCTATATTATATTCCTGGCCTATGCATCATTGGTGCAACTGCCCTCGGTCAAAAAGCGTACAGCTGATAGAACCTACAACAATGATTATACAGGTAGTTTTTTAGACTGAGTACCTACTAGGTACCAAAATAATAAGAGCTTTAGACACAATCACAACAAAAGATAATTTCTGGAAATAGGAAAAACGTAAGTATTTTGGTATTATTATGTAAAGTAGATACTACAACAAGCGCAGGCAGTCCATTAGATCGACTCCTTCTCAAACGCCCTCAACATCTTGAATGAGGGCGAGGGCAATTTCCTTATAAATTCTATAAAGAATCTTAAAATGCTGTTCTTCCAGATCGAAAGGATCATTGGCTTCCCTGAAACTTTCCTCACGATGTTCTGACACCTCCACGTTTTGGCTTATAATCCGAAAAGGAATTTCCAAAAAAATAAATTTGTCGTGTAACTTTGGAAAGCCGATAAAATTCGATAAATTTGGTTAAATTACCGACATTATATCGACACCAATTGTCATAAATAAGATTCATGCTTCCTTTTGTCGATATAAATCTATATATTAAATATGATTTATCAAATTTATGTCGTTGTCGATAAAGTACGTTCCGTGCTACCGAACTCGTATTATCGAATATTAACGTCAAACTTGATTAAAAAAAAACGGTAAATTTATCGATCGATAAGATCCATGCTCGCACTGCTGGGCCGATTGCGATGCGGTTCACTTTTGGATAGCTTAGGTTTTGACTTAAAAACTGGGGTACTTGCTATCTCAATCCGATGAGTAGAAGCAGAGTAATCGAAAAAAATTTTTTGACCGCTGAAGAAATGTTGATCAAATTTTGGTATACTGGTGTTTAGGTCTTGGAATAGCACATAGATTACTTTTAACCTAGAGAATTGGACACGCGTGCGAAGCCGCGGGCATCATCAAGTCTAATAATAAAATGCCAAAGTTACTGCGTGCGAAGCCGAGGGCATCATCTAGTCTAATAATAAAATGCCAAAGTTACTATGTGTATAGTGTTGGACTACGTTTTGTGGGAAGCAAAACCCATAATAATAAATAGCATCAAAAAAAAAGTGGCGAGGAAAACTACGAGTATCTAGGAGTACAGAACAAGATTACTCTAGGACAAAAGATTGAATGAAATCAACCGTTTGTATTCTTTACAGAAAATGTACGAATTGGATCTCTCAAGCAATGGTCGTAATCTTGTAAGGGTGGTCTGTTATTTTCTTTCAGAAATGGCAAATACTATATCGTTGTGTAGTAAATGTGATGAACTGATAAAGATAAACCCTGTACCACTGACTTATAAGTAAATTATGTGCGGATTTCATTGCGAGCGCTCAAAAATAACCTCAAAATTACAACCATCGACCCATGCTGGGCCAGCGTGGTGAAATTTTTAATTGTCACACAAAAAATACATGTTAATGCCAAATGTGCTACTGAGATGTCCAACCAACAAACCTGATATAAAAACAAGAAAATTTACGCATTACTTTACAGCGAACTTTAAATCGCTGTAGATCCTAAATGATCATTCGAAATGAAAAATGATAAGAGAAACCTAAAGATGATTTTCAAATACCTATTCAATTGTACCCCACTAAGCATAGTTCATGGTGTCTGGCTATCGCCATATTGAATTTTGATTACTGTCATGTCTTTAGTAGCACTCCCAAGATTAAGACAAATCGATTGACGTAAGAATCATCTAAATCGGTCCACGCGTTTGGTCTATATAATACCCTTCGCTCAGTCGGGTAATAATATTTATATTACAAAGACTGACAAACATTACAAGAAACTAGGCAGGACCAGCCCCTACTAGCAGCACCCACGTGTATGTATGTAACACAGGAAAACAGGATAGGTACCGCAATTATACATTTTGAAAACGTGATCAAATTCAGCTTCTATAATTATGGTATATACCTACATATTATTTTATGTGAAAAATAAAATAAACTGTATTTTTCAATCGAATTCCAATCAATCCAGTCCCGGATCCGGATTTAAATTCGACATCCAGACACGTCGATTGCATTTCGCACAAAAAGGACAGTGAGATAAAAAAATGTATTGACGTATGTTTCTACAGCGAAGCAAGGGAAGAATAATGAGTTTAACGGTCTATGTATGCATGTATGTGGATGTTCCGCCATAGCATCGCCCCATATCAATCTATTCGTCTTCATGTATAGGTAGGTCATCGGCAAGTATTTTTTTACCCGACTACGGCGAAGCATATGGTGGGTAGTGTTCAAACTAAAAACTTGGTCCGATTTTGACAATAGAGGTATCAATCGATACATCATTTTTAATTCTTCATCGCATGAGTCTCACAGGCTATTTTTACCCGACCGTTGTTTAGTATTTGAACTTATTTTCCTTCTTACGTGTCAGTGGCAAAACAACCAGAAATATATATTATTACACTTATCTATCACTATGTATATATATCTACTTATAATAAAGCGATAAGTACGAAAAAGTATGTACAAAGAAGATAATTTAAATAAAAATGGTCTAGAGTGTTTGTTCGCGCATCGTGTAAAAAATTCTGAACCGATTGCGATGCGGTTTTCACTCTTGGATAGCTTAGGGTTTACCCTAAAAACTGGTGTACTTGGTATCTCATTCCGAAGAGAAGAAGCTGAGCAATTAATGAGTATATTTTTGACGGCTGAAGGAATTTAGATCAAATGTTGGTTTATTGGTATTTTAGATCTTGGAATAACACATAGAGATATACTTTTAAACCTAGAAAAATGTCCACGCGTGCGAAGCTGTGGACACAGCTAGTTATAGATAAGGTTAGAATAAAAACTTGCCACCTTCACCCCAACATCCGTGGCATCACTAAGGTCTTAACTTGTGCAGGTGGGGCACATGGGACAGATGAGCAAAATATGGGGCATCGTGTGGATGGGGTCACGATAGCCCCAGAACTTATGTCTAACCACCAACGCTAACATGAAAAAACTAGGGACGGAAGATGATCATCAAAAACAGAGGCAATAATACAGAGCTGCTAAAAATCTGACTAGAGTGCTTAGATTTCTCAAACGACACTTAAGAAACTGAAGTAAGCCACCAAGTTTTAAAGGTATTCAAATGCGAAGCGTCATGATAGCAAAACTAAATAGATTAGGTAGATACTGAACCTTAGGACTTAGCCTCTTAAAGCTGTAATTTGGAATGATAATGCTGTAACAGGGAAAATACGAAAAAGTTATACTTTCTATGCACTAATAACTACTAATAATACTAATAATAGAAGGAAAGCGGCTAAAAATTAATAAACTGGTACACAAGCCATACTCGTCAAAGGTTGCTGCTTGTGCCTGGTTTCATAGGTCTTTTTGTTTCCAGTTTGATGGTTTGTCTGTGGGACATCTCATTGGCACTTTTATATTTGTTTAAAGAAAACTCGAAAAGAAACCACGGAATGTATGGGTAACACGACGTTTTTTAAGAAAATCCGAACAATCTACCCACATCGTTCCCACTAGTCATAGAACTGAAGCCACAAGAGTACCCCATTGAGGCCCACAGATGGCGTCACTCGCGATAAGGGCCCGTGCGTGCGGGCGCACTCGACTACCAGATAAGTGTCAGCTGGTAGGATCTGTGTCGTGTCACTGTGACATCGGCTTTAAAGTTTTGAAAACGGTTTTTGTTTTTGTATTATTTCGTTTTTTTTTGTCTTGGTAAGTCTATGTAAGTCATAGAGTAAGGAATTTTACCTTTTAGACATTTCCTTCGCCATGTATACTTACACACATATGTATGTGTAGGTATATATATAGTCTAAGTGTATGTGGATGTTCCACCATAGCGTCGCCCCTATTGGTCCGATTTTGACAAGCGAATTATCAATCGATTCACCTTCATCGCAACAGTGAAGCTATGTTTTACCCACCGTAGTCGGGTTTTAGTAACAACTATTTCGATTATTAAGTTTCTCGCTTGTATCATTGTGGTTAGTTAAGAATTTGTGCAAAGAAGTTGATCAAACGATCAGAATTTTTTTGTTTTTAGTTCCAATATGGTTTAAAAATACAAATCAAATTAACGTTCTAATTGGACCGCGTGATTCCGGGTTATTCATAATTATGTTTGGTGTAGAAATGATTAGTGATGGTAATCCATACATATAAAACAGTATCGTGGCTTACCTACTGACTGACAGACAACGCACAACCTAAACCGGTAACATTTCTTGAGTACCAAGGAGCACCAAGGAGGAATTTCTTGAAATTCCATCGTGAGCGATTGAACTGGGTGGTAAAGATTGCACGCGGGCGAAGCTGCGGGGCGCAGCTATGGTATTAAATTAAAAGCTTTTACAAATTCACGGAAAAATCAAAAATTGCTGTAAAAGAACCAGGACAATTCAGACCAATTACTTAACCCCAAACTAGGATACCCTGAACTATGGGTACTAGACAACGGATAAAGATACATAGATACGAATATACTCGTAATACATCCATGACTCGGAAACAAACATTTTCTATTCATCACACAAATGATTACACCTTACGGGATTCGAACCCGCTTCCTTTGACTTCGCAGTCAGGTTCACCAGTCGGCCAACCGGTCGTCAAAGTACGATAATTAAAGCGGTTATTAGGGCATATATTTTAAATTAATTAGTTAAGATCTTTTTTAATGTTAGCAAAGTTTGTGAGAAGGGATGGTTTATGGGAAACGTTAGAGGAATTAATTCAATCCTTATTATTCCACTAACTACAGGATTAATAAATTTTTAGTAAAAAATAATCTAATATAAGGAAAAAACGATACAAGGACCATTAGATTATCTCAGCCGGTGGCTATGATAGTGGAAGCTGTGAAAGGATGTGATAGTGCGATAGTGAGGTTTTATTCAAAAAAGATCTCGGCGGAATAATATTGCGTTGTACTCGATAAAAAGGAAACGATAAACTAAATAGTGCCAGTTATTGTCATGGGCTACCTACACTCATCTGTATGGATTTGTTTTGCCGTACTTTCGTTTGTGCCGATTCAAAGCGCCCCACCGAGGGTCCATGGAACTAATATTGACACTGTCTCATTTAGTCACAGAATAAATAATAGTACAAATACGTTAGTTCCGTGGACGCTCACTACTGCCAAACTACTGCTGTCAGCGCCAAAATGGCGATAATCAAATGATCTCATTGCAGCGTTCGTCAAAAGCCTGTCTAGAGCACGGAGTAATGTGCAGTTGTTTATGGCTACCTATAATCCTTACCAATATAAAAAAGTGAAACGTTGTCTGTTTGTTTGTTTATTTGTTTGTTTGGGAGCTTTCACGCGATAACGGCTGGACGGATTTTGATGAAATTTGGAATGGAGATAGCTTATACCCTGATCTGAGGATACTTTTTATCCCAGAAAACGGGGAAAATGTTGATTAGTCGCTGTAAGAAACGGTTGCGATGGAAACGAAATAACAAGTATGTCAAAAAACATCAAGAGCATTGATGCTATACCTACTTTTGCATTGGTTTTTAATATCCTAGATGAACATAGGATGCCTTTTTTCATGATAACAGAAGTCGCGGGCGGGAAAGCTAGTAAATTATATATGTCGTTCAGAATCACTTTAATCCACTATGATCATAATGTCAAATGTATGGCGTCCCATTTATTTACACGACACAACCGCACGCGTATTTTAATTTTATATTGCATTTATATTTCGATAATTTCACAATAAAAGCTCTATTTGTGTAACACTATTTTTTATAATTAATACACAAAAAAACCACAGGCAAAACTAACATTATTATTTACTAGCTGCGCCCCGCGGTTTCACCCACGTCCCTCAGGACCCTGCATTTTTTCGGGGTAAGAAGTAGCCTATGTGTTAATCCAAGGTATAAGTTACCTTCATACCAAATTTCATACAAATCCGTTCAGTAGTTTTTGCGTGAAAGAGTAACAAACATCCATCCATCCATCCATCCATCCATACTTACAAACTTTTGCGTTTAAAATATTAGTAGGATTAGTGTGATTAGTCAATTTTGTATCTCCAACTTATAAAGTGTTTCTGCTCTCCTGGTACTTAGAAATACATTTTTTTTTAATATAGTCACACCATTTAATGTTCATGGAGAGGTATAATCACTTTTAATAACTTTATTTGTCAGTTTTGTATCTCCAACTTGAGGTGTTTCTTTTCTCCTGCTACTTAGATTTTTTTTTTTAAATAATCACACCATTTAATTAATGTTCATGGGGAGGTATAATCACTTTTAATAACCTTATTTGCCTATTTTCTATATCCAAATTCTTAAGTGTTTCTACTCTCCTGGTACAGAAATACTTTTTTTAATAAAATTACACAATTTAATGTTCATGGGGAGGTAAGTATACTCATTTTTTTTTTTGTCAATTTTGTATCTCCCAACTTCTTAAGTGCTTATGCTCTCCTGGTACTCATAATTTTTTTAATATTTTTTTTCGTTTTTTTTCAAGTCTTAAAGAAAACGATAATATTTTTTTCTCCTATTTCGGAATAAGAAGTAGCCTATGTATATGTATGTAATCCTGGGTATAAGCTACCTCCATACCAAATTTCATCCAAATCCGTTCAGTAGTTTTTGCGTGAAAGAGTAACAAACATTCATACTTACAAACTTTCGCGTTTATAATATTTGTAGGATTACTCTGTGGGCAATAATATAAAGTTGTTTTTTTTTTTATAAGATTACGTCGCCATCGCCAAAAAAATAGGTATTTATTAACTACAAGTAAACTGTTTATTCTAGCAGAATGAGACTAGCCCCCAGGGACTGCACTGCCAGAACAACCTTAAAGTGCTTGTCGACAGACTTTCTACTTAGGGGTAGTTAGCCAGGCGGAAAGTAAAGCACCCTACTACCAACCTACCTAAGTCAATAACCAACCCTAAGTATAGGTTGCTTGTACATTTCCACGATCAATAAATTGGGAACAGGGACTTATTTTATCTGAAATTCTACCACAGTCCCGATCTCCAAGCTGCGTATCAAGTTTTGTACTTACATACGGGCGCTAAGTGCTCGGCGGAAAATGCAAATGAGAATAGGGGCGTCCTCTAAGTCACAACAATTTGCTCTTTCTTTATAATCGACTTCAAAAAGGAGGAGACTCTCATTCAATTGTTTTTAGTTTATTTAATAAAACAAGACTTCAGTTCAAAAAACTAAAACCCGACTCCGGGCGGGTAAAAAATAGCCTATGACAATCTTGCGATGAAGACGAATCGATTAACACCTTGTCCGTCAAAATCGTACCAATAGGGACGACCCTATGGTGGAACATCCACATAACCACATACATAGATACATACAAACATACATATATATATACATAGACTGTTAATTCCATTACCCTTCCCTTGCTTTGAAAAAAAGTAAAAAAGATATACCACCAGAGTGGTGCCATATAAATTTTATCTAAATTGGTTCAGTACTTTTTTTTATATTAACCGTCCATTGTTAAGTCGTTCTTTTGGTGCATTACATAATGAACAACTTGTCTAGTTATTACAATCGCTCGTATATCTTTATGTCTATAGTTTATGATTTCATTATAGTGATTAGGTTTTAAACTCTAACAAATTTGGAGATGATGAAAGAAAAACAGTTATGAGTTGAACAAAGATATCAACAGATGGCGTTGTTATAAACAGAACCAACAATTATTTTGCTAATGTAATACTTATTTTTTATTGGATACTTTACTTACGTACTAACTAACCTACCTAGAAATCCTAAACGTTAAGTAAAGATATTTCACAGAAGTATAATAAAAAGATAACACGTAAAATATTAAGAGACGTAATTAGGAAGTTTCCATCAAACAACTTTTCCATTAAGTTTGTTATTTTATATTACAAAATAAACTTGAGCTTTTAAGACTTTTCAATAATTGTACCTTGTTTTAGAAAGGTTTATAATAACATGGTAGGTTAGGCAAACTTTTTTATAATATAATTTTCTTTTGTCATACTTTCAGCACAAACATTTTTAATGCACAGTTAATGTGCTCATAACTTTGAAGTTATTGAAAAATTTAGAAAAACGGTGATGTAGATAATTAATTATACAAATCTATGCAAATAAACATATTTAAATCGGATAATATTTAGGGGTAGGTAAGGCTATTCTAAGATCAACGCACGAAAATGTACCAACAAAAATGACACAATGCCATCCACACAAAACTTATAAACAAGCATAAATTAAAAATTTATGTAACCCCCGACTCCCCCCCCCCCCCCCCCATTACAGCTAAGAAGCATCTAGATCACATCAGTTTTCAACCATAAAAATCGTTCAAGCTACGATCTTCTCCCCCCCCCCCCCCTTATAGCTAAGAACCATCTCGTTTACCTCGGCTTTGAAACATGAAAAACCGCAGCTAAATTGGTCCATTTGTTTGGAAAATACGATTCTCACCCCTCTTTTCTCAACACCTCCCCCCCATATAGCTCAGAACCATCTCGATCACATCAGCTGTCAAACATAAAACACTGCAGCTAAACCGATTCATTCTTTCTAAAGCTACGATTCGCACCCCCTCACTTGGTAAGCCGTGTGATCACCTAAGTTTTGACAACTCCATATTTATTTATTCATCAAGATGAAAATAGTAAGTTTACAGAGATAAAAAAAGAAGAACATTACTTTTTTCCTTTTCATTTATTTATGACATAAAATTTTGTAATAAATATTGGTATTTTTTACCTTGTTTTGGGGGAAGTACCCAAATTATTATTTGGATTTTACCCCTTGGTATTTTTGAATGGGGGGAGGGCAATCAAAAAAACAAAAACGCTATAAAACTTCGCTTAACCTGTATACCAAGTTTAGTCTAGATCGGTTGAGAAATGCGACCTGTAGAGGAGAACAGCCAGAAATCCGGACAGACATCCAGATATACGAAAGAATTTTTGCCGAAGCTGAAACAGAGACGCTTTCCTCGCGCTTCGCGCTCGCTCGGTCAATTATTATCTCACGTCGAGGATATTACAGATTCCTATAAAAAGCACCATTCAATTAAATAGATTTATATAGGTAGTTCATATTGAACCACCGTCTGTGTTGATGGCCATAATTAAATATAGATTTGTGTCTGACTGATAATTAAGGCACGTTTTATTTCTGTTAAAGTTTTTCTCTTTGATTATACCTGAAATCAAGTGTGTCTAATTTTAGTACCGGAGTGTGGGATGTAATTTTATTTATGGTATTTGAGTTTTTTAATTACTTTTGAGTATTAATATAAACATTGTTTTTAGAATTGCATAATATAACTTAGTACACCACACTTTTAAAATTTCAATTTTTTCCTGACCTATTGAAGATATCAGAGTTTTGAAATAAAAATCTTTTATAGCAAATTTCATCAACTTTCTTTGAATTTATAGTTTATTATATTTTAGTAACGTATTGCACTTTAAAAAAAATATAGAATCCAAAAAATTGGTGTATAATAAATAGGTTCGCGCATCACGTTAAAACCAGGACCGATTGCGATGCGATTTTCACTGTTTGGTTCCTTAGATTAGACTTAAAAACTGGTGTACTTGGTATCTCAATACGATGAGTAGGAGCCGAGGAATTTAGTGAAACCTCTATTAATTTTAAAAGTGTGGTACAAGTCTTGAAGGCAGTGTATATCTAGTCTGTTATGTATTCGTTTTACAAATATTATTGCGATAAATACAGAAAGGAAATAAAAAGGATAAAATAAGTTCATTATATACTTATATTTGAGGAAACATAGTGTATCCTTTTAAAAAAAAAAGGAGTGTAATGTTTTCATGGTTCATGTATGTATGTATTTAGATGTGTGGGGTACCGTTGGAATGATATATTCCCATCGGCCCCATTGATGGGGACGTTACTTTTGAAATACTTTTGACATACCTTTAACATAATTCGAGTAAAAAAGGAATATTTATTAATGGAAAAATTGAATGTTACTGCAGTATAGCTCCAATTTCAAAGGCGAAAAAAACGTATTTTGCAATATGGGTATCAAATTGAAGGCCTTGAATTGAATTGTGGCACATTCCAACAACTATAATTTATTGACACAAAAACTTTTTTGTATGTTTTTGGCAGGGCAGTTGTTTTTTAAGCTAGTTAAAATATTTATTATCCATTGATGTACAGTACTTTGTTTATTTTAGGCATGGTCGGATATAAGGAACTGAATATCAAAGAGAGGTCACAAAAGTTTCTTATATCTTTAAGGTACTGTTAGGGTCCACAATGCTGATGTTCTGGAGCAGATACGCTTGTGCGTCCCAGATATATGTTTGGCGGCCACGGCTGCCAAAGTTAGTAGCAGTGCAACGCTCGCAGACCAACCTCCTAGCGTCTTTTACACGTGCATTTCGCGCACTTTTTACATAATATTGCTGTTAATTGGTTGTGTACTGAGTGGATTTACAAAGGTGTCTTTGAGAATTTTATGTTATAAGTCATAGGTGAATGTTGTCGATGTACTATCGCATAAAGTAAAAACCAGTAATTATTTATATAAGTTTGTAAAAACAAGCACAAATTGAACCCATACCCCCCACCCCCCATTATAGCTGAGAAGCATCTCGATCACAACAGCTTGCATAAAAAACCGCATCATTATCGGTCCATTTGTTTGGGAGCTACGATCTTCACCCCCCTTCCTCCCCTTTATTTATCTATGTTTATTTAAATTACTTATATGTAATAATAATAATAATATATATATGTATATATATATATATATATGTATATATGTATATTTATAAATGTATTCATATTTAATTTCATTTTTTATACTCTTATGTTTATTTTTTCCGCTCCCTCTGGGCTTTAGCTGAAAACCAGAGCTGCGTGCCTTCGGCAAACAGCCTAATGCTGAGTTAAGGCCCATTCATCACCACTTTAATTATCTACTTTTACCTTTTCTTTGTTTTCCTTTTCTATTGTTCCTACTTAATTTTTCTAATAATTTGTATCTTTTATTTTTGTGTGTGTTGAATAAATGTATTTTCTTTCTTTCTTTCCTCCCCATTATAGTTAAGAACCATCTCGATCACATCAGCTTTCAAACCGAAAAAAAAAGTATCTGAATCGGAGAATAAAATAAATAATAATTGTTGAGTCACGCGGTAGTATTTACGGTTTGATATCCAACGACACCGGGTTGGATCCTGATAGCATGATAAACTCTGACAAAAGAGGTCAATTATTATTATTAGCTATGCATATACAACAACTTAATTTTTCGAGGATTTCATGAAAAAAAACCGCTTTTACCGCTTCAAGCAGTGTCTAACCTTGAGAAAAAGTAATTTCAGAAGTGCTAACTTTCACAACCCAAATCCATCATTCAAGGAAACCTTAACTCTCTCGATCTTCAAATATCGACCTCCCGAGAAACAGAATAACCAAGATAGATATAAAAAGGTCCAAGTTTTACGTGAATGCCACATTAATAATTCATTTGTAATCCTCCAAGTTGGTGGTGGGATCTAAAATGTATTTTACGACACAATCGGCCATGTTTTATATACAACTATGGACAGGGATGGACTAAGGACGCTCTGGGGGCAGTTTATGCCGTGAATGATGGGCTTGAGCGGAGCTGTTGACATAATTTGGCATGAGCACTTTATTTTTCACATTCGACTGTTTTATGTACAACTATGAACGTACGGAGTAAGGACGCTTTAAACCGAGATCAGATTTTGTGACGAGCGTTATGCTTAAAGGATTATTCATAAATAATTTTTATTTTCTTTTATTGGCCTGGATTACTTTACGCGTTCTACGTAAACTTCAGTATGTACAGTTTCCGTTATGCAACAATACAATGAGAGTCATCTACACGTAATAACTCGAATTAACGAATAAGTATTTTTCTCTATGCTTTTCAATACCTATCTTCATAGTTGTCAGTAACTTAGCAGAAGGCTGATGGTGGAAGGTAGCCTACTTTTGATTTCATAAGTGACAAAATACGTCATTATAAAAATAAAAGAGACAAATGACAAAATAATTCACCTTGTAATACATGAAAGAGATAAATATATGCCCAGTAATATAACGATAAACTTAAGCAATATTTTTGCTTTAAACTTGCTCTCTATCTATCGAAACTTTAACAACTAAAATACAGGCATTACAATAACATTATCAAATGTAACCCTTCAAAAGTTCCAACTTTCGAAAGTTTCCAGCCAAATTCAAGTAATTGCTCATACCCAGCTATCTCTTGTCCTTAATCCGACCCTAGCTGACACAGTGCCCTTAACTGAAATTTAAGTCACCGCCACAAGTAGATAAAACGGAGTTTTTGCGGGTTCTAACTTTTTCCTTGCCGAGTGTGTTAAATTCGGAGTTTTCTTTGAAATGCCCGCTCTGAGCATGCAAGCTGTTTTTTCTTGAAAGCAGACGTTGAAAAAGAATTTGAGGATTTTTACGTAAACGAGTACTTAGGTTTTTATTAAGGTTCTGTACCCAAAGGGTCTAAACAGAACCATATTGCTGCGGCAACGCTGTCTATCTGTCTATACATTTGTCTGTCAATCAGTCACGGCATTATGGTTACGGGCTTGTAGAGGTTAAACTAGATAAGACAAGGACTTTAGTGAAGATGTATGAACTGTGATTTTGGAACCTGGCAAACCTTAACTTCCGCCATTTAGATTTCCCAGACATAAATGAAACTAGTGTCAATCGACAGGGAAAACTATAAGAAACGAGACGACGTGAGGTGACAAGCCTGACGGTATTCTTCAGATTGCACTATGGAGATTGTTCACAAGAACTGCATAATCTGATTCCCCCATGACCTTTCCATCACCGTAGGACTAGACGATCGGCAATGCGCCACCCTTTTATGGTTGAAATACCTCGCACAAGAACGAAGCGTTACGCTTCTTCACTTGTATAGGAACTGCAAAGGAGTGGAACGCTCTGCCCTCATCAGTGTTTCCGTAAAATATAACCCAGGTGTGTTCAAGTCAAGAGTGAATAGCTATTTACAAGGCAAGCGTGCTAGACCTTCGACCACATCATCGCTTTCCATCACGCGAGATTGTGGTCAAACAACAGCCTAGAAAGTAATAAAAAAAATGTGTTAGAATAAAATCGCCCAACTTCTCGATAATTTAAAAGTAGTGTATCTGTGAGTTGTAAACCTCGCGATTATTTCTTTGCATAGCTTAAAAATTACTAATTGTTCAGAACATTTTTCGAAATGGCTGATATATGTTTATTTACGTTTTTTACCCCCATATCTCCAACATTATGAAAAAATACAAAAAAAAACGACAAAAAAATGAGCCATCGCGGGACACCTCGCAGATGTGAAACATCGAATTTCGCCGAGCTGAGGCGGAAAGAGCCGACGAGCCCATGAAAAGAGCCAAGAGTCGGCCTTACTCCCGTACCGCGCCATTAGATGTTTCACATCAAAAACTATATAATTATCAAACCCGCTCGCAAAATTTCACGAGAATCGGTTGAGAAATGCGACCTGTAGAGGAGAACAGCCGGATATCCAGCGGACATACGAAAGTATTTGTGCCCAAGCTGAAACGGAGACGCTTCGCGCTCGCTCGGTCAATTAATATGTTGTTAATACGAGTAACATTATTAATATGTTGTGTTGTGTATGTGAATAGTAGGTTCGCAGGTTCGCAGGACTGTGACATTAATTGCATCAGACAGTTATTTTAAGGTGGTTCCCTGGCCAAGACAGAAAAACAAGACGCTGTTCCTAACGCGTATGAACGACGAAAAAGATCATTTTCAAACCAAAATATTTCAGAGTATATCAATATGGAAAGTTTCTCAATTTTTTCTTATTGATTGACACTAGTTTCATTGATGGCAAAGGAATAGAGCTTCTTCTAGATGGCAGAAGTTAAGATATACCAATAAAGTTTACATGCTCTTTCCACGGGAGTGGTGCGTGGAACGGGGATCAATCATATTTTTTTCCTCCTTGGTTAGATCAAAAAGATTTTGTAAACCCACGACAACAACCGCATACATACATGTGAAGGCTTTACCTTTGATAAAATTTATTTGAGCGTTAGCTAAGACTTCTGAGATTAAAATTATCAGAAGTCGATCGAACGCTAATGATAATCATTCAGGTTGCCCAAGTGCAAAACGGACCGCAGAATTTGGTTGTCTATTGTTATTTAATACGCACTAAAGCCTAATTTACACGTATTAAGTTGTCAAATAGTTAACTAAATTTTAACATAATTTTAAGTGACTAAGCATGTAAACCATGAATTTAGTAATAAGTTGTAAGTTAAAATTTAGCGTACAAGTGAACATGTAGAATATAATTTTGTCTATTTTTCGGTTATGTAGCCGCGCGCTCCGCACCCCGCGCAACCCCCGGTAGCGTGGCTCGCGCCTACAGCATGTTTGAACAGGTACAATTTAATGAAGCTCATAATTTGCGACTGCGTGCGATTCAAAGTTTACGGTAAAATGTTGAAGTGGACGGAAAATACTACATTAAAGATTGTATATATTGGGATAAAATAGACAATCTACAAAAAAAACTGTTTTAAATCATAGTTTTTTCTTACGTAGCTGCATAAAATCTTTCAACCCTTGGTATAGAGCTTCACATACATCGGGTAACATCAGGCGTATGCTGGACTTAAGAGCTTTACTAAATTACTTGCCTGGATGCGTGAAAACGTTTACTTAAAATTAAGTCACTTAAAATTAAGTTAAAATTGACTTATCTACTTGACAACTTAATACGTGTAAATTAGCCTTTACTCTATTACTAGCTGTACCAGCGGCTCCGCACATTAGTCATGTGGTCATTTCTCTAGCTTAAAAGTACTCTATGTGCTTTTCCCGAACTTAAAATACCAATATAGCATTATGTGATCAATATTTCTTCAGCTGTCAAATAGTGTTTATCGATTGCTCGGCTTCTACTCATCGGTTTGAGATACCAAGTACACCAGTTTTTAAGTCGAACCCTAAACTATCCAACAGTGAACCGCATCGCAATCGGTAGTAGTGGTCCAGTAGTATTTACGTGATGCGCGAACAAACATACAGGCAAACAAAAAAAAAACAAAAAAAAACGACAGACACGAATTTTTAAAATGTTATATTCTTGTTCAGTATCTTATTTTAAGTAACCTAGAACATTTTTTTCAAATTATCTTTGTTTTTTTTCATATTGCATTATTATAAATATAGATATATATATAGACAGATAGATAGATAGATTATACTTTATTAAAAGCCTTAAATAATTAATATCGTTTTTTCCTTGACGAAAGCTTTCTTTGGTAGGTATGCATTATACGTTTGGTATTCTTCATATGGATATAACTTAGTTTTACGACAAGCGTAACGTATGTTTTTGCAATGCTTTGCAGCGCAGTCCACCCTAATTATAACATCCTCCAGTTCGACTTAAGTTCCATCTTTCCATCCTTGTTTTTCACATTATGAAAACTTTTCGAGTTATGGAAGAAAAACGGTGACTTCGAGTCGGGAGGTCGGGACACAATGCGTGGCCCGTGGCCAGACACTTGGTTATTGTTAAGTAGGTTTACTCCATTGTGATCGCCCTAAAGATTAATTAATACAACGGTATGACCGACGCTGCGAAGACTTTACATTGTTCCAGTAATAAGTTAAATCTAAGAATGACACCATAATGAGCTCAACACTAAAGCAAAACTGATAACCAATCAGTCATATAAACAGTATGAGCGTTACACAGGATTAACCCGCTAAAACTCAGTGAAAGTTACCAAGATAACGGGCGCAGATGCGGTGTTAAAAAAAGACCTGGCAGCTTTTATGTTCCCTTTGGTTACATCCTACCCGAAAGAAACTATCTCAAACAGTTACACATTATTATTATTATGTAGATTAATTTAGTAAAAATATGGAATTGTGATACCTGTAGTGGCGTGGTGCTATCTTCTCTAACGGGCGAGTTTACAGCGTACTGGTAGAGTAAAAAAATATATAAAGGTGCCTTTTCCAGTGCAAGATTAGCCAAAAAATTGAAATTTCCTTTTTAAGCTCAAAGTTTAGGTAGTTTAATTTAGTTTAGTTTATATAAAGTTTTTTTGTTTGTGCATTTTATATAGAATTGTTTAACTTTTAAAAGTTACAAGTTGCTGCCTATTTACAATAAATGATTTGAGTTAGACTTTACTTTGAATCCTATCTTCATCTAAATCAAGTAGTCCTATCATGCGTAAGTTATTCTAGACCGCCAACACAACAGATTTGATAAAGGGGGTAGATACGGAACGCTTTAAAATCACGTAAACAACAACTCGACTAGATATAACAACAGGCAAATACACACACACACAGCTACATTTCCAATGTTGTGCTTCATGGTGCAATAACAAAGATAGAGAGACCATGCGCTAAAGTCAAAGAAAGCCAATTGTGTGCATGCCACCTAATTTATGCGGTCCACAATTTCAGGAACTGGTACCTAATCTTCCCACTTTTAATTAGATCTATGACCACCACGCATAAGTACCCATATACCTATATATGCTTTTGTGTGCGTGCGTATAAGGCGCGAACGTAAAAATAGCTCCCCACATTTACGATTGGAGGGTGCAGACCGGCGTTCATTACAGCCGACACTGGGGCAAAGTAAACAGCCGCTCTAGAATTTTTTCATCAAAATTTGACTTACGCCATCTGTTTCCGCGGTAATCTGGCTCTGGGCAAATATTTGTCGCCGGGAAGATGGGCCAAGGGGCCAACTTGATTATTATGCGCAGCTTTTTCTATTACGTTGTCGGCTCGAAATGTATTAGCATTTTCTTTTTAGAAGCGCGATATTAATTACGTGCCGATGGAATATTCTTTGAGTTTGTTTACTTTTTATTTTTAGGTGGGTCAACAAGTTCTTGAGAGTTCTAGATTAGACCTTTCAAACTTTATTTTTTAGTTAGGCCTTAAATGTGAAGATCGTTTTCGGAATGGCGGACCGAGAGCTGCGCGGAATTGGGTTTTTGGATGGGCAAGATATTAAGGTCACAGAGAAACTAGTCTCCTTAAAAATTGTATAAAAATGGTATGACATCTAACATTAGATTTAAGATATTCAAGAACACAGATTTGGTCTTTCTGCGATAAATAATTCCTGGAACTTCAGATCTAAAACCTTGTCCTATTTAAAACGTAAATATGTATATACCCTCAAAGCCAAATTATATATCCAATTTAAATAGGTATAACGAGCTTGCCTGTGATTTAGACTAGTAGCCAACTACGAAACAATACGAATCACTTTAGGAACATGCCCGTAATAGTTAATAAGCTTATACCAAAAAACTATTGATTTATTTGCTATTTTGTTTCTAACTTTTATTGTTGCAAAATATGTGAAAATGTAATATAAAAATGATTCGTATGTCCACATACGTAGGTACAGTTTCTATTGCACAAAAAAGATTTTTTAAAGCTCATAGCCGATCCTGTGCTACATGTCACCCAACCTGATTCTCACTGCAATGAGGCTCTACTATGCTTCAAAAGTACGAAGTTTTGGTCTTAGTTTCGACACAGAATAAATAATAATTTCGAACGGACGATTTGTACTGTAACCATTTGAGGAATAACTTCTGTGATGGAAACGATGACGGCATCGTTTTGATCATCATCCACAGCCTTTCTCGTCCCACTGCTGGTCCTCTCTTTTAGTACGTCACTCGCCTTGGTCCTGTGCCAATGGGATCCAGGTTCGAACTGCGATCTTAACAATAACGTCAGACCAACTTGTTGCTGGACGACCAACGAACAAATGTCAGAGTAAGAATGGAAAAAATATATGTATGATTAGAATCAATCGCTCGTTCGAAACTAAGCACGAAACTCTCAATCGGAGTAGAGTGTGTCTCAGAGTGAGTCTCTTCGCTCACGTAAATCTGTCATAAACGTATTTAAGTCTTTTAGACTTAAGTAATAGTTTAGTTTAGTCTTTTAGACTGGGGCCAGGTGGAGTGACGATCTGCGAAAGGCGGCCGGAAGAGACTGGATGAGTGGAGCTGAAGACCGAGCTCAGTGTCGTGCATTAGGAGAGGCCTACGTCTAGCAGTGGACAGATATAGGCTGATGGTGATGATGATAAAACGTAATTTCGTTATCCTTCGAACCAAAATACAACAGTACCTACTAAATAGAAAGTAAAGTTGCTGTCCTTTAAAGAAGATGTATGCTTCACATCATCGACAGCCTATATTAGTCCACAGCTGGCCTCTCCTAATGAACACCACTGAGCCCGATCTTCAGCTCTTCTCGTCCAGTCGCTGCCAACTGTCATTCGCAAGTAGTCTCTCCACCTGGTCGGCGGGCGTCCGACACTACGTTTGCCTAAACGTGGTCTTTAGACGTGGGTTGCTTGCATTGGACAAATTGGGGTAGTATACCTAACAGCTGGCTTTCAGTCTCAAGCCGATGTGGGCAAAGGTAAACATCGGCAGAAATAAACAGCAGCGTTCACTCACTGTGTTGCTCTCGAAATTTACCTGGAACCAGAAAATCATAACATTAGAAGTGTAGTCGAATTATAGTACATTACTGCCGCGGTCTGTAATGACTGCGTTGCTGGCAGCGATGATGATGGTCGAGAACTTAACTAAGCAAAGCTCGAGGCCATCATAGCGTGGCCAGCAGGGCAGTCATTGCGGACCAAGGCTTGTATAGTGCTTTACTCAAACAATGCGAGGAATTTAAATAAAACCAGCTTAGTATAATAAGAATTTACTCAAACAATGCAACAACAACGACAACGACAAAGACAACAACAACGACCACAACAACAGAAAAAGAAACAGTAACAGAAACAGAAACATAAACAAACATAAACAGAAACAACAACAACAATCACGATCACATCAGCTTTCAAAAAAAAAAAAAACATCAAAATCGGTCCATTCGCCTGGGAGCTACAACGCCTCTCTTTTCGAGTTCGGTGGTTAACAAAACCACAGAATAAATAATAGTACTAAAAAAACACGACAATAATGTATTTTCAAAGGAAATTGCTGGCCGCAAAACACGACCGTAATGAAATTCCATACAACTTTGCTGGCGCCTATTCAAGCAGCGCAGCAAGGTCGACTTTGCCTAAAGAAGGTTATCGAAATAATGACCACATTACAAGCTTGTTTGAGTAAATAATATATACAATAGTAACATGCTTTTTATTACTCCTAGAATATATAGTTTGACGAGGTATATTGAATTAAAAACATTACTTCGTCAAGTCCTTTAGGATGGTTGAGAGAACGACAGGATACTTTAATTGTAATGAGTTTTTAAAAGCTTTTATTTAACTTCACTTGTATGTATCTATGTATTTTGTCCTGGAATCTTGCAATTCAAATTTCAAGCACTTCTCGATTAGCTATCCGGCTGAAACTTTCAGGGTAGCTCACAAACCGATGACCATGTAATAAAAAAATAAAAGACAAAAAAATATAAAAATGTTAAACGTGAAGAGATAAAAAGAAAAACGAAAAAAAAAATAGGAGAAAAAGAAAAAAATACTTAAAAACGTAAAAGTTACAAAGCAACAAAAAAAAAAAGAACCCGCAAAAGCTTTTTTTCAAATTATACTTATAATATTTTTCAATAAACAATATGCTGTGAGAATAGAAACAATTCTAGCTTACTGACAAATTGAAATGATGGTACTCAAATACATCCGTTAAGTATGTACTAAGGTGCAACGTTTCGCTCAGCGTGCCAAATTCAAATCTTCTTGCGTTTTTTGCAAATTTACAGCTTTATTTCTCATCGTAGATTCAATAAAACTTATTTTGCGGCAATAAATAATATAATTTTGTAGCTTGTTGACATTTGAACCAATATTGTCTATCATTTTAACCGTCATTTCTTGACACAACCAATTTATTGGCGCAAAATTGGTTTCAATAAATCCACGATGAGTCATTAAGCAAGAAAATTTAAATTCGGCGCGCTGAGCGAAACTTCGCACCTTAAATAGTACTATGTAAATTGGACATTCACAAAATAACTTCACTTGCACTCAATACTCACATATTATGGCAGGCTTTTTTTAAAAATTGTTTATTATTGTATAATAATTTTCTAATGGAAAAATTTGGGTCACGGACGAGATTCGAACTCGCATACTGTGCCTCAGCGCGGCACATGCCTTTACTAATTCAGCCACCGAGACCTATGCGTCGTCATCCAAAACTTTCCACTAGCTTCTTTGAACCCGTCTTGTGAGGCGTTAACTGCTATGAAAAAAAATATGTTTATTATTGTTATGTAAATTATTAGATTGTACAACAAGTGCATAAAACAAGCCACTTTATCCTAGACAATTATCAGCCCGAGCCGTAAGCGAGGGTAGATATTGAAGTCGAGTATAAAACGCCTTGTTTGATAAACGAGTTATACTGCTTTTCACTTCGATTGCGAGGAAATGAAACAATAACATTTTAAATAACCAAACATTTAAATACTGCTAAGAAAATACGAGGGCTTCTTTCCCGCCACTTATTTTTAAGCTTTCTACATGAAAGATCAGGCTCGGGTCGGAGACCATAGATAATAACCCCCTTACTTACAAAAAGTTATGCAATGATATGTAATACGCGCAGTAAAATAATACCTAGTTATGTGCCGTTTCATACACTACTTTATCTACACTAATGCAATAGGAACTTACAAGAAATGAAACAAATAATTGACGTAATAATTTCTTGATTTTGCTGGTAAAATCTCTTTCGTCATGTTCGTTGCTGTTTCATTTTTATTCAGGATAAAACTTTTGATCATCAAATACACATTAAATTGGTTAGGTTAAAGTAAATTATGGCGCCAAAATCCAGTCCACAGCGAATTCACGCGCATACGGTCTAGCACGCGCCGTCATAGATAATAAATGGCGAAAACCTTTGATAGTGCGGAGCCAAACCGGTGCTTTAATGGGAAAAATATATATTTTATAACAGAGTTTTTATAACAGGGTTATAGTGTTTTTATTTTTTTATTAGAGACGTGCCGTGCGTAAAGTACGCCATTATGCCACCATTTTTGAGTTCATAATCCGGATTTTACGATATGAGTGTAGGTAAAACACTTTTATGCACTAGTGCATAAAATGCAGATTTATGTCGCCTACACCCAGCATAAACAAGAACTTTAACAGCATGAGAACTTGAGAAGTGAAATGAATATTTATTGAAAGCAGACGTTCTCTGAATCATGACTTACAATTATGAAAGAACCTTTCATAGTAAATGAAGGCAAGACAATTAAAAGTTCTATAAATAGGACGTTAGAAAATAAACAGACGATGTTTTTTTTTCCGTTTTCGTAAATCAAAGGCCAAGACCGTGCCTTGCCGTATACAAAAACACAGGTTACGTCGGTAAAGACAGTACCTAAGGTTAGTGGAATTCAAGAAGAGCAATAGGGCTTGTCTTGGACATGCCCTTTTCTTTATTTTTTTTTCCTTTTCTTTTCTTTCACGACCGGTTTGGGCACTGGTTAGTGGTCTTGACTGCAAAGTCAACGGCTGCGGTTCCGAATCCTGCAAATGCATACGAGTATTTGTTTCCAAATCACGGACGTTATCCGTTGTCTAGTATTCATAGTAGCTACAGGGTATCCCAGTTTAGGCCAAGCCAATTGGTATGACTTGTCTTGTACATCTAGGGTAAAGTACTCAAAAGTTGGCACCGCCACCCAAATATTGGCATGTCACATAGCAAGAGTTTGAAGCGACATTAAGTAGATTTTAAGCAATAAAATTCAGGGTGTGTATCATTGTATGTATCCGTGTATCTGTCTGTAGCCTCCCAAGCAAATGGACCAATTTTGATGCGTTTTTTTCTGTTTGAAATCTGATATGATAGAGATGAACCACCGAGGGCGGGATCGAAGATCCCAAATGAATGGACCGATTATGATGCGGTTTATTATGTTTGAAAGCTGATGTGATCGAGATGCTTCTTAGCTATAATGAGGGGTGGATGGGTCGGGCGTCATATATATTTTTAATTTGGGCTTGTTATTTAATTTCAATATCAACGCTTCTACTAAATATGACTTCATAATCTTAATTTTCGACGAAGACAATATTTGACCAATTTGAGAATATTTGACCATCCTTACGGCATTATCCCCTATTTATTAATATTTATTTACAAGTATCAAGCAATGAAATGTGAACATTAAGCATTATTTAAATAAACATGAAAATCATAGGAAATATAAAACAGCACCAGCAAAGAATGGAAAACTCGGGCGAGGCTTTATTTTTACAATAAAGTAGTTTTCGTTTTACTTTTCTTTTCAATGCTAAAATAACAACAAAGCGTGCTGTAATATATTGTACACATAATAATAATGTGTTCATATTGAAAATCCTAATAAATTGTCACGAATTCGGCTACCGTGACCACTGCATCACCACCCAAATTTTTCGCTTAGATTCTTAATCCGTCTTACGGGAACGGTAACGCCATCTATTGGTAGTATTTTGGATTGGTTAGGGCTTGTGCCGCGCAAAGGCATGGATGTATGCGGGGTCGAATCCCGTCCGTGATACAAATTCCTTTAGAAAATTATTAGATTAGTTCTTGCTAAGCGAGCGTCAACTGCTAAAATCATAAAAGCGTTTGATTTTATGGAAGTTTGAACTATATGGCCAGACTTCTTGAGATGTAGCGTATTTTTGTGTCATTGTGTGCTGATGTCAAATCAACTCAAACAGACCGACCTTAGGCACTGTTCCATAGAACATGCCACACGTGGTGTACCAACGGCTCGCTCCAGAAATAAGTCCGTAAACACATCATGTTCACAACTAACCCGAACACTTGGCGAGCTATAAATAGATAAATAAATAACTATAACCCGCTGCTGTGTTGTTTTTCATTGTTTTTTTGGTTTCCTGTAAACGGTGCATGTTTATGCGCAGTGGTTATGGTATTTCTTATGGACAATTTTTTGTTGCTTCTGCCTATATCTGGTTACACTCTCTGCCTGTACGCTTATGTGAAAATCGCAGATGACGCGGACGACATAAGGTCAAAAACTAATTTTATTACAACTGACTTCGCAAATATAAGTAAAAACGAAACTAAAAGAAAGAAATAATATTTATACTGCAACAAAATTAAATAACATACAATATAACGCATTTTCAACAATATTCGAAGCTTACCGATCATATTCAGAATCTCGTATTTTTAAGTTAGATAAGAAATACCTGACTGACTGAAAACGCATGACTAGCCTCACGTATCTTACGTTGCTGATTAAGAAGATATTATTTAAGAATTAGCCACATTCATTGACCTGGCTGACTGGTCGCCGACATTGACGGGGGTCGTTCAAACGCCGATGCCTGTCCGGCGGCGGGCGGGAGTAGGTTTATATATGTTATAGACCTGGACGAGTACTGAGAATATTCTCCAAACTGAAACAGCATCTTTTCAGTACACTTTCTTAAACGGTTTTATTTAGCATCTGTTGTTTGTTGTTATTAGTCAAATTTAGTAATTCAAATTTTAACCCCTTCCTGCCGACCGATTGATCTGAAATTTAGTATACACTTTTAGTTCTGATGACAATACAATTATATATAATCAGTATTGTTGTAAATTCAAGATGGTCGCCGCCTCAAAATGGTAGATTACATATATTTTTTCAACCCCCTCAATATGGGTATCAAATGGAAGGGCTTGACAAGTAGAACACGCTACACTTTAGAAATAACTAAAAAAATAACTAAAAACTTGAAATAAAATAAGATTTAATTTAATAGGTTTTACCAAAAGCTAATATATAACATAAAATGTGGGGCGAGTCGAATTTATATTACCTACTCAGGTTACGCTACGCCCTAAGTTTTTTTTCAGTAGTTTTGATCTACTGCAATCCGAAAGCAGACGATCTAAGAAAGGTCTACATTCTGCAAAAGACTCGTACTCGTACTATCCAGATTTGTTGCAAATGTTGAGTCTCGACTTGACTTCCGTTTTTTTTTGTAAGACTAGGCAAGCTTTTGAACAAGATCTTACTTGATGGAAAGCGATGATGTGGCCGATGTTATAGTAAGACCTACCTAATAAGAATTTTGCTTAGAACCGTAGCTGATCCAAACAGAATGTAGCGACCCATTGCTTGTTTCAAAGACTGCTTCAAAGAACAGACCATATTTGAAAGAATCTAAGCTTTATAACTGCCCCTTAAATGTATTCGGTCTGCTGAACAACACGAGCCCATGCTCGGTAGGTTGATCGCCAGAGCGGAGATCCTGTGGTCACCTTCCGGCTTAATCGGAAAACGGATAGGGAGTAAAATTTTACAAAGGCGCGGTGGAATGAACGATAGACACACGATTAAAGCGTTATCATCATCATTATCAGCCCGTTTCCACTGCTGCTACAGAATGGCCACTCTCCGCCCCGTGCAATCTGCGTCCTCGCACCCCCCGGCCGCAGCTTAAGGGTTGATGGAAAAATCTGCGAACTGCCGCGCGTGCGTATACAAATGGACGTGAGCTGTAACTTAGCGAAACAAGTGCAAATGCAAATATGTTGCATCGCCACACGCCCAAATCTGATAGACAATTGATTTGTATGAACACGGTATGAGCCCTCACACTAGCGGGTTGTCTTTTGTTTTAGTCGCGTAAGATATTTGTGTTTGGTTGGTTACGTCAGTAGGTACCAACATATTTTTGCAGCCGTATGCTACTTACACACACATTTGGCGCGAATACAAACGTCATCTGTTTATAAGTGAAGAGTTGTAGGTATGTATTTAAATCAACGCGGTTGTTTGGAGTGTGCTGCTGGGACAAAAGTCTTTCAAACAGAGGATGGTCCATCATCATCATCATCATCATTTGTCCACAGCTGGACGTAGGCCTCTCCTCAAGCAAGCCACTGCACTTGGTTTTCAGGTCTCTGCATCCAGTTTCTGCCAGCCGTTTATCACAAGTGATCACACCATCTTGCCACAGGGCGTACTACACTACGTTTTTGTAAACGTGGTCTCCACTCGAGAACTCGTCTACCTCAACGTTTGTCGGTTCTTCGGGAAATGTGAACAGCCCACTGCCACTTTAGCTTGCTTATGCTTAGAGCTATGTCGGTTACTTTAGTTTTCTGTCGGATCACTTCATTTCGAATCATGTCCTTAAGAGAAACTCCAAGCATAGCTCTCCATAGCTCGCTCAAATTTGTGGACTAGCCTGACCGTGAGTATCCACGTTTCGGCTCCGTAGGTTATGACTGGTAGGACGCACTTATTGAAGACTTTTTGTCTTTAGGCACTGTGGTAAGGACGACGAGAAGACTTGACGGAACTTTATAATCCGCCACAAGGGTCCATTGCGGGTTAGAGGATATGTCGCACGTCCTCTTTAATCCTCCTCGGCGTCTCCTTATTTCCTCTCGTTCTAAATGAAGTGATATCGAAACAATTCTACAAAGATGTGGCGAATGGGTACCTCCTCCAATTTCATATTTCTTCAACATAATACAAGATATATTTCACCCTTTACTAGAAATCCTTACATCTTTGTTCACAACCCAATATAGGCACCCCCAATTGCCGAAAACTCGAGCCTCATTCCAGAATTGGGATACTTTACATCTCCTTCTTGAACTCTGTAAACGAGAGGGATAGAATGCTACTCGAATATCAAAATCGTGAATGAAGGTAAGTCGGTCTATATTCATCCTGATAGTGGTTTTTTTTAGAAGTGGAGTGTAATTGAACTTAGGAAATAGGCACTATATATAGGCAGGGTATTTCCAAAAATAGTTCATTCTAAGATAATAATATTACAATCCTAAAGTCCGTTTACTACAGGCTATCGTTTGAACGTAAAGTTTGTACTTACTACGACGTACTATTTGTACGTGTACTAGTACGTAGTAATATTATTTATTCTGTGCAACCATTTGCACTAGACCGAGAGGGTTTTCAATTCCTTTAAAAATGTCCACAAGACAAGCAGGTATCTCAAAAGGCAGAATGTCGAAGCCAATGCCTTCGGTCGTGCAAAAAAAAAAAACAGCTCAGCCCACGGACCTTTGTTGTGGTGGTCAGTGCCTCGCGCAAAACAAAAATAAGACAAAACGAACGGAACGGAACAGGTCTCGCCGGGCCCGGACCAGTCTGACGACTTTTGACCACTTTTCTGTTCCCAGTTGTCCTACAAACTTAACCTTGCTGCTGCATATTTCAACCCTCACTCGTATCTCAAGGCACGAAGTTCGAGTTTCGTCTGGCGACACTTTTAGAATTTTGGGATAGATTGGCAAGATATTGGGCTATGATTTAAAACCATTTCGATTTCTTTAGGAATTTCGGGCAGCGGTCTATCGAATGATGTAAGTAGTCTCCGGAGAATTGGGTTGATGTTTGTGATCAAACATAATGACATTGGAGAGGTTTAAAAGACGTAAGAAAATACAGTTGCCAAGAGGTTAGCTCCCAAAAGCCTGAGATCAGATGTAGTTTCAGGCTCTCAGAAAATAATAATGAAATACTTTGTTTTTTGGCTGTACTACGTAGCTAATATCAAAATATTGCATAATATCATGGATGGGTACCCATAGGTATATCATCCGGACGATAAAACAAATCGCGCTTAGATGATTTAAACTGACTGGTGTAGTCGCCAGCAATGTTAAAATACTAAATAAATAGAAGCCGGCAATGTTAAACTTTTAAATTTTTAACTGTCGTAGCTTACGGATAGAACAAACCAAAGTGACATACGAATGAGGACAAAAATGTATCAGAATTGCCCCTGAAATAAATTATATAATCTATATTACAAAATAAATGAACGAAAAAAGTCATGTTGGCTATATCTTTTTATTTTACGTTAGTTCAATTTGGATAGAGGTTGGTTAGCGTGGGTTGTTACTTAATTTTACGTTAGTTCAATTTGGATAGAGGTTGGTTAGCGTGGGTTGTTATTTAATTTTACGTTAGTTCAATTTGGATAGAGGTTGGTTAGCGTGGGTTGTTACTTAATTTTACGTTAGTTCAATTTGGATAGAGGTTGGTTAGCGTGGGTTGTTACTTAATTTTATTTTTATTTTTAACCCCCGGACGCGAAAAGAGAGGGGTGTTATATGTAAAGGGTGTGCGTGTGTATGTCTGTCTGTGGCATTAGCTCCCAAACGAATGGACCGATTTTGATGCGTTATTTTTCTGTTTGAAAGCTGATGTAATCGATATGGTTCTTAGCTATAATAGGGGGAAAGGGGGTGAGGATCGTAGCTCCCAAACGAATAGACCGATTTTGTTGAGGTTTACCATGTTTGAAAGCTGATGTTATCCAGATGGTTATTAGCTATCATGGGGGGACGGGGTTTTTTTTATAATTTGTGCTTTTTCCATTTATCATTAAAATTTATCTATTATATAATAGATAAAGTACGTATAGTTTCGCAGAATTAAGATACAAATTGTTTATTCGTTCATTTTAAGGAAGGATTTCCGCATAGGAACGCCTGATCTATCAACTATCTAAATGACATTTTATATTGTAATTAATATTATTATTATGAGCCCATATCGTCCCACTGCTGGGCAAAGCCCTCTCCTCCCTCCTTCCAATTTTCCGGTCTATTGCTTTAGTCCGCCATTCTTTCTTGTACGCATCAAGTTAGTCTCGCCACAGTTATATTGTAATAGTGTTTTTATTTCAACGTGTATATTTAACTTTCGTTCAGCCAAATCTATAAGATCTTGCCGTTGAAACTAATAAATTAGATTTTGGAACAAACTTATTTAGCTGTTGACTGCTTTAAAAAATAGAAAATGGCAGCGAAATAAAGAATACGCTTTACTTGTTTTGGTTGTTTAAATTTCCTCGTACATTTTTTGAGAAGCATTTTAGGAATGCTTCGGCATCAAAGGCAATTACTTTTTTCCCCGCACTCGACAATATTGTTCTATTTCTGAAGTAGAAGTGAACGTAAAAATCACGCGCAGATATTTTTGGATACGTACTGGAAATGTATGACAAAGAACAGTCATGATGAGTTGCGAAACATGAGGCAGCGCTGGAAGTTTGTAGAATTTATAGATTGCAAACGAGCTAGAAACCTACAGAAAGTTCTACCAAGCAGATCCGGTTATGTCTTAAATGAATAATTTGATGATACGTCTATCACTACACGAGATGTGGATAGAAATGTAAATGCCGCAGGTTAAAGAACGCATGTTATTAAAAAACAAGTCCAAAAAAGTTGCAGCTATAAATAACGAGGCATCCACCCGGGGTGCAGTAACCAGACATTCTTTCAAGGCCAACAAAACAACCAGAAAACATATGGTTGAAAAACGAAACTGGCAACATTCAAGCGCAAGGCAACCACTTACATTTGAGCCCCGCCAAGCAACCGTCTTCCTTTATTTCCCGTTTTGTAATAAGAGCAGTGAAGGTCGAGCAGGGTCTTGGTTGACCGGACGCGTGGTGTCCTCATCCAGTTAAGCAGAGCTCTGATCTCGTTAAGCTGGAAGCTAAACAAGAGGTCTATTGTGGCTGGGAGAACAGTCACCCCAAGCAAAGGTCCCTTGTGGTCAGTGACCAACGTCGAGAATAACACAAGTACCTGGCACACGCTCTGGCTGCGTCAGTGACGTCACGAGGCTGTAACTCTATCTTTGAGAAGCCATTGTTTGTTGTTATTTAATCAAAATTATTTCAGGAATTTGGTATTTAAAGGCTAAGTTCAAAAACTAAAACCGTTCAAATGTTTTAGAAATTTAAAACAATAGAGCCGTGTGAGTGCGCTTTACTTGGATTAATACTACCGGTAAATTTATATCGCACTAATACGGCCCTAAAGTTTTAAATTACTTGTTTTTTTATATGTTGTGACTTTTTAGTTCACTAGGACCGTAGCCGGGTTTAAGTTTTTTAACTTATATTTGATTTTAGTTGTTAGTTTGAACATATGACCATACCTTTGCTTCGCCGTAGTCGCTCACATATAGCCTAGGACACTCTTGCGATGAAGATTGATAAGATTGATTGTTTGTCAAAATCGGACCAATAGGGGCGACGCTATGGTGGAATATCTATACAAACAAACAAACATAAATAAATATAGACTGTTAACTAGCTTAATAGCTAAAATAACACGCCTGCCCAGCCAAAAAAGAACTTATGCCAATAAATTGTCTGTTGGCATCAAGGGCTTCAATTTGATACCTATTATGTAAAATTAGAAGAAATAATTTCGCGTTTGAAAATGGACCTGTACTGAAGACATATTGCATTTTTTTTTTCAAAGTAAATATGGCCTATTTTACTCGTGGGGATGAAGAGATTCTAACGACACCCCATACGTCTAAATCTGTTCAGGCATTTAAAAGTTATGGTGGAATAAAGAAACTCGCATAAATACAAATCGTAAATAATGAATCATGAATATATCATGAATCATCATGAATACTAATACATCCTAAAAACATTACATTTATTTTATTGGGCAGTCGTGTAAAAACATTACCCTTCCTTGCTTCGCCGCAGTCGGATAAAAAGTGCAGATTTATATACCGTTGAAAATTTGCAGGTTCGTTATATTAATAGAAAGGGTTCCAATTCTAACATATTCGTTACACACATTAAGACTGTTTTACATAGCCGTTGCCCTTTTAGGACTCCACTGTCGCTTTAACACCTTGTTACCCTAATTACCAACTTTAATCAGGATTACAGAAACTTTAGCTCCTCGACTTCATTCCTCTCACGTTCTAAAGCTTTCTCTTATCACGAGGCTGCCAAGTGCGATCCAAAACAAACATGCCTAAGATACTCGTGGTTTAGGGAGTTGTGAACCCAATGGGTACCCATTTGATGATAGATTGGTGTCTCAATAATGGGAACTTTTTACCAGACTGCGCAACGCAAATGCCGGTTGTGTGTTTTTCAGCCTATGCATTATTATCTTTGTTCCTTTGCTCAATTGATTTGTCTTAACTTGAGATTGCTATTAAAGACATGACCTCAATCCAAATTCAATCAGGCGACAACCAGACGACATATTGTGAAAAATTAAAGTCGACGAACTATAACAAAGTTCGTCGACGAATACGGGTATCATTGAATAGGTATTTGAAAATCATCTTTAGGTTTCTCTTATCATTTTTCTTTCGAAGAACCATTTAGGATCTATAACGATTTAAAGTTGGCTAGCAACTATTCTCACTTAAAGTTTCGCCTCTTTTAGTTTTGTTCGCAATGTTTTGTGAAGTTGCTTGACGGTACTTGTTGTGTAATATTTAAATTGTATGCGGTGTAATGTAAGTTTGAGCGATGCGGTTTTAATTGAAAAAGTCTAAACAGAATATGAAATTCCGGTGCCGTGAACAAGGATGGAACTTTAAAATCAAGACTATTAAAAAATGGTCTACTGAAAGAAATGCTTCTTTCTGGTGTGATGTTTATGGTGAGGATACAAGTTACGTTGCTTTGTTTCATCTATATTCATCCACTGCTGGGCGTAGGCTTCTCCTAGTGAACGCTACTGAGCTATTTTTGGCTCGGTTAAGGTTTCTTTGCTTAAGCTAAAGTGGCAGTGGGCTGGTCACATTTCCAGAAGAACCGATAACTGTTGGGGTACACGAGTTCTCGAGTGGAGACCACGTTTAGGCAAACATAGTGTAGGATGCTCTGTGGCCAGGTGGAGTGACGACCTGCGAAAAGCGGCTGGAAGAAAATGGAAGAGAAGAGGATCGAGCTAGTGGCGTGCATTAGGAAAGCCTTTTTTTAAGGAAGGATATATGCTGTTGGTCTATAACTGACCTCTACAGCGTCACCGGATGGTATTAGGAAAGGTCTACGTCCAGTGGTTAAAATCTAGGCTAATGATGATAACCAGTTGCTTGATAATTATGAATCATCAAAAATAATTGTAAGACAGGATGTTTAGAGTACCGTACTATAAAAATACCATACTTGTCTAAAAAAACCTAGCTTCTTGCTTACTACAGAATAAGCTTAAATATACCATGCCGTCCAGACGTCCAGAATTACCCGTCCATCTTTTCAAGTGAGTATCCCAAACGTAGCCTACTCTCCGACTAGAAGGTAAACTACCTGAAATGTTCCCCGAGGATTTATTACTCAACGAAATTAACCCAAAGATGTCTCGCAGAGATTTACAATGAAGGAAATGAGGTATTTTTGAGGCCAGTTTAACTCCGATTTACGAGATCCTGCGGGAAGGTACGCTCTTAAGGGGTTAATAAAGGAGTTAAGTCTGGGATGTGGGTAATGTAAGGAGGTATGCATGATAAAGGGGCTACTTTGTGTGATGGAACCTTGAAACAGAATGTCTGTTTTGTGGGTGAAAATGACAATCTTTTAATCGTCCCGAAAAATAATATGATGTTGTTATGGTGAAATATTCTACAGTTCAAAGGGTGTGTATGTATCACTGTGTGTATCCGTGTGTCAGTCTGTGGCATCATAGCTCGTAGTATTTAGGCAGATTTTGATTCGGTTTTACATTTGAAAGCTGATGTGATCGAGATGGTTCTTAGCTATAACGGGGGAAGGAGAAGATGATCGTATCTCCCAAACGAATGGACTGATTTTGATGTGTTTTTTTATGTTCGAAGCTGATGTGATCGAGATGCTTCTTAGCTATAATAGTATGGTCGGGGGTTTTAATTTTTTAATTTGTGCTTGTTATCCATCAACTGGATTAAGTTCAAGTTAGACAAAACTGTGCTTAGTTCAGCTAATTGAACACTTCGAACGTTTTTATAATTATATGTAGATCTGTGAAACTCAAAAGACAGTCGGACTTCATCTTGCAGATCCTGGACATTCATTGACCAAATATAGAAAAAACCCAGTAATAATGACCTTAATGTCTTCACTAAGACATTAAGGTACTAAGTTTCGTAAAAGGAGACTTCGCCTATACAGAGACCTCAGACGGACTATGCAACTTAAAAAGCAGACAACATTCGAAAGACTTGCCAAAAAAAAAAGTGGAGCTGGAGTAAAATGTTATAATTATTTATGACAGAATACCAAACACATCTTTTGTTGCACAACTGCTAGTTCTAATTAAATCTTATGACCTCTTTAAGGGCCTACTCGTACCGTCGAATGAAGATACAGACAGATACAGAATGAAGATATAGAAGATAACTTGGTAGATAGTGACGGATAGACAAAAGGCGGACATAATTCACATGATTCAAGATATGAAAATTATTAGAAGATACTGGAAAACGGAGGACCAAAACTCTATTGATAATGTTTGTGCCGTTTATCTGCGGACTTGAATGCTACGAATAATATTCGTAGCTTGAATGAGAAGTTTATACATAGACAGAAACAACATTCAAAATCCAGAAAGTTTGCTCGTATCTGAGACAATTAGCTGGTGTTTCAAGAGTTCTGTAACTGGTTCCCAAGATGTCTTTAACCTGATCTCTTGGACCTTGAACTCGGTGCGCTCAGAAATACTCCAGCTATCTACAATTATGGACGATTAATTCTTAGACGGTATTTCAATAAAGCACCTGCTTTGTCCGTTTACCGAGATATATGAAGCGCTAAATAATTTATAACTAAGATTCTTTAAACATAAATAACATACATGTACAGGGAGAACCTACTAAGACGTGTTTTAAAAATAAAAAAAACTTTAAAACCTTCACTAAAAAAATTAAAGAAATGCTGTAGTGCCAGCTAATTAATTATTATTAATAATAATAATAATTAATAAATATATTCGGAACAATTCCATACCAATTACCTAGCCCCAAACTAGGATACCCTGTACTATAGGCACTAGATAACGGATAAACATACATAGATCCATGACTCGGAAACAAACATATCTGCTCATCACACAAATGATTGCACCTTGCAGGATTCGAACCCGCGACCGTTTGATTTCGTACCTAGGGTCTCTAGCCACTAGACCAACCGGTCGTCAAATTGAAAGTCAAATTGAACTCAAATTCTGTCAGGACATGCATTGAAAACAAAAACCAAAAGTCTCCCGACGAGACCTTGTGGCAACCAACATTCTGGAACATTCAGACCGTCAACATCTGCGTTCAATAAACCAACCAGTACAAAAGTACAAAACAAACAATTAGGCATTCCTCCGTCGTCATTTAAACCCGGACGAGCTCCGCGTCCAGACAAAATTTGAATTTCAAAAACAAAAGTTAAGCCTAGGGTTTGAATTTTTAAAATAATTTACATATACAAATGAGTCATCTGCGTTCGTCATGGCACAGAATAAACAATAGCACGTTTTTGTTTGACGAAATCTCATAGGTTTGGACTTCGGATATTCAAATTGAGGAACATCCGATGTACTCGTCAAGTAATGTATCTCGTATGTTCGTTGATAAAAGTCTGTACATTGACGAAATATTACATCTGTTTTTTGTTTGTATTTTTTTCGCGTCGCGTTTAAGCTACTTAATTGATTGCAATGCGTTTTGGTGCGTTTAGTGCCTTACGACTTAAATTTTGATCTACTGTATGCATCTAAATCCAACGGGTAGTAGTCGAGCAATTGCTACAAAACTTTTTGTCTCGTCTTTCTTCATAAGGTAAGAACTAACCGATTATAAAGCTGTTTACACCGTCAGGTAGCTTATAAGATTTGACGCTCGTATATCTTTAGACCATAATATGCGGTACTAAGAATGCCATAGAAATTGAACAACTAAATAATAAATAAATATATTTGGGACAATTCACACCAATGACCTAGCCCCAAACTAGGATACCCTGTACTATGGGCACTAGACAACGGATAAACATACATAGATACGAATTTTAACATCCATGACTCGGAAACAAACATTTCTGTTCATCACACAAATATTTGCACCTAGCGGGATTCGAACCTGCGTCCGTTAGTTGACTTTAAAGTCAGGGTCACTAACCATTCGGCCAACCGGTCGTCAACTACGCACAAACTCAGTTTTTAGCTGCAACAGTACCCGAGATTCCTCCACAAAGAGTGGTAAGAGCTAAATATCTCGGAAACGACAGCACCGATTTCTATCAAACAAAGCTAAGCACCAGCTCGACAACTCCACCTTTCAAATTAAAAATTTATATAATCCTCGTACCTACCTTTAATAACAAAAACATTAATGAAAATCGTGAACAATATATCGGATATAAATTAGAAATGCGGATCCATTTTCAATGTGAACACGTCAAACAGATTTTAAGTCCCTCCGCAACGTTAAGCGGGATCCCGCGACGGAGGAGCTCACTGTAAACTGGTGATATCTACAAAAATAGGCCCGACCAGCGTAAGTTAACCTGAAGTGTCTACGCACGACGGGCAACAACGTGCGGCCAGAGTTTCGCTGGTCAATGCTTATTTTTTTGTGTGGGCGGCCTAAAATACTCTCAATTAATTTTCTTCCCTATACTGCAGTTTTCAACGTTTCCACCACATCAATCTAAACCTACGGAACCCTGAAATCGCACACAATGCTCGCACATCCGAAAATAGCGTAAAACTGGCATAATGCTCGGGAAGCTCATTAGCATTCGCAGCGAGATCTTTCAATGAATTCGAAAAATCGTATATTTACATACCTATTGAATATTTGAATGGACGGAAGCGTCGCGATTGTTTGAATCAATGGTTTTTAGTAATGCGGAGAGGAAATAGGTTTGGTCATATCATATCCTAAAATTGAAGTTTGGGTTTTGGTAAAAAAAATAGGTTACAGCGACAGAAAAATGAGAAGAGAAAGATGTTAGGCCACCTTATATGATATACAACATCTTAAAACCATCATGGAAGGGAAGGTAGAAGGGAAAAGAGATATACAATATCATAAAACCATCATAGAAGGGAAGGTAGAAGGGAAAAGAGGAAGGAAGAGGCTGACCTATAGAAGGAAATTTACAAATGATTGTTAGGCTTCTTATCATCGGATTGATATACTAAGTAAATACTAGCAAGTACACCAGTTTTCAAGTCGTAACCTAAGCTATGCTTACAGTGAAAACCACATTTCAATCGGTCTAGTAGTTTTTTACGCTATGCGCGAACTGACTAACAGACAGACCGTTTTAAGAAAATATTATTGGTCAGTAGCTTATTTTAAGTCCCCTAGTCATTTTTTATTTATCTTCATTGTACAGACTTTTTGTCACGTACTGCTTCATCTATATCTACACTAATACAAGAAGAAAGATTTGATTGTTTGTTTGTAGTGGATAAACTCAAAAAGTACTAAACCGGTTTTAACAATTCTTTCACATATAAAAAGCTACAACATCAGCGAGTAACATGGCAGTAGATTACTTAAAAAAACACTACGATTACTTAAATTACAATAATGTAACCCAAGCAATCAAAAAAAACGGAACGGAATGATTGCCATGGAACCAAAAAATAACAAGTCTGTCAAAAAGCACCACCAGAGTTGCTGCCAAATATTTTGAATTTACAACCGGTATAAAAGAGCTAAAAGTAAGAAATATTCCGCGGTGTGAACGAAGCCGGGGCGAGTCACTAGTTAGAGATAGATAGCGCGTAAAATGGGGACAAATATATGGAAGTTAGTCGTTAATGTTGGCACAAGAAGCGTCGGGCATGAACAGTTCAGATCAATAAGTAAATATCGTGGGACAAATATATGGAAGTTAGTCATTAATGTTGGCACAAGAAGCGTCGGGCAAGAACAGTTCAGATCAAGAAGTAAATATCGTGGGACAAAGCAAAAACAATGCTAAAAAGAAATTGATGAAGCAAATATTAAAAAAGTAAATCCTTTTCAAAAAGCTTAATAAAGAGTAAATAAATATTAATAAGCACTTTTCTTAAAATCCCCGCGAACCTATCAAGCTAATCCTCAAAGAAACCACTGAATAATTTAAGAAGGGTATTTAAAATAATTTTATGAATACCGCTGAAAACCGACGAATCCCAAATCCTGAATGTTTTAATATTAAATGAGCGAAAATTATTGTTTGAAATTCATATTATTTATAACGCAGATGGTTTTTTGCATTACATAATGAGATCCTCATTCGCCTACATGTTATTTTTTTGTGAGTTAGTTACTTGTATCCCATGTCTCCGGGATTTCTGGACCAATTTGAATATATATTATTTTATTTGAAATAGTAGACTTTTGTAGTCCCATGTAAATTTCATCAAAAATTTTACCTACATATTTTTACAAAACTTTTAGTGAATCCATTTGTTTGGTGTTAACATTATCTCATATCTCCAGGATTTCTGAACAGATTTAGATGATTGTGTTTTATTTGAATGATTATATCTTCAGTGTGGTCCAACTAAATTTCACCAAAATTAGTTCAGTTTTTTTACGTAAAGCCTTTTTAACGTTTTGTTTTAATCAAGGATATATTTATTTTATCAAAGACTAGTTGTGCCCGCGTGATCATTTCATTTAAAAATAGCCCATACGTGTTATTTATTCCAGGACCAAAAGTACCTATCTATAAAGTACAATATACTAAATTTTCAGCAGTTTTTACGTGATGCACGAACAAAGATACAAACAAACAAACAGACATACAGAAAACACGATTTAAAAAAAAAAAACTTGTTTAGTAGCTTATTTTAAGTATCAAAGACCATTTTTTTTTTTTTTTCATTTTACAGGCTTTTTTGTTCCGATTGTATTATTATAAGTATAGATAGATAGATAGATAGAAGAAGATAGATATCACTTCTTAGCTCTTTGAAAGGTTGAGCCGTCCTATCGGTTAATCGAGTTAGTAAGGTCGGATGGGATATATAGACTAATGTCTCATCAATAAAGTTATCACCACTAATAATGTTCTGTCAACAAACTCATATTTATTAAATAAATATTTAGGATTTATGAGTGTAAGACATAATGCGAAAACATACTTTGCAAGCTTGTGATCTTTTTATAAAATGGATGGTACTAAAAGGAAAAATTGAAGACGCAGCCACAGAGTGAAGCCTCGGCATTTTTGTGCGTTCTTTGAAATATTATCGTAAAGAAACCATAGATAGCCCCAAAGGGACTGTCTATGAATTTCTCAAAAACCATAACAAAGGGATCCACGCGTTCAAGCTTGATTAATAATAACCCCAGTGACAGGTCAAAATCCGTCACATCGCGTCATCCGAAGACCATGGAAATGCCATGGAAGGTTCTATACAAAAGCAACCCTCTAAAGACCAAAATTGAACCGACAGACCGTTATAATAAAGTTCATAATAGGATGAAAAGGGAGCAGCTTGCGTGCATTTAGAAGCATGATGTACAAAATCTATCAACTCCTAATATCTTGGAGCGTAAAGTCCATTATGGCTTCGGAATCCGACTCTGACAGCAATACCATAGGTACCATGAAGGCACCAGACGACTGCTTATCAAAAAATAGACCTTATCAGAACACGTTTAAGTGTAAATTTGTGTGATAGAATAGGAATGCCATGAAAGGATGCGACGGGACGTAAAAAATACGGTTGAACATACGTGGGCGGTCGAATTCTATGGGGTATTAGGTAGATATACATCTTCACGGTTTCGTTCGAGGGTATGGAGTCATTGATCTTGTGTATTTGTGGTAGGAGTGATCATTCATCATGGGGGGAAGATCTATGATGTGTTAGTAAGAGCTGTTGCGGTATTTACTTTATAATGCTTTGTAGAGAAGAGAAAAACAGGAATTTAACAAGACATAAGTGCAAAAACTAAAACCCGGCTTCGGTCGGGTAAAAAATAGCCTATGACATTCTATAAATGAAGACAAATCGATTGACACCTCGCTTGAAAAACTCGGACCAAGTTTTTAGTTTGAACACATAACCCTTACTTTGCCTTACCGTAGTCGGGTTATAAAAAAAACCTATGGCACTTTATATCTGAAGACGAATCGATTGACACCTCGTTTGTCAAAATCGGATCAATAGTGGTGACGCTGGAACATCCACATACATACCATACATAGACTGTTAACCTCATTACCTTGCTTCGCCGTAGTCGGGTAAAAAGCTATTTATTTTTGCTGGAATTTTCATATAGGTCACAATTATTATATACGTAGCTCTCTAGCTAAACTCAATGATTTAGGTAGGTAAGTTTAAAAAAATCTATATTGATTTTACACTGGATATCGTACAATAATGTTTACTTCATTAGCAACCAAATTTACTAAACTTCAGAAGCCGTTACAATTGCCGCGTTCCACCTATAAATGCTATACCATTTGTGTTAACACGAATTACTAGCGCTCAATCAGCGTTTCTCTTACGAAAAACCACCAATGTTAGCACGGTTGACATCTACAAGTGAAACGTGTTGCTGCTCAACACAACTGTGGCCGTATTACAGAACTTGGTTTCAATCAGATTGTCACTTTCTTCATATCAATTTCGACTCTATCGCAACGCATTAGTGATAGTGATATTGAAAATCGGATTGAAACCAAGATAGATAATAGCACTACTGTTCTATTTAATTGTGTACACCATTCCCTCATCGCAATAAATTTAAAACTAGGAAATAATTAACGAAAAGCTTACACTTATACCGCAAGACCAAACAAAACAATGTTTTTTTTATTTAAAATTACATGCTCTGCCGCTAAATATTGACACTTTCAAAAAGTAGCATTTCGAACCCACAAAACAACATGGGTCTGACGATGCTAGTTTCCGAAGCTAGAAATGTTAACATTTTGCATTGTGGAACGTTTGACATTTGTTATTTGTGCTAGCATCGGAGGGCTTGTGGAACGACATTGGGGCTAAAAAAGTTAATATTGCTAGCATTTTGCTCTATTTGGAACGCGCCTACTAATGATATCTGTGTCAGGTTCAGTTACATTAAACTAAGATATCCTATTTAGGTCTTAATTTCATCAGGTTACGATCATTTTTCAATTAAAATACCGGTACACCCCGGACAGACAAGCGGCATATAACTATAAACAATCTACGTAAAGAAAGAGAGCTGGAGACGTGAAAACGCAGGTAATATCGGGGGGTGGCACTTAGTCCTATTATTTATTCTGGGGTAATATTATGCCCCCACTACGCTTCTCGCGAAGTTCCTCGGATGAAGTTCAGCAGTTTATCAAAGCGAACACAGTCACCCACAACCACAGTAGACAATACATGTACTACTTGTTCGACTTTAAAAGAATCGCGACCCATTGAGTCATTAACATGGAAGATGCTCTTATATTTTTTAATTGTTTTTGTGTTGATATCTCAATTAAACCAACATAATAGAAAAGGTATATCTAATAATTTTCTAAAGGAATAATTTGGATAACGGACGGGACTCGAACTTGCACCACCCGTGACTCAGCGCGGCACAAGCCTTTAACAAATTCGGCTACCGTGACTACTACACCACCATCCAAATTTCGCCTTCAGTCTCTAAATATGTCTTACGGAGACGGTAATGCCATCTATTGGTAGTTTGCTAAACTAAACATTATTTTTATTTTATTTAGAAAATTATTAGATATGTTCTCGCTAAGCAGGCAATAATGCTATAATAATATAAAAAAAGGGTAATGGTTAATGGATTCAAGTAGTGTGTCGGTCTGTGATACTCCATGTTACCCTTGGACCCTGGTGCAAAAAACCGACACCATAGCATGGAATATAGTACACATATACAGAACACGATATGGAAGTCACCCGTGGTGTAGTGTCTTTCTTTGCCCGAACCGAAGTAACATTTTACGACCGACCCTTCATACTCTGGCTGGCCCTCGGCTAACTTTGGTAATCGCGTTCCCAATTTAATGCCATTTTTTTAACTTTTATTTGCAATTTAATCAATAAAAAAGGATAATGGTCAATGGATTCAAATAGTGTGTCGGTCTGTCATATTAGATGTTTGAACTTGGGGCCCTTGGACCTTGGTGCAAAAAACCGACACGATAGCACGGAATATAGTACACATATTATTATTATTAGTAAACCATTCGGAAGTCACCCGGTGGAGTGTCTTTCTTTGCCCGAACCGAGGTAACATTGTACGACCGATCCTTCATACTCTGGCCCTCGGCTAACTTTGGTCATCGCGTTCCCAATTTAATGCCATTTTTTTTAACTTTTATTTGCAATTTAATCAAAATGACATCGTTTTATACAGTACTTACATGTATGTATGTATGTACTGTGGTTTCACCACTAAATAACATGACTGTGTATTTTACGCTGCGGGCTCATAGGCTGCTTCTGATAAGCTCATCGGATTACCCAATCGTCTAAGCAATCACAATACAATTATCCAATGCCACTCTTGTTACATATTACATTCCTCGTGTCAAAGAGAACCAGTAACGTACACTATCTATCTAAAATTTCAACAGCTTCTGTGCATGACATAACACTCAAAGGATTTTCAGCCCTATTGACTTTGTTTGCCTTATGTGATAAAGCTCGTTTTGGGTTGTGGTTTTAATGGATAATATTGGTGATGTAACAGGTTCGTGTCGCAAAGGCTTTATCTACGCGATGTTACGTTATACTTAGGTATTTGCTATTAATTATTAGGTTAATAGCAGTTATAAATAATGTTAATATGTAAAGGAAATTGTTATTTATGGAGCAAGTTTGTTCGGTTGAAAATTGGGCATGTGATATATTTAATGTAGAAATTCGCAATTTATATTTTTAATCGACTTTTAAGGTTCAACTGTTTTTGTGTGATATAAGGAACGATTTGTTTTTTTTTATTGAATAGTTAGATATTTATTGTTGACCCATATCAATTTCATCAAAATTGGTTGTCTTTTTTCAGTAAATCCATTTGAAGTCTTGGTCCAACTCTGCTGGAGTTGGACCAACAACGTTTTTTACAAGGTAATTAAAATAATGAAAAAATAAATACAAATATTTTAATGTAATGAAAACATATTGAATTAAAATATGTTCATTGCAATATTAAACTTCGTGCATCCATAAAACCAATTCAGTCATCGCACGTTTATTTACGTAATAAAAACGTCACAATCACGAGAGTACTATTATTTCTTCTGTGGTAATAACACAATTACACGTGTACTTGACGTAAATTCTACATTTTATACCTTTAGTTATAATAATTATGGAATTTTTCGTTCGACTCTCCTACTTATATAAAATTTGTTTTCGTCGGCGGTAACAATGTTACGCAAAGAATAGTACAAGTACTTTTATAACTCAAGAAGGTTAAAAAGTATTATGAGGACATGCAGAAGACATGAAGGAGAGAAGATGCAGGACCAACAGATCCACTGATAGCTGGTAAAGTGTTCCCGTATCTACAGTCGCAGGCTCGAAACTTACTTCTATTAAAACTAAGTGAACCCGCGGCTTCGCACGCACAATAGGTTCCAGCGGAAACCGCACATTTCCGGGATGACACATATATACAAGTATGTCAAGCTCACTGATACCTTAGCTGGCAAAGTGTTTCGATATTCTAGAAACACGGGATCAAATCCTAGTTCTACCAAAACTAGCTGAACCCGCGGCTTCGCACGCACATTACTCGTTTAACAGGTAAAGTTTTTCGATATTTTACATCAGTTTCCCGCAGTTTTCGGGAGTATAATCATTCAATTATCACATCTATACTTATAATAAAACTGTAACGGGTCCAATTCTGTACATTGAAGATATTTAGAAATTTTATTTTGGAGGTTACTCTATATTCGATACTGAAGCCAAAACTGTATTTATTTTAATTTTTGTCTGTCTGTCTGTATCTTGGCTAGGCATCACGCCGAAACTACTGAATGAATTCAAATTATACTTGGTATGATTTGAGTTCATATTACGAGGTAGGACATTGGATACTTTTCATCCCGAAAAATTAAAGGGTTTCCGCAATATAGGGGTTGAAAGTTATTAAAAAGAACACGTATCGCGCTGAAACTACTAGACGGATTTTTGACAATGCGGTTTTCATTGTTAGATAGCTTAGGGTTTGATTTAAAAACTGGTGTATCTCAATCTGGTGAGTTAGAAGCCGAGTAGTGGATAAAAGTATTTTTCACGGCTAAAGAAATTTTGATCAAATGTTGGTGAAAAGACCACGCGTGCGAAGCAGCGGGTACAGCTAGTATACAATATTAGTAAGATCGTTGGGAAAATACTGTCTACTCTCTATACTCTGTGGTCTACACCTTCTCCATAGCGACAAGATACAGCTGGACAAGCACCGCCGAGAAAACAATTGCACTATCCAATGTCTTGTGTATTCGATGTCAAAGGTAAATCAGCGCGTTTCCTAGTAACATATCAAGTCGGTATCAAGTCACGTGGAGACTTGCGCTTGCGCAGGTTGCGTAACGTAAACCACAGTCACTGATGTTTTGGTTTAGCGCAGGTGTTGAAGTAAATTATAGTGTGATTAATAGGTGTATAGGTTGCTTAGGACGGCACGTCTTGATCTAGAGAAACATTTCTGGACCATTTTGTCATTTAAAGATATATTACAAAAAAAACGACTTTTGTAAGGCACAAAAAAAAGAGGCACAAAAAAAAAACAGGCACTGTTGTTTTTAATCGAATCCCACAAGGAGGAGATCCTCATGTTACTGTTTTTATCTACACACACATCCTAAAATCCGAATTATAAACTCAAAAATGGTAACGTAATACTTTTACGCACGGCACCATTCTAATAAGAAAAAATAATAATATAGCATTGCTTTTTGAACCAAACAATGCTATAAGCCATTTTTCCCCATAATAGTACAGCTATGGCTCCGACCACCGAGGGTTTTGGCCGTTTATTATGTATGCCGGCGCGTGCTATAGCATTCGCGGAAGACTAGTCGATTTCGCCGCCATAATTTACATTATTCATTTATTATTTACTGTGTTTTTTTTTGGCAAAAAAACTTATTCTGAGAAAAAATGACTGACAGCAGTGTTATTCAGGAGAATTTGACTCCACCAGAGTCCAGACATCATGGAAACGAAAATTAAGAACGATCTTTTACCAGCAAAATCAAGAAAATATTACGACAAATGTTTTTTTTTAATTAAAAGTTTATAGGTACCTTCCTATTGCATGATAAAGTCGTGTATGAAACAGCACATAACTAGGTACACGTGTGATACGATTCTCACGCCCGTGTTTTCATAATCCCAGTTATGCAACCGTTTAATAAACGTGTTTTTTTGTATGTACTCATATCTCCGGTATATTTAAATCGATTATATGAGTATTTTTTGGCTGAAAGAGTAGACCACCTCACTCTTAAGTATGTTCACGTATGAATTTCATCAAAATTGGTTCAGTAGCTTGATTATAGGTATTCTTTCAGTAGATTTTATTAAACGTTACGTAAACCAATGATGACACTGATGTTTTATTTTTGTGAAGGATTTAAGATATCTAAATGGATGCTTGGCCAAGTTGTAGTAAAAATATCTTTAGCTCGACTATCTAAATTGTGCTTTTTTACCTTCTCAATTGTAGTCTATATTACTATCTTAGTAAAAATGGCCTAAGCCACTTTCGATTGTTGAAAAGGAAGAATGAAAAAGTAGTCAGAGTCCAGACTGATCATAAGCTAGATACATATCTCCGAAACAGTTCCCACCGGTAGATTACTAGCTGTGATATCAAGTTAATAAATGCCCTCGCCAGTTTAACAAGAGAATTTCGCATTATGCCGTGTTATAAAATATTCCCGCCGGCCCGGCTTAACAATAGGTCCACCCTTACTCATACCGCGGGTGCTGTGAACCAGCTAAGGGAAATTCAGGAAATGGTAGCACCATTTCCTGTGTAAGTATCAACTGCGATCACTGCGCCGCCTGCCAAGCGTGGTTATGACAAAACTTCCCATTTTAAAAGCTTTTATTTAACTTCATTTGTATATATTGCCATTATACTCATACTCATTTATTGATAACAATATCGTTACAGGTCATGTTGTAGGTACACAATATATAGGTACATTTTCAATAATAACAAATACACATTTAAATCATTCAACTTGTAAAAATCTATGGGTAATAATATATAAAATGTCAAATGTTCAAATAAAAATATTGATCATTTAAATAATTCATCAAATGAATAGAATGTCTGCTCGACAAGACATTTTTTATATATTACCATTGCTGAAACCTGATGGATCACTAGCTCACACTGCTGGAGACAAAGCGAATTTATTTGCTTCTCTTTTTGCAGAAGCCTCGCATCTAGATGCTTCTGGCAAGACACCTTCCTGCCTTCCTCATTGCGGGGTTTTTATGCCCGAAATTCGCGTTCGCCAAAAGGAGGTTCTCAGAACGCTTCGAGCTCTAGATGTGAACAAGGCCAGTGGTCCTGATGGTATTCCAGCGATTGTGTTGAAAAACTGTGCGTCCGAATTGTCTACCATCTTAACGCGTTTGTACCGCCTCTCTCAAGTAAAGTTCCGAAGAGTTGGAAGCTTGCCAATGTACAACCGGTACCAAAGAAGGGTAGTCGTGCTGATCCGGCCAATTATCGTCCCATCTCGATTAGCTCCTTACTCTGTAAGTGTATGGAGCGTGTCATAAACATTAGGCTCTTAGCATACCTTGAAGACAATGATCTTCTCAGTGACCGGCAATACGGATTTCGCCGAAACCGGTCTACTGGGGATCTTCTCGCGTATGCCACTCACGTACTGAGCGAAGCCATAGAGATGCATGGTGAGGCGCTTGCCGTCTCCCTTGACATATCGAAGGCATTTGATCGGGTCTGGCACGATGGCCTTTTAAATAAGCTGCCCTCATATGGTTTACCTGTTGGCTTATGCAATTGGATAGTTGATTTCTTGAGGGAACGATCTATTCGAGTAGTCTTAGAGGGCTGCTCGTCTGATCAAATGGCTAACAATGCCGGTGTACCTCAGGGATTGTTTCTCTAGGCTACACTGTTTTTACTGCACATTAATGACCTTCTGAAGCCTGGTACCTTTGGGTATGCTGATGACAGTACTGTAGTTGAGAGATACACTTCCAATGCTCAAGCCAGCTGTGACGCTGTCCAGTTTCAGAGAGAGGCTATGGTAGACCGTTTAAATTTAGCCTTAGAAGCCGTGTCCGATTGGGGCGATGCTAACCTGGTTAAGTTTAATGCTACTAAAACGCAAGCGTGTTTGTTTTCTGCTAAAAAGAGCCCTCTACACCGATCTTCGTCTTTCCAAAGTGTAACAATACCAATAGGCGACCATTTGGAGCTTTTGGGTGTCGAACTCACATCAAACCTGAATTTTGGGTCTTATATTGAATCCAAAGCCAAGGTAGCTGCAAAAAAACTTAGTATTTTGTCTAAGGTTAGGCGGTACTTCACACCGGGACAGCTTTTGAATCTTTATCAAGCACAGGTCCGATCTTGTATGGAGTACTGCTGCCACCTCTGGGACGGTTCTGCCAAGTATCAGCTCGAGTCTTTGAAAACAATTGAGAGACGTGCTATCAGGCTCATTGGGGATGACACTCTGGTAAAGAGTAAGCTTCAAAGTCTGGCGCATCGATGTGAGGTAGCAAGCCTGGCGGTATTCTACAGATTGCACTATGGAGAGTGTGCACAAGAACTGCACTACCTGATTCCCCCATCACCTTTCCATCACCGTACGACTAGACGATCAGCAAAGCGCCACCCTTTCTTGGTTGAAATACCTCGCACAAGAACGAAGCGTTACGCTTCTTCATTTATTATAAGAACTGCAAAGGAGTGGAATGCGCTGCCCTCGTCAGTGTTTCCGGTAAATTATAACCCCGGTGTGTTCAAGTCAAGAATGAATAGGTATCTACTAGGCAAGCGTGCTACACCTTCGACTACATCATCGCTTTCCATCAGGTGAGATCGTGGTCAAACGATTGCCTAGTCGGTAATAAAAAAATAAAAAATTGACGTGCTGTCGCAGATCTCGTTTTCCTGTACAAAATTGTCAATGGTGAAATCGATTGTGCAGATTTATTAAACAGATTACCTTTCTCAGTACCTCGAAAAAGCAGTCGTCTTCATAACTGAACAACTTTTTTGTTGCCCTTATGTCGTTCTAATCTTGGACATCATTCGCCGATTTATCGCATGTGCTCCACTTACAATAGTATAGACAAGAAAATCGTCATTTTCAATGCGTCTATCAGTGTTTTCAAGAAGTCTTGCCTTCAACAAGACCTAAATTTTTAATAATAGTATGTTATCTATATTCTTTTGTAAAAATATCTTAAAGTTGAGTGTTTTTATTGTGCAAGTTGTGTTCACTTCCAGTAGGTTATGCACTTAGCTAGAAATTTTACTAACTTCAAATGATGAAATGTGTATTAACCAGTTTTGTGAACAAAATAATATTTAAAAAAAATATATGTACGGTTGTCTGGAAGAGATCGCTTTTAGCGATAAGACCGCCCACTGTGCTTGTTTTAATAAAATATTTCTAGTATCTATGTATGTATTTCTGTCTGTCCTGGAATCTTGCAACTAGAGCACTTCCCGATTACCTATCCGGCTGAAACTTTCAGGGTAGCTTACAAATGGAAGACGAAGCATGAAAAAAATGACAATTAAAAAGATAAACAAAAAAGGTTTTACTTAAAAAGTCTTCTTTTTTTTAATTCTACTTTTTAAAGCTTTTATTTAACTTCACTTGTATGTATTAGCGAAGGAAGGACAAAAGGTTTGTACAAGCGTAAATATATCGTTTGCAAATTAAATCAATGAAAATACCAAAATGAACTTTCGCAATTTTTCTATTTTGACCACTGGCTCTTACAAACAAATTCGCACTCCCTTTTCAAAAACTGACAAGTGTGCTTCAAGGAGGTGGCGCGTCGTCTACAGTATTTATCCATGTATTTCTGTCTGTCCTGGAATCTTGCAACTCAAATTACGAGTACTTCCCAAAACAAATCTCAAATCGATGACAATGCATGTTTTTTTTTTTTTAATAAGTCGTTTAAAAAAAATAAGTATCAAAATATCATTAAGCATTTTTTTTTATTTTTTTTTTATTATACTTATTATGGGAGAGTTCCATAATCAGCTGTAGGCTTGTACGAGCTGTTAATGAGATAAAATATACAACGGGGTTCTGAGATATAGCACACACACACAAGCAAAAACTCATTTAAATATGAATACTACTCGTAGTTAATATTGAGCAATTTTAACATGAACATAATACCTACACATTGATACCTGCTGACTTCATTGCATAAGTATGAGCAAGAATGTTTAAAAAAGACCGAGTCTACAACGCCAAACTTAACGAGTGAAGTTTATGCAAATGGCGGCTGCGTATGTGTGCGTGAGTGGATAATTTGGAGTACTAAAATTTGCACCACAAAATTTGTGTAATATAATGAGGAAATTCGTAGAGGAACCAAGGTTACCGACATTAGCTTTCGGAGTTTGCAAGTTGAAGTGGCAATGGGCAGGCCATATAGTTCGCAGAATCGACGACCGCTGGGGAATAAAGGTTCTCGAATGGCGACCACGAACAAGCAAGCGAACCCCCACAAGATGGAACGACAACATTGCAGCATCGCAAGAAGTCGTTGGATGGAGGTGGCACAAGATCGCTCGTCATGGCGCTCTTTGGGGGAGGCCTATGTTCAGCAGTGTACTTCTAAATGCTGAAATGATGATGATGATGATGACGATGACACAATTACAAACAATTTTATCACAAAAGACTGCATTGTTTTTGTTTTTCCGTGAGTTGTAACAAAGTTAACAAGACTAACAAGGTCAAGATCTTGTTGCGATGTGGCGGCCGATCGGCATAACGTTGTGTCAGCGTGTGCGTGAAGCTTGTGCTTACGAGCGTATCTTGGATGCTTCACTTTCAATTTGGCACTGTACACTCGCGTCTTTTTTTAAATCTTCTTCGGTATGAGATTAGCAGCCGTTCTCATGATAGCACAATAATTTGATACCGAAGACCTCGCTCCGCTCCGGTATCAATTTCATCTTTCCGAGAATATTCCATTATAATTATACCTAAACGAAAAGGTTCCACTTCCAATCTCTTAGCCTTGTCGGATATCAGGATGCTTCATGGGAATAAGCCATTTGAAATATTTCAGGTTTTCTTACCTAATGTATGAAACAGCAGGATTTCGGTTTGGGATATCGGTGCTTACCTGAAAAAATAAACAAATCGTTAGTTTAACGTAATTATTCATTGAACGAAAAACCTACATGGGAATACAAAAAAAACTACTAAACCAATTTTTATTAAATTTAATATGAAATTATAACTTATATAAATTTATTGGCGATATATCTAATAACACATAATAATACCATCTAACTTAATTCATAATAATATACATTAACGGGAAAAGGGGTAGATTCAGATCGTGCTGCGTCGTGCTCGTGATATGGGATCTCTCTGGAGCTTTATCTTTTGAAATAAAATAAAAAATCATTCAAATCAGACCAGAAATCTCGGAGAAATCAGTGTTGAGAAGATACATACAACAAGACATTAGTACAAAAACTAAAACCCGACTAGGGTTGGGTAAAAAATTGCCTATGACACTCAAAGACGAATAGATTGATACCTCGCTTGTCAAAATCGTACCAAGTTTTTAGTTTGAATACGTAACCCTTCGTATGCTTCGCCGTAGTCGGGTAAAAAAAATGGCCTACGAATATTTTTTACTTTAAACATACATACTGTTAAACTCATTACCCTTCGCTTGCTTCGCCACAGACGGGTAAAAAAGATACGCATCGAATTTGAATCGGTTAAAAATCATTAGCTACGGAACCGTAAGACGAGTACCTCGCACTGATGGTAGTCTACGGCCAGAGTAGAATTAATTAGTTCTAGCACTGATTAATTGGACCTCACAAACTCGAAGGACAGGAAAAAATAAGCAACAGCGCCCCTTCAATCAAACCAAAGAACGTGTTCAAAGTATCATATTTTAACTAAAAAACCTTAAGTTCTTCGCTGACCTGCGCCATAACAAACAAAAACGGTTATCTCAAAGATTAGCAAGTCGGTTAGGCCCTAAACACACATCAGCGGTGGTCCCACACGAGTCTCGAATAATCCTATGCCGACCTTAACCCGTCCACAGAACACGAACGTTAACAGTAGGTAAGCTTGCGCGCTTTTGTTATAGACACGGTTTGCTCAATTAGAATCGGACGGCTAGTCTCTTTACTATAACATACCTGTTCTATAGATTTGATTAATAGTCGTAATCATTTGATCACATAGATTCTCTCAAATTTCTGTTAAATCGCTTAAAATACGGGAAGCTAGCATGAAGCGAGAGAGGTAATTCTTTTTTATTTGAATCCATGGAAAAGTAATAGAATAACCAGGGCCTGGATTCTGTATGACCACTCACGCCAATTCCACGCGAATTCCAAGCCGATTCCGCGCTGCGTGGAATCACGAACAAATTCCACGCAGGCGGCGTGGAATTGGCGTCTTAAAATTAGAGAATTAGGCCCCAGTACGGAATGATGTCGTACTGAAATCTTTATAAAATTGTGACCGCCACGAATGCGGGCTCAATACGCCACACAATCATGCCACTTTGCATTTGTAAGCAATAGGTACCTACTTAGCATTGTGAAATAAAAATACAGGTATTTTGTTAAACAATTAGACCCATAGATCTCGTTAAAGGGGGGAAGATTCAGCATGCTTTAATATCACTTAAACAAAAACTGGACCAGATATAACTACAGGCAAATATTGCTACATTCCCAGCGTCGTACTTCATGTGCATCAACAAAAAATAGAGAGCCCTAAGCAGACTGAAGCGCGAATAAGAGTCACTACTAACACGTGCTACACGACAACAAACGCCACTCCGAGTGTGACAGGTCAATTGTGTGTGCGGTGTGTACCTACCCCACTTTTAATTAGATCTATGCTCAGAAAGTGCTGTCTGGACGTGCTCCTAGAATTTCGGCAAGTATCCTGAGATTCCTGTCTGTGCTACATCAGGTGCTATCACAACACGCTGCGTAACGTACGTGAAAGTGTGCGTGGGTTGAGACAAGGCTTTTGTAAGAAGTTAGCTATCCGTTTTAGTTTGTAGAACTCCATTGTGCTGTTACGGCCCTAAGCCTTACCCCGTGTTGTTTACTGGGCCATAACAAGGCATTTTTAATTAGATCTATGCTCAGACCGCACTGTCTGGTTGTGATCCTAGAATTTCGGCAAGTATCCTGAGATTCCTGTTTGTGCTACTTCAGGTGCTACCACTACGCGCTGCTTAACGTAAGTGAAAGTATGCGTGGGTTGAGACATACGGCTTTTGTAAGAAGTTAGCTATCTGTTTTTGTTTGTAGAACTCCATTGTGCTGTTACGGCCCTAAGCCTTACCCCGTGTTGTTTATTGGGCCATAACAAGGAACCCTGGGCTTTAGGATTAAGAAGGAAAGATTATCGCGAGGATTTTTGGGATTTTCTTCTCGCCTGTTATAAGACTTAAATAATGGAAAAAAATACCAACAAAGAAATGATTATATGCGTAATATTTTTTGTATTTCTTCATTTTAATTAAAGTACTGGGAAAAAGTTTAAGATCTGTGGGCTGTTTACGTTTTTACCTGAATACGGCGAAGCAAGGGAAGGGTAATAAGTTTAACTGTCTATGTGTGCATCATACTTCATACTTATATTATAAATGCGAAAGTTTGTGAGGATGGATGTATAGATGAATGGATGGATGTTTGTTACTCTTTCACGCAAAAACTACTGAACGGATTTGGATGAAATTTGGTATGAAGGTACCTTATACCCTGGATTAACACATAGGCTACTTTTTACCCCGGAAAAATACACGGGTCCTGAGGGACGCGGATGAAACCGCGGGGCGCAGCTAGTGTATGTATATAATTGTATGTGGGTATGTAGATGTTCCACCATAGCGTCGCCCCTATTGGTCCGATTTTGACAAGCGAGGTGTCAATCGATTTATCTTCTTGTATAGAGGTATTCCCGACTACGGCGAAGCAAAGGAGGTGTGATGTGTTCAAACAAAAAACTTGGTCCAATTTTGACAAGCCAGGTATCAATCGGTTCGTTTTCATTTATAGAGTGTCATAGGCTAATTTTTTTACGCGACTACGGCGATGAATATGAAGGGTTATATGTGTTCAAACAAAAAACTTGGTCCGATTTTGACAAGCGAGGTGTCAATCGACTCGTCTTCATCGTATGAGTATGATACACTTTTTATTACCCGACCGTAGTCGGGTTTTAGTTTTTGAACTTGTCTTGTTACGTAATAAGAAGACACAGTGGCATGTTTATGGTAAAGTAATGGTACAAAGACTACCCAGGTATTTAGTAGGGTACCGTATCCAGATCACAAACGGAACCCAATTGCTTTGCATATTTACTTTATAGGGTAGAGAAAAATATTTAATTCTTTTTTTATAAGCTTTTATTTAACTTCTCTTGTATGTATCTATGTCTTTTGTCTGTCCTGGAATCTTTCAATTGAAATTTCGAGCACTTCCCGAATAGCTGTCCAGCTGAAACTTTCAGAGTAGCTCACAAACAGATGAAAAAGCAATAAAAGTAAAAGGCAAAAAAAAAACAAGTTACAAGACTTAAAAAAAAAATGTGACGTTCCTTAAAAAGACGCTTGAAGCTTATTTTTTAATTATAAGTCAGTAGGTATTGTAAACATTGTGTTTAGTAATGCTCTTTCTGTTGTTTACATTCTAAAATTACAGCCGCTTATCGTGCAATTCCGCGCTAAGCTAAAATTAATCCGCGCTGAGTTCTAGCAAGTAATTAATCACTTCCCTAATTATTAATTCTCGTCTTAAGCGTGTTCTCCCATAATAACTTGCTTCTTAGCTTACTCATGTACTAAGTATGGAATGTAGGTTAGGAGCGCGTGACTTCGGTCACAGAATAAATAATAGTACAAGTACAGAAGGATAACTGAGTAAAGTCATTTAAATAAATAGCAACACTCGCTACAACGCAATAAAGTGCAATTTAACTCGCACAGCGCAGCGATCTTTCAATTATATTTACCTAGAAGGCGCTCACCCATTGCGTGCAGGCTAGAATACCGTATCACAACGCGCGAGAGCTTCCATTGCTCTAACCGTTTCAGAATCGCTCTTGTCACTTTTTCGCTCGGCAGGGTTGTATCAAGATATAACTAGATTCTTGCACTGTAATTATTATTCTGTGATATGATATGACTTAGATATTGTAACAGATTAAACAATTATGTAATAATGTATTATTTTTTTACTTATTATTATAAATGTTGACAGTTCTATTAACTACATATAATGGCATTCTTATCAGAATAGACCTAGTAACTCATTATTTGATTATAACATAATAGGTATTGCACTTTGATGAATAAAAGGTGCCTGTCTGAATTCCATGCTTAATAATGAATGAAAAAGAAATGGCTACCTACGTAATAAAATGTCAGTATGTAGGTATTTTACGAGACTTGTCAGACCGAATGCTATGCAGTACATTCTAGGTTTCTTCTTGGTACTCATAATTAAGAAAAGAATAAAATTTGTCAAAAACTTTACGTAATAGTATAGTTATAGTTATCGTAAGCACATGGCGGGCGACTCATCGAGCGCATGCTTTACACTCTACTGATTTAACCGCAATATTGCGGCCGCAAAGTGTAGGTATAATATTTGTACTTGTTGCGGAGTGCGACTGGCCTGCTTCGGTGTTGTTATATTTTGTCACTAGCTGATGCCCGCGACTTCGCACGCGTGGTCATTTCTCTACGTTAATTTATTCCAAGACCTAAAATATCAATATACCAACATTTGATCAAAATTCCTTCAGCCGTCAAAAAGTTTATATCGATTGCTCAGCTTCTACTCATCGTATTGAGATACCAAGTACACCAGTTTTTAAGTCAAGCCCTAAGCTATCTAAGATAGAAAACTGCATCGCAATAGGTTCAGCAGCTTTTACGTGATGCGCGAACAAATATACAGACAAACAGACAGATACGAATTTTAAAAACGTTATGTACTTTAGCTTTTTTAAGTACCATAGCCCATTTTTTTATTATCTGTTTTGTTCAGACTTTTTCGTTCTTATTGCTTATTATAAGTATAGATTACCGACTTTTACCTCGGTAATATGTCGGGCACAGCCAGTTTAAGACATATTTGAAAATAGTAACCGGGATGGACTATTAATGTTTAAAGGCCACTGAACTAAATATGTATTCGTCAAATATAACACTAAGTAATAACATCGATAAAACCTTTTATATCGATAAATATCTGCCCTAATTTATGAATAAAGGGCAGCAGGGACTAACTGTCATCCCTATTGTTTAACCCAGACGTTCGTTTAAATATTCCGAATGGTTCAGGCCGGCTCCAGACTTCCCAATACAAAACGACCAGAGCCTTTTTAGGGTACCGTGATCTTCATTATAAAAAGCGGAACTTGTCTGAAACTAGTGGCAATGATTTAATCTAAGATAACCCGCAGGTCAGTACGGAAACTTTGAAAAATATTCAAGTTAACATTAATTCTAGATTAAAATAAAAATATGGGTTGTTAAGGTCATTAGTTGAGCTTTGAATTATGTGAACTCCTGTCTGCACGCTAACATATATCGTAACGGAACCCTCTGTGTTAATTCGTCTCGTACTCGACCATTTTTTTACACGAAATCTGACGCGACGAGACGACTGGCGACGGACGGGCGCGCGTTGAGGGAGAGGGGGTGGGGAGTGTTGTGTTAAAACTTTGATGATGTCGATATAAAACTTTTAACGCTTATATCGATGTTTTCATTCAGTTTTAAATGACTGATGATCCCATAGGATTTAGTAGCATAGCAGGTAATGTAATATAAAAAAATAAGAATCCTGTTTACTTATACTATACCGAATTAAGGATCGCAGATGCTATTTGCCCGTCTTTAAAATAAGGAAATTAAAGACGGGCAATTCTGTTATAATAATAACGAATTACAAAAAAATATATTTTTAAACAGTTCTGAACTTCGTGGCTTCGGCGGAGTACTATTCTTTACTCTGTGGCTTCGGTGTCGAAACCCGCATGTTAGAACCTTGGCTCTTTTGTCGAAAAAGTTTCAGCTAACTTGTTTCAGCTGCACGTAAATGGATGTTTGCGTCCGCGGCTTTGCCCATACGGGAAAGAGGCCCAGAGGGGTGGAATGGTGCGGGGTGGTGGGGCTCGCAAAAGCTTGTGAAATACACGTAATAGTTACGTGTATTTCAGTATTCGCCTAGCATTGTATATTCTAATCTAGGTTAATCAGAGGTGTATTTTATTTGTTGTTTCTTCAAACTCTTTCGCAAAATGTAAGTACTTACAGTTTTTTTTCCAACAGACTTCATTCAATCATTCACTTAATAAACGAGGAGTTTTAGCAGACCGTTGGACTTATACGAAAATAGATTTTCAGTCGAAACCGAAAATTCGGTCGGTCACTTACTAATAATGAATCCATGACATGACTTTTGAGATATCGAATTTCTAATAAAAAATAATAATGTTACATTGTACACTCACTACGTGTGGTAGTATTAATTAATCTACAATCTAGGAAGACGACGCACCCTAAGCACCACTTGGTAACCACCTATGGAATAATATGTGGAGTATCGATAATATATTTCCCATCCCTAATTACACCAAATAAAAGCAAGTTGTGATCGTCGACTGTTCCGTAGGCAACACAAATTTTAGCCGAGTTATTTTCAAACTCCGTTCACCTTTCTTCCTATATGTATAAGGTTCAGAATCCCTTATACATAAACAGAGCGTATTGTCCCATTGTTCGAAGCAGACGGCATGTTTTGACAAAGAAGTTGACACGTGCGCTCACGTTTATTTTTTGTCCGAGTTAATTAATTAGCATGCTATGTACATTGTACATAAGTACATGACGTGTGAATTTAATAATTTATGACGCATGGTAGACAAAGAGGCTGGTTTTTTTGCGACAAAAGTTTGTGTGATAAATTTAACTAGTGGCTCTGTGAGCTGTATAACTCGCGAGTCTGTCTTTGCATAGCTTATTAAGACCATGATATACTTATTAAGGGTTTTTTTCCATAAATATGCTGGGTCAACCACAAACCTGATAAATGTGAAACTTAACATATATGTTTTTGAGATCTTTATATCTCTAAAACTAAGACAAAAACATGATTAAGAGAATTTCATTCGATGCATTTTCTTATCAAAAATTACGTTATTTTCAGTAATATTTACATTTTTCTACTCAACGGCTTAAGTTTTATCTCTAAAATAAATCTCACAGCAAGAACATATAGTTTATCATCTAATGTTTAGACAAAATTTACCTAACTTAATTATTAGCCTGCCAATAAAATAAATAACTTTTGAGACATACGTCATTTAGTTCCGAGATAAATTGTGTGTTGAAACAGCGCTCGCGATATTCAGCCTTGTTATGCAGGCACTTCAGTGCTTATTGCGGGTAGCGGGTGCCAGAGTACAGGGGAGGTGGCAGAGGAGTGGGGAGAGGGAAAATGTAACCTTAGAGCCTGGCCTTAACTACCAACGCTTTAGTCTATATCATAATTATATTCCGAAAGCTGATGAAATTCCAGTGTGATGATTTGATGTGACAGAGGAAATTTGCGTTTCTTTTTTTTCATTACTTTCCCTTTGAAGTTTTGTGTCATAAGGGTAACAAAAAAGTTTTGTGACATTTTTGAATATTATTTTGTAATGATTGAAATATGTTTTTATGTTTTTAACCCGCTTAACTACACCATTTAAAAAAAAAGAAAAATTTAATTCACAAAAAGAAAACGAACCCTCTCACAAAATTTTACGAGAATCGGCTGAGAAATGCGACCTGTAGAGGAAAACAGCCGGACATACGAAACCATTTTTCCAGAAACGGAGACGTTTCGCACTCGCTCGGTCAATTAACTACCTACCTGCTTAATTAAAGACCTATTTTAACACGATTTTATTAGCTCTTCGTTTCTGTCTATGTATCTTTATCAGCACATAGGGTGTTAATCGTCTTCTCGTCGAGTAGTACTTCGACATAAGTAGGTACCTACATGAAGTTCTAATGACAATGCAAATGTTTTAACCTCATGGAGTTGGCACAAGCACAACACATTAGAAATCTTTTTATTGTGAAGCTACATTAGGCAGTCTAAAAAAATAGACCACATTTTTTCAACTTGAGATACACTGGGCCGCAAATATAAGCGGGTTGGTTATAAAAACTGCGATAACTTAAAATACTTGAAAAATCCTATTAAAATAAACACTGTGACGATGTCAAACCTCTTTCATCATAATCATTCCTTTTTGATTCTAAATTTCTAAATTGAAATAACCGGTCATTCCCACATTGTCATTGGATTAGCAAAAACTGGAATTTTACGAAATAATATGTTATAAAATATGTACCTAAATAAGTTGATTACATAATAATAATAATAATAATTTATTCATTAAAAAATTGTACAAGATATACAAAACCATCAAAATACAGTAGAAAAGGTAACATGGTGATCATTAGATTAGGTAGGTTAAGTAAGGTTACATCTGGAGTCCTTTAAATATATATGATAGTACTTTCGTTCGTGGTTGTTTTGATCCGTATTGTTGAAGCACGAAAAGTCTGTGATAATAACAATACTAGAGCTCCAAGGGTACACTCTTATCAAATATATTAAATTTGGAGAAGACTGAATAGAATAGTCGAGTGCAAGATCTCTGTTTATGAACATCTCCGAGTGCTCCTAATTGTTCCTGTACTTTTATGTTGTCTACTGAGGTTTGGTCCCTGGGCTAGTGGAACAAACCCTAGGACCGCCTCGTGACAACACTAAATTAAAGTTTATTTCATTACAAATATAGGAAGAAATAAACCATTTTATTTATTTTTGGTGATTGTATTAAAAACCATTGATAAAAAATACAGACGATTTTTATAATTTAGCATCGGCACTGATTTCTGGTGAAAAGCATGCCAAACCGTATAAACAGCTCGTGGTGGCAAGACAAAATACCTAAATGTGTGAAAATTGCATGTTTATGCAAGTTTTTTGAAATCTAGTAAAAAAATGTACACCTACTTTAATTCAAAATAAACTTCATAATCTTGAACTTTTGTGACTTTTATTGAAGCACTATAAAATTGTCTATAATACAGTGTTTATTTTATAAAGCTAGTTGCAATATTTTGGAAGTTATTAAGTGCTTTAGAGTGAAACATTTTGATTGATAGTTAAACTAATGGGTTAACCACGAATCAAACCACTAACCCTAAGATAAAAATCTAGCATCAAAGCTTCACATTCGTCGCACATCTCGCAGCATAAGTAGATAATCACTTAATTTAACGCGCAAGCAAAAAGTTCCATCACATAACTCAGAGGGTCGAATCTTTCAACCCTTCATTCCTAGTTGGCATTGCGACCTCCTGTCACGCACACGCCCGAGAGGTCTCTTCTAGCATTGTGATTTAAATTTCGAATCCTTGCTTGAATTTAGAACGATATTTGAGGGTAGTCGGAAAACGTGTGAGTGGTTCTGACGGGTAGGAATTGGGATCCTGAGGAGGAAAATCCTTTAGGTGGTAGCATTTGAATATCGAACTAGAGCCGGCGCGGACAACATTTAAATTGGAGGTACTCTTCCAGTCGAGCGTAATAAATACATCCTACCCCCGTCATCATAATCCTATTTTGATCCAACTGCTTGAACTCAAGCCTTCTCGCACAGAATAAAATGGTACGCAGTAGTAGTGCAGTAGTAGTTGTAATACTAATATATATATAATAAAGCAATAAGTACGAAAAAGTATGTACAAAGAAGATAATTAAAAAAGGTCTAGGGTACTTAAAATAGGCTACTGATCATGAATATAACATTTTTAATAATCGTGTCTGTCTGTTTGTATGTTTGGTCGCGCATCACGTAAAAACTACTGGATTGATAGCGATGCGGTTTTCACTGTTGGATAGCTTAGGGTTTGAATTATAAACTGGGATACTTGGTATCTCAATCCGATGAGTAAGAAGCCGAGGAATTGATAAAACCTTTTGGACGGCTTAATGAATTTTGTTGATATTGGAATAGTACATAGAATACTTTTAACATAGAGAAATGAGATTAGCAATAAATAATAGTGCGCTGTCTCACTTTTTAAAAGCTTTTATTTATTTTCACTTGTATGTATGTATGTATGTATCTATCTACGTATCTGTCTGGAATCTTGCAACTCAAATTTCGAGCACTCTCTGATTACCTATCCGGCTAAAATTTTCAGAGTAGCTAGATGACAACGCAATTGAAAAAAAAAACTTAAAAAGTGCCAATGCATTTAAAACAAAGGTTAAAATGAGCCCATTAAGGTTTTTTTTATCATTCTTGTTACCTAGACAAGGAGATATTGTAGTAGGAAGCCAAACACAAGGCTCTCTTTTGAAGCAAAAAAACTGAATTCTTTGCTAGTTCCTTACAGAGTTGGTAATTTTGGAAAGCAACGGGCCTTTAGAAGATCACTTGTGTCCGTCTGTCACAGCTATTTTTATAGGAAACTATTAAAAGCTCAGCTTAGCAATATTGGGAAACAAGTAAATCATCAAAGTGAGAATAAAAACTAGAGACTAAACAGATAGCTGTTTAGCCGGATATCGGATATCCGGCGACGATTTAAGATTCGTATCGTATCGTACACATTTAAAAAAAAAAAAAAACTTTTGCGAAGTTAGCAAGTGTTTCATGGACTTGTTGAATTGATTCCAAACACGATGACTTGAGGTTGTTGCAAACTTGCTATTGTAGTTTGAGGTTATTATAAAAGATTATTTATAATTCTAAAAGATTTACCATAATTTGCCCCTAGTTCAGTACGATTGACAGATGAAAAAATAAAATTTGGTGATTACGTTTTGTTATGTGGATTAAATAAAGTACCTACTTACCGAAATTTGATATTTCGTTTTTTTTCCAAAATTCCTGTTTTTGGCCGAATACTCACTTACTATCCGGTATCCGGCCTAAATTTACTATCCGGCCGGATAGTAAGCGAGTATTCGGCCGGATACAGGATTTTAGAGAAAAAAACGGATATCCGTTTCACCTCTAATAAAAACACGACTGCCCTGCTAAAAAAATAACTTTAAATAAACTATATAGCCTGTGTCACTCGGGATGAAGTAAGGATTCTAACGATACCCCATATATCCAAATCTGTTCAGGCATTTTAAAGTTATAGTGGAACAAAGAAACTCACATACATACACATATACATACCCTAAAAACATTACCCTCCTTTTGGGGCAGTCGTGTAATAAAGTTTTTTTTTTAAAACAACCTTTGAAGGGGCCTATAAAATGTTTTTTTTTTGTGTTTTACATACAGTATTTTCCTTCTCGAATCTTTGGATTTAAAAGGAAAGATAAGAGTTGTTATTCTTATGTTACCTTGATAACGTGAGTTATCAAAGGATACTCTTAATAGAACCGTGTAGATAAGGAAGTTGTGATAAACATGAAGCAACCAGTCTCCAAGAGGCAAGCTTTATTATGTAAAAATAGTTTAAGGGGAAGATTGTATAATAATTTTGATAGATCACATCTCCTTACAGGATGGAAAACTGGCAAGTTGTGAGCCTGAAATTAAATAAAACTTATATAATTCAAATAAAATGTTATAATATAACCTTATATCTAGTCAAACGGGGAAAGATACGGCATGCCTTAATCTAAACGAAAACTGGACTAGATACAATTACAGGCAGACACACTCACACCGTTCAATTCCCACCATCGCGCGTCGTGCTTCATATGCATTAACAACAAAGCTAAAGAAACATACGCAGACTAGCGCGAATAAGAATCTACTCAAACGCAACTCCGGTTGTGGGAAGGCCAATTGTGCGACTTGCACCTAATTTATGCGGTCCACGCCCGAGGAACTGGTACCTAATCTTCCCAATTTTAAGTAGATCTATTAATATAACCCAATGTGAAGAACCTGTAAACGAGGTCAACTATGGAGATTCCATTTAACGGCAGACGTGTTGTAGGATAACTTGAGAGTATTTGTATGAAAGGAACTGGAGATACTAGGCAACCGACAAAGCCCTAAAGATAATCATGCTGAAGTGACAGGGGGCTGGTCACATTTCCCGAATAACCGATGACCGTTGGGGTAGACGACGTTCTCGGGTGGAGACCACGTTTAGGCAAACGTAGCGTAGGACGTCCTGTGACCAGGTGGAGTGACGATGTGCGAAGTGGCTGGCAGAAAATGTATGAGACCGAGGTCGGTGGCGTGCATTCTCTGTCCACCAGTGGACAAGTATAGACTGATGATGAACTGGAGATAAGATTTAGACGACATTCGGAGGAATATATATATAATTATATATATATATTATGTGCGGCAGACAACCTTTACATGCTGTTGATAACGATGATAATCGCAGACTAAGATTCCTCACAGCGTTCGGCATGCTAAATTCTAAATCATAATATTTTGTTTATACCTACCTTAGTTTTATTTTTATGCTAACTGTGCCCGCTGCTTTTTATGCTAACTGTGCCCGCTGCTTTTTATGCTAACTGTGCCCGCTGCTTTTCCAGCTTAGTTTTGTCTATGGGCTAAAAGTAACCTAGTGTCTTTCCAGGACCAAAAGTACCTACCATCCGACGCTCCGACGGCTGAACGAAATTTGGTATTTTGTTCTTTATACTCGTAGATAAAGAACAAAATACCAAAGTTCGTTCAGCCGTCGGATAGTTTTTATCGATTGCTCGGCTTCCTCATTGGATTGAGATACAAAGTACACCAGTTTTTAAATCAAACACTAGACCATCTAACAGTAAAAACCACATCGCAATCAGTCCAGTAATTTTTACGTGATGCGCGAACAAACAGTATGACATGATTTTTAAAAAGTTATATTTTTGTTCAGTATCTAAATAAGTACACCAGTTTCTGTTTTATTATCTTCTTTGTACCGACTTTTTGGTACTTACTGGTTTATTATGATAGATAGATTTTTACAATCGGGTAGTTAGCAACGAGCGGCCCCCGTTCACTGCCGCTAATCTTGTCGCCGCCCACCACAACGCGTGGGTTGCGGCCCGCAAACCACGCGTCCGCCCAGGTTGAAAAGGCCGCGCGGCTCGTAGGATCCCGCATTGCGCGTGTCTTACAGCGAAAATTTCACGCTTTTGCTTTTCTTAAGTGGAAGTGCAGGCTTCTGGTGTCAGGTCAGAGTTTGTCAGGTCGCCCCCGAAACAGCCAGGACTGACAGCAGGGATGGAAAACAAACTGCCGAGTATGCGTCAGATATGCTCGAAACCTAGGTCAATTATTTCGAAACAAACTCACATAAACGTTTAAAGAATACTTTTTCTTGACCTGTTATTAAAATAACATAAAAAACGACTTTCAAAATGATGAAAATATGCAATCAGTTTCATCATCCTAAAGCAATTTCAAAAATGTCAGACATGTTTCGAAGTATCTTGTTATTACATACATAGTAGACAACAAAGAGCACACATTTGGTGACACTCGAAGGTTCATTTCTAAGAGCACTGTTGAAGGTTAAGTTTATATGACCGACCGAAACTATGTTTTCAGCCAAAGCCGATTTCAGCTTCTATTCTGTTTTCGGCGGAAACTGAAATCGAAACATATCTGGATATGAAAAATTTATAATATGTATATTATATATCTAGTGTGTTTTTACATCTATACTCAATACAAATAAATAAAATTGAAGTGTCAGTCAAAATAACAGCTAAATGCATGTGAAAATATACACGGCAGTCATAACATAAAAAATATACACGGTAGTCATAACATAAAAAATATACACGGTAGTCATAACATAAAAAACGCCATAAGCCATATTTTTTTCTGTCTGTTTGTTCCCGCTAATCTCCGAAACGGCTGGACCCATTTTAACGGGACTTTCACTGAAAGATAGCTGATATTACAAGGACTACATTTATTTCCGAAAAATAATTAGGGGCACAGCTAGTCAAAATATATAAATCAAAGTCGGGTTAGTTACACCATTTATAACTTAAGAAGCGCTGGACCGATTTTAAAGATAATTCATTTGTTGGTTTTGTCTCCGCTCCGAACAGCAGAATAACTATTAAAACAAAGTAAAAAATTAAATAATCATGAAAATATATTATGAAGAAAAATCATTTTCTAATAAACTTTGTATGGAAGTGGGTTTTTGATGATATCTCGAGAACGCATTAACTGATTTCGAAAAAAATTGGGAGGGTGGAGGAGGAAGAAAGGAGGGGGGGAGGGGGAAGAAAGGAGGGGGAGGGGAATAAAGGAGGGGGATGGGGAAGAAAGGAGGGAGAGGGGGAGGGGGAAGACTAATATGAACTAGTTGCGCCCCGCGGCTTGGCACGCGTACAAATTTTGCCATGGGAAGGGGTAACAAAATTTTGTACGCGTGCTAAGTCGTGGTTCGCAGCTAGTTTATAATATAAATATTTATGCAAAAATTGTATTTGCTAAGCCGTGCTTTTGGATTGAAAAAGTATGATTGCAAAAAAAAAACTTTCAACGATCAAGTTGAATTGTCAGTTGTACTTTATAGTTTCCGTGCTTTTTAGTTTCGACACTTCTGTGTGTGTACCTACTATGTTACAATTTCCAAATAGGGGCGCTTCTTTTATTTCCGTTCGAAATCCGTTAATAATAATATTACTTACCTAAATGAATACATATTCATTATTTCCCAGAACTTCCCTAGCAAAACTAATTTTCTTCCTTTCTATACGCAATAACATCCTTTATTTCTCATCTATTGATGAATACTGGCGTTTAGGGGTGTCATCAACGTAATATTGTTGGTCCTTTCATAACTATTATCATTGGGAGGCTGAAATTAATTTTCAGTTAGTGTGTCTTTCATTTGGATAGCTGTGGAAAAAGATTTGCTAGTTTCGTTAGTACAATTATTCAGCTTTTTCTTTTTGCTAAGACGCACTCCGTAGAGACTTCGTTCTCTCAGATATCAATATTGTTGATATTTGACGACCGGTTAGTCTAGTGGCTAGAGATCCTAGGTACGAAATCGAACGATCGCGGGTTCGAATCCTGAAAGGTGCAATCATTTGTGTGATGAGCAGAAATGTTTGTTTCCGAGTCATGGATGTAATAAAGATTTGCTAGTTTCGTTAGTACAATTATTCAGCTTTTTCTTTTTGCTAAGACGCACTCCGTAGAGACTTCGTTCTCTCAGATATCAATATTGTTGATATTTGACGACCGGTTAGTCTAGTGGCTAGAGATCCTAGGTACGAAATCGAACGATCGCGGGTTCGAATCCTGCAAGGTGCAATCATTTGTGTGATGAGCAGAAATGTTTGTTTCCGAGTCATGGATGTAATAATCTTATCTATGTATGTTTATCCGTTATCTAGTGCCCATAGCACAGGGTATCCTAGTTGGGTTTAGGTTTGGGTGTGGAAAAGTCCCGAATATATTTATTTATTTAACGTGTTTACTGTAAACAAGCAATACTATAGCATTTTACAAGTCAACTTAATGTTTCCTAAACAATGAGAAACAGAATAAAACATTATAAATAGACCAAATCAATAAATTAGGTAAACTGTACATTTTATGTTCTCGAGGCAACCCTACACTCTTTCGTGGAACGTTCCATTTCATTATTAAACCTTATTTCGTGTCATAAAAGTTATTTTTATTTAGAAACGACTCAACCTGGCTTTTGAGCTCCATATAAATTATATTCGATCGACGGCTTACAAAGTTACAGATTCAGTAAATTGAGCGAGGACCCTTTATGTCCGTAGGTAGTATGTGGAGTGTTAAATTTAAAAGTAAGATGATTTTGACGGTATCATCAGGCGCCCACTAGCAAGATAGAGCGTCGACCTGCGAATTGTAAAGAAGTGTGTAGGGTCAATGACAGGGTCTTTCTTTACAAACGCTTAAAACAGAACAGGCTGGTGTCTAGCAACAAGGGTCGCCCAGTACTGGATTTAAGCGAGCCCTGCGGACTGTTTCAATAGAACGGGGACAGAATATCTCTCAGCCTGGATCAAGTGCCCATTTCATCATCATCATCAGCCTATATCTGTCCACTGCTGGACGTAGGCCTCTCCTAATGCACGCCACTGACCTCGGTCTTCAGCTCTCCTCATCCATTTTCTGCCAGCCGCTTTTCGCAGGTCGTCACTGCACCTGGCCACAGGGCGTCCTACACTACGTTTGATCACAACGTGATCTCCACTCGAGAACTCGTGTACCCCAACGTTTATCGGTTCTTCGGGAAATGTGACCAGCCCACTGCCACTTCAGCTTGCTTATCCTTGGTTTTCTGTCGGATATCTTCATTACGAATCCTGTCCTTCAGAGAAACTCCCAGCATAGCTCTCTCCATAGCTCGCTGAGCGCTAGTTTGACCTGCGGCGCCACAATGGGGACACCATTGTGGCGCCGCAGGTCTTAACTGTTAGGACGCACTGATTGAAGACTTATCTTCAGGCACTGTCTCCATCACATGTCTGATAATTCAAGTATCACTGGTAATGATTAACGATAGAAAAGAGGAGCATGTGAAATTAGCTCGTACTGTTTGGATAATAAGGACTAATTTGACATAATCACAAGACGAAAATAAATCTGGTCACAAAAACAGGAAAAGAAAATCATTACATATTAGTATACACCATTAGAACTTCACTTATAGGGTTGGCGACTTGCCTGCTCCTTAGCAATGCCAATTTTATGCTTTCAGAGCATCTTTATTATCCAATATTTATCTTAAGTAGTACTTGTGTTTTGTAAATAAATGAACGAACATATTTTGTGAGGAGTGAAGAAACCGGTTCGCCCAAGAATCACGGAATTCAAGGGCAAACGGCAAACCTGCTTTGGGCAAGCGTATGGATAACTCTCAGACCTGATTCCCTGCAGTGGGAATCAGGCTTGTGCTAATGATGATGGCAGTGGAGCATCAACGTAGGTACACTTATGGCCTTACAGAAATGCTTAGCAGAAGATACATGTCACATATGAATCTATAGGTATTCTATACAAATAAATAGCTTTTTACTAAATGCATATGAAAGTATATACGGTGCCTAGAATAAAAAAAAACTAACTTTTTTGTCTTTCTGTCTGTTTGTACCAGCTAATCTTGAAACGACTGGACCGATTATGACGCGACTTTCACTGACAGATAGCTGATGTTATAAGGAGGAGTAACATAGGCTACTTTAATTTTCAAAAAATAATTAGGGTTCCGCGCAAAAAAATAAAAACCCAATATTTTTGACTACGCGGGCAAAGCAACACTGCTAGTATATTGCTCTAATTTACAATTAATATATTTATACGTAATGTATTGCTCTAAGGTTTAAGCGATAAGACCGCCAATTGTGAAATGTAATTTGTATGTTAACATCTAAAAACTACAATAAAGAATTATCTATCTATCTAGTATTCGAGTAAAGCGATGGTAGCCTGCAGTATACTAGTGCGAGTTAGAATCCAACGATACCGGGTTCGGTCCTAGGCTCCGCACCAATGACTTTTCTCTTCTTTTTTCATTATTATGTATGACGTTTTAATATTTAATGCTTTTACAAATATTCTGAGTGCCCACCAGGGTTCCATGTTTTTATGATACGACTATTATATTTAGTCCCTAAAATAACGTATGGAAACAGAAATATATATGAAATAAGTAATGTGCTCTCCGAGCATCGGAGAGCATGTTATACTGTCGGTCCCGAATGTTATTAATTCTCTGGTACTCTCAGCACCCGATAAGGGGTGGACTTATTATAAAGCAGGGCCCACACGGCAACACGGCACGAAATACAGCCACGGATGTCAGGTATAAAGCATTGGTTATCAGCAGCTAGGTCTATTGGGCTCAATTGACAAGTTTTCATATTTCATAAGGCAATTAAACCATTTCGAGATATTGCGACGCTGATCATAATTCTTATTTTTCCAAAAGTTTTAGTGCAGTAACTACAAATATATTAAGTAATAACTCTCAACCAAGCAGAGTTCGGTGGAATAATAAAATACAGGTGCCTGTAATGAAAAAATACTACGCTAGAGCCTGACTTTGACAGATATATAAATGTTTTTTTATTTTCGAATGTGGCTTCGGTAATCTTGTTCATTCCACCGAACTCTTGCAGTTACATCCTTTTAGAATAAGCTACTTTTTAATAATTAATTTCTCGGAAAATATAGCTTAGATTGGAAAAAGAAAAAATACGTATATCTTATTTTTTAATATTCCTTCAGAGAAAAAATGAAAACCTCATCGTAATCGGTCCAATAGTTTCGAATTTTGAAGAAATGTAGTACACTGTACATTATCGGTACTTTTGGTCCTGGAACAACACGTATGGGCTACTTTTAAATGAAATGACCACGCAGGCAAAGCCACGGGCACAGCTAGTTATAAGTATAGGTAGTATGGAGTATAGATATTAAATATATAGATTATAATCAGACTTCAAATTTTTGCTGCAAGATAATTTTAGCCCAAAGTTCCCTTGGCATGACATGCCCAGCCTGGAAGCTTCCTCCATATCATCGGTTATTAGAGTTCTGGAGCGTATTATGGCATTGCGAATACGGTGTTTGACTACAAGGTCACTGTGCTCCATATAGTTGCTTAATATCTCATCACTATGATTAATTCAAACAGTTATAGCATCAAAAGGGATATAACTGAAGTTTGCATTTATGATATGAGACAGAAGGCACAACTCGGGGCAGGTCACTGCGCCATCGAAGGCGTAATGACCTAATGACGTACTGGATGAAGAATGCATATCAAGGCGTCCAAAAAAAACTCTTCAAGATCAAGGTTACAATATTGAAAAGGAATAATTGTATTTAGCACAAAAACTACTGAACCAACTTTGATGAAATAAGAACGAATTTTCAACGGCAAGCAGCTTTACAGGTAGGTAGAAAGTGCGAAACGTAATGAAGCGAGCACCCAAATACACACCCAACTAAATACAAACGCAGTAAAGTTAAAGTAGAATTTTACACAACCATAACTCCGATCAAAGGGAGTGAAATGTCTCGAACGCACGGAAAAAGTAATAAAATGTGGGCACGCGGGAAGTAGGGTTGGCTACGGTGGATTGGGTTTACTCGTGAACTCGGAAAGTTGTGAATTGGTTACATCGATTTTAGTCACATGATTATGCGTTTCTGTTTTAATTTAAGTTAAAAAAATTGGAAAATATTGATCTAAAACGTTGGTAAACTATATACCTACACAATTTATCTATATCTATACTAATATTATAAGAGGTACAGTTTGTGAATTTGTGAGGTTGTAGAGGGTAATCTCTGGATCTAATGAAACGATTTTGAAAATTATTTTACCAATAGAAAGCCACGTTATTTGTGAGTGTCATAGGCTATATATTAAAATTACCACGCGTGCGAAGCCGCGGGCATCAGCTAGTATTACATAAAAAAAGCAAGACTTTACATAAAATAAAAAACTAAATGTTTGTTGAAGGAAAGTTAGAGATTGATGTTGTTCCAAGTTTGGTAAAAAACTGGTGTATGAATTAAATCGATAACGATTCTTCAATTAAAAGAATACCTGCAAAAACAAGGTGTTGACATAATAATATTTGAATAGCAGTAACGTAAATGTTCCATACCATTACTTACTACGTTACCATAAATAAATCGATTTCTACTACCGATTACGTAATCAAGTGTTTGACAAAACTAAATAATTCCAACATCGAATCCGTATCGATTGACGCAGATCCCAAACCACAATTAAATTACTATGCGCTGACGTCATAATTTTGGATAAGCAATAATTAGACATACAATTTTACTTACAAGTAGTCGGCTGTGAATCGAGTGCAATTTCTCGATTCTAATCAATAAGTTATTCGATACTTATTGATTAGAATCGAGAGATTGCACTCGATTGAAAAAATCGATTTTAAATTCTCCACTGACGCGTAGATCGTCGCCCCTGCTTCAAGTTACAGTTTAGTCCTCATTCAATTTATTTTAACTACTAAAATAGCCGGGTGTTTCCGTTTCTTTACGAAGGGTAAGGCCAGGGAATGTTTACTCGATGCCGTTACAGTTTGTGGGGGATTCTGTCTGTCAAAATTAGCTCCTGGTTAGTGGACGGATCAGTCGGCCGATGTATATTTGACAGGGGAATGTTCGAGAAGTTATGAACGAACAGACTTATTTTAAGATGCGGGCCGAGTGGATTGAACGACTATGTATGTAAGGGAAATTGGAAGTTAAATAAGTTTTAATGCAGTCTTCGTTTGGTTTTAACTTTTAACACCCGAACTCGAAAAGAGTGGGGTTTTATAAGTTTAGGGTGTGTATCAGTGTTTCACACACATGGTCACATTTCCAGGAGAGCCAATAACCGTTGGGGTAGACGAGATCTCGAGTGGAGACCACATTTAGGCAAATTAAGTGTAGGACGCCCGGGGGTCAGGTGGTGTGACGACCTGCGAAAAGCAGCTGGAAATGAATGGATGAGGGGAGCTGAAGACCCAGCTCAGTGGCTTGCATTAGGAGAGGCTTACGTCCAGCAGTGGACAGATATAGGCTGAAGATGATGATGATCCATGTATCTGTCTATGGCATCGTAGCTCAAACGAATGGACCCATTTTGATACGTTATTTTCTCTGATTGAAATCTGATGTGATCGAGATGGTTCTTAGCTAAAAAAGGGAGGGGGGAGGGGGGGGGGGGGGTCAGAGGTTGTTATATTTTTTTATTTATTTCGTCACATCACTGTCGGGAGGTAACAGGAATGTTAAAATTTTAAGCATTTATTTTTATTATCAGCGTAATTGTAGAACAACAGACCAACGTTCCGTACTTTTTTTTGTGTGAACAAACAACCAATAATCCCATTTGTTAAAGAAACATTCGCGTGATGTAGAAGGCTGCAGTGTCTGCAGTGGACCACCTGCCAGGCGAATAAATTGCCCAGAACCCCGGGACACTGTATTACGTAGAAATAATATAGCGGAACATGAGGTAATTTCCAATTTAATTTCGCGCAGGCAGAAAACACATACGGTTATTTCAGTATTTCCCAATTCGAAAAGGAAAATAACGCGTAGTTCGCGTGTAATTTAGCCTGAATTGATGGAAAATTTTGTTTGATGGCAGCACAATTTTGCTTTCTAAGGCTACGAAATCATCTCTTTTTTACGGATATTATCGACCATCATTCCTTCTAATATTATATATACGAAAGTATGTGTACTCTATGTATGATCATTCAATTCCGTGGCGGCTGAATGGTTTGTGATGATATAATGACACTTCGGAACTTGAAATAGAATAACCAGTACTGATACTTGAAATTCCGGAAAATTCATCACACGGGCAAAACCTCAGGGCGCATCTAGCATTGAAAATTTTTCAAAACAATGTTTTAAGGTACCTAAATACGGAGCCCTATTGATCTGGTAACGCTTGTTTGTCCATCTGTGTAACTCTGTATATATCAGGCTTGTTTTTGACACCAAAAAATGAACATCTACGCGTCCTATACCTAAGCGGTGAACGAAACGTGACGGGGATCTTGGCACAGTCAAACTTTATATAATGTGTTAAAATGTTGAATACTTTTTATCCCGAAAACTGACTGTGCCAAGACCCCGCCACGTTTCGTTCACCGCTAGACTTACGTGCCGCTAGCTATACCCTAAAACTAGCCCGTAATCGTAATTGATTACTTTTCATCGCAAATCATCGAGATACATCGTTTCGTCGTCGTTTTTGACTCGGAAAAATCTCTCAGTTATAACAAAAAATAACCACACCGGAAACCATACTGAATTTTTCCACTAAACAACAATCATGATTAAATAAATTTTTCCGGGTCGACCACCCCGTAGGTATAGAAGTCAATGTACGCAGATGCAGTTCGGTTGTTTTGTTTCGTTAGCAAATGCATCGGCGATGGAATTTATCCGAGCCGGGGTCAAAACTCCCACATTTTATAAGCCTTAATAATGTACTGGCGAGCGCATAAGTCAATGCCTTCCGGTTGGCGTCTTTAGGTTCTTAAATCTAACAATAAAGTAAAAAAACTTTATGAATAATGTTTCTTTAAAGGTCATTATGTTCTCTTACGTACGTTCTACTAAAAAATTACGTACGTACATGATTTCAGCAGCTACGCGGAAGCGTGCTTAGCGAAAAGTTAATTTTATTTGATTGTCGTTGGGTTCGTAGCTATATCAGAATATTATTAAACCACGAAGTTCAAAGAGAGGTTATTAGTTTAGGGTGTGTATGTATCCCTGTATCCATGTGTCTGTCTGTGGCATCATAGCTCCCAAACTGATGGACCAATTTTGATGCGTTTTTTTTCTGTTTGAAAGCTGATGTGATCGTGATGCTTCTTAGCTATAATGGAGGATGCGTGTATTTGTTTTAATTTGTGCTTGTTTTATTTCGTATATAATGCCCTCTATCCATTATACAGGTTTCATAATGCGCCATATTCGAAAAAAAAAAAACAAGATGGCGGATGGACTATTATGTCAAAATCTAACAATTTGGACCATTTTTTTTATTTGCTCGGGCTGCGCAAATGCATAGATCGTGAGAGTTTTAATCCCGTATGCAATTTTGCTTTTAGAAAAATTATTAAATAGACGTCCGTTTTTTTCCTATTGTATGATTGACTTTCAAATTTGTCTGGAAGATGTTGTTATCTTGGAAAAGCCTACACAGTCATTGCTCATTATAAGTTACTGACTAATATGTAGAAAGTAACTATTGTAAACTAGTATAGCGCCCTACCTACTTGCTAAAATAATACAAATGGTTAGTAATTCTATGCTGGCCCATCGTAGGGCAAAACAAGACATATATGACTACAGATGCACAAAATAACGAACAATATAAAGTGTTTTGTGGTCTGCCTCGAGCCGTGAGCCGTTCTTACAAATAGGTTATAAAAAAAACCGAACGAAATTATTCCATAATCATAGCCACATCAAAATAATTCCCTGGCATTCTATTCATTCCGATTTAGAAACGTAATCTTACACCTCCAAACGAAAGATCTTATCAGCCACCAATTCACGAACACCTCGCCAACCTGTTGAACAAAAATATTCAACCAGCAACCACTTCTGTGACCAGCCATCCCTGTGGACTACATAAATGCTATCTATGAATACCTTTGTCGCAGTAAAAATTATACCGATCCTTAAAATAAAGCAGGAAATATGAATTCTCCTTATTGAGGTAAGGTACTAAACCGTTTCACTTCTTTAGCTGCCTGTACCGGCACTACCGACCACAATGATTCACCATAGGGTAACTCAGGTAGATACCATAAAAAAAGAACAGGTAGGTGTGAATGAGACACACAGAGGTAAAGGTCTCGCTCGCTCTTTCGTTGCTTGTAAATGAGGTGATCTATCTAAGGTATACCTTTGTAGGAACCCTTTGTTCTTTCGGGGTTGGTAGATATATTAATATTAATAGAGGCTCCGAACACCGAATAAGATGTTGGTGTACGAACTGATACTAGATTGAATCGACTTCTTTACTTTATGAACCGGGATTATTATATAATCCACAAAGAAACCTGTCTAATACATTATCGAGGTACTTTTTATCCTAAGAAAACATAACAAAATGCTTGGCTGAACATCAGGCCAAAATCTTTTGATGGACAGTGTTTAGTCAGAGGCAGGAGGGAATCTACTATTATTCTTGCACACTTTTATATATATATATATATCTAAAGAAAAGTTTGCAAGAATAATAGTAGATTATATATATATATATATATATATATATATATATATATATATATATATATATATATATATATATATATATATCAGGGTTCGAAAAAATCCGATTTTTATAATAAATATCAAAAATCCGTTTTTTTCTATATATATATCCGATATATATCCAGGCTAAGAAAAAGAAGCGAATTTCATTCTGTAGGGGGATAAAACACTTAAAAATGTGAAAGGCATGTTTGAATCCCAATTTTTTGAATACCTCGTAAAATAAACCTTATAAGATATGAAGTTAAGGTTTGAATTTCAATAAAAAGCTAGCGGTACTGGTAAGTGCCATTTTGGGAAACAATCTAAATTATTCTGAATTGTAGTTTTTCGCTATGTGTTGCCTGGGTAAACATTTATCTCCAAAAATTTTAGTTCAGAAGACAGGAAAAAATCAATTGATATAATTATATCGTGATACATATCAGGATATATATCCGCTGATATATATCGGCAAACCCTGATAATCGTTTATTATTATTAATGAAACTTTTTTTTATACCAGCCTTTCTCAAACTTTTTCAGCGGAAACTGATAGGTATAACATAGTCGTAGTTGTATCTCGCACAGGAAAAGGAAATACCCTTCTTACTCTACCGGTGCTTTGGAAATACGCCCGCTAGTGAAGAGAGGCCCGAGAAACAGCGGTTTTATTTTTTCATCATTAATGACTGAAACTATAATAAAACACACCAATATAAAAGATAAAAGTACCAATGTCATGTCCCATAATCATGAACCTGGGATAAAAATAATAAAAATACAAAGAAACCAGGCTGGACCAGTCCGCACAAGTAGCACCCGCTCACTATTATGACTTATGTATCAGCCATAACCACCCTCAACCATGTTAGAGGAACGGGAATGACCCCGTACACACAGCACAAACAAAATCCCTTTAAGCTGTGTAAAAAACAAACTTCTAAGTCAACGCAATCAAAAGATACGTCCGTTTATGCCGCATATTTTGACACTCGCAAGGGAATCAAAACCTATAGAGTACTTCCCGTTGACCTAGAATCATGAAATTTGTCAAAAACCAATGTCTAGCACAAGTAAAGGGAAAAATCCGAAAACAGTAAACTTATAGTAAAAGGAAGTTTTTTTTTTTTGCTTTTTATCACATATTTGCAGTTGGTAAGCTGACCGATGAGGACAACAGTTTTCCAACGGCAAAGATAAGTTTGTACGGAACCCTCGGTGCTCGAATCTGACTTGATCTTTTTTTTGTAAACCAGGACACTCTTGATCTTTACTGGCGGCTAAAACACTTAATTAAATGTTTGATTTATAGTTTTCATTGTCAAACTAATAATATTTAAACGGTTTTATATTTATGCAAATATTGATCGACATTTTGTAGTTACCACAACGCAACTGCAAAACAAGCCGTAGCGATACAATTCACACGTATCCACTGCTTCACCACGCTTTGTCGCTGCGAAGTGGTTTGGTTGTGGTACGTCTGAATAGGCCAAAAAGTAATTTATGCAAATAAAAGGCCCAAAAAGTAATTTATGCAAATATTGATCGACATTTTGTAGTCACAACAACGCAACTTCAAAAACCCGCAGCGACACTATTCACACGTAACCACTGCTTCACCACGCTTTGTCACTGCGAAGTGGTGTGGTTGTGGTACGTCTGAATAGCCCCTAAAGGCCCAACTAGAGAAACCTACGTTATAGCTGAATACTACTATTTATTTTGTGGTCATGGGTCTTCTACCTGTGTGTACGCGGGCTTAGGAAATCCTCGCGGACCGCCCGGGGGTCCGAAGACCCTAGGAGTTGGTTTGGAAGGGTTGGGAATCAACAAAGGCTGACACTTCTGCACTTTGGTAGCAGCTATAAGCTAGCCAGTAACTAATACATAATCATTTTAAAATACTACGAGTATTTTGTTATATTTAACCGCTTCAGAGACAGAAGCGACGCGTACGAATTTTTGAAGACATTTTGGGATATCCGGAATTCCTAAACGTAGTACTATTATTTATTCTGTGCCTGAATCTAAATTAATACCTACCTAAAACTGTACACTTTTTTACGTTTTATGAGATATTTGTGTTTTTTTTTTTATTACTTTTCTGCTGGCACCGAACTCAAATGCATCGTTATTTGTTAGTTTGTTACGTCTTATGTGTTTGTGTAAAAATTAGGCCAAGCGATGCCCTCACAGAATATATAATAGTTAGATCTTAACTTCAAAACTGAACTACATTAACCATAAGTTACTCTAAATAAGGAAGGTAAGTTAACGCGCCGCCGCGCTATAGCTCGGACGAAGTCGCTATACTGAATTCATAAGGTCAACACCCCCTACAGATTAGGCATCAGTTACTGAGTAAAGTGTACATATTAGTTATCAGTAGGTAGCAAATGATCACCTAACACATTATGTACTCAGATCAGAGAACAGTTTGGTTGTATGCAAAACCGTCACGACCACCCACAGATTAGCAACCAGTTAGTAAGAAAAATGATTACCATGTAGAAGTCAGTGCGTAAGGAGTCAGTATAGCTAGCATTTAGTACATCCACCGTACAGATTTATTAAACTTGTGTTTTTTTAAATAATAAATTAATTAATGTTTATACGTGTACCTACTCTTAAATTTTAACACATTGCTGCGGGGATTTTTTTGAAACAATTTCAGTCAGTGCGATGGGAGGCTGATATGATAGGCCTGAAATGAACCTTTTTCACCATTGTGATATTTTGACCAATATTTAATAAATAGCAATATTATTTAATATAATTATAGCAATATTTATACTTATCTAATATCGATCACTAGCTTCGGCGCGGACTTCAGTTTATCGCGAAAAAAAGCATCCTATTTTCATCTAGGATATTAAAAACCAATGCAAAAATATAGCACCAACGCTCTTGATGTTTTTTGACTTGTTATTATTTCGTTTCCATGGCAAACGTTCCTTACAGCGAGTAATCGTCATTTTCCAGTTTTCCCGTGGAAACTCAGAATTTTCCAGGATAGAAAGTATCCTATGGTGGTCTCAATATTGTACAGTACTTATTTACAAAGTTTCATCAAAAATGGATCAGCCGTTTTGGCATTAAAACTCCCCAAACAAACAAACAAGCAGAAATCGTTTCACTTTTATATATTGGTATGGATGTTTACTGCGCGATTAAATCCCGTTTAAATAATAAATTAATTACTGTTTATATAAATAAATATATTCGGGACATTTCAAAACCAATTACCTAGCCCCAAACTATATACCTGTACTATGGGAACTAGATAACGGATAAACATACATAGATAAGAATATTAACATCCATGACTCGGAAACAAACATTTCCGCTTATCACACAAATGATTGCACCTTTCAGGATTCGAACCCGCGACCGTTCGATTCCTAGAATCTGTCGCCACTAGACAAACAGGTATATATATCTACTTTCAAACTTTAACACGTTCGCTGCGATAAGCCTGAAAGTAACTTTTATCACCATTGCGATGGCAATATATTAACCTCTTTTTATATCAAATATCGATTATGTGTAGTGTGAAAAGAGCTCACGTCATTGGTACTGTGCCTTCCTTACTGTGAGTATCACAGATTACATATAGTTGTATACGTGATTACTGTGCCTTTGGGACACTTTTTTTGGTGTTCACTGACACCAAAGAGAAATAAAAACGCCAGTGAACATCCGAAGAGGTTGAATTACGCTTAGTATTGTGAACATCAAACATCACAGAGTTTTTTTTGTAAACAATTCAATGCCATGAATATTGTTAACATATAAAACATCAGTGCATAAAGTAGAGTAACTTATTTAAAGGGGGACATCACCAATAACTTTTCTGTTATATGCGAATTTCCATTGCTAAAAGTCATTGTTGCGGAGCCTAGGATAGAACCCTGTATAGTTGGAATATAAGTCGCACTATTATACCGCTAGGCTACCATCACACTCCCTTTTCTTAATATGAAGCCCTAATGGAAGGATCAGAGAGTCTAAATGAAGCTTCCTCAATAAAGGAAACCATTAAATTAGTCTGAAATACATTTATGTTATAATGGGTGGGTCAAACATGGTGATTACTATCAAGCAACCAATTGTCTCATCTCACCACCTAGTTGTATATTCAAATTAAAACTTCAATAAAAAGACCACTTGACCAGCATGTTCCGGCTCAAAAAACCTTTCAATAAAAATAATCTAAAATGTACGCTAATGACATTCATATGACCAGCAACTTCCGGCTCAAATTAAAACTTTCAATAAAAAGAACCTAAAAAGTACTCTAAGGAAATTCACATGACCAGCATGTTCCGGCTCAAATTAAAACTTACAATAAAAAGTACCTAAAATGTACCATAACCTGTCGCTTACCGCGACGCACACGCGCAGTATGCGCGCTGTAGTGCGCAATGTTAAAATAATAATGAAGTTGGAAATTCACATGACCAGCATGTTCCGGCTCAAATTAAAACTTACAATAAAAAGTACCTAAAATGTACCATAACCAGTCGCTTACCGCGACGCACACGCGCAGTATGCGCGCTGTAGTGCGCAATGTTAAAATAATAATGAAGTTGGAAATTCACATGACCAGCATGTTCCGGCTCAAATTAAAACTTACAATAAAAAGTACCTAAAATGTACCATAACCAGTCGCTTACCGCGACGCACACGCGCAGTATGCGCGCTGTAGTGCGCAATGTTAAAATAATAATGAAGTTGGAAATTCACATGACCAGCATGTTCCGGCTCAAATTAAAACTTACAATAAAAAGTACCTAAAATGTACCATAACCAGTCGCTTACCGCGACGCACACGCGCAGTATGCGCGCTGTAGTGCGCAATGTTAAAATAATAATGAAGTTGGAAATTCACATGACCAGCATGTTCCGGCTCAAATTAAAACTTACAATAACAAGTACCTAAAATGTACCATAACCAGTCGCTTACCGCGACGCACACGCGCAGTATGCGCGCTGTAGTGCGCAACGTTAAAATAATAATGAAGTTGGAAATTCACATGACCAGCATGTTCCGGCTCAAATTAAAACTTACAATAAAAAATACCTAAAATGTACACTAAGCAAATTCACATGACGGTCCATCTAACTACTACACAACGAGGATTGTACAAAAAGATCATCAGATGACCTTGAACCCAGACTCCTGGCAGACTGGCATTAATTGTGGTCATAAGCTGGTCTAGTCCGAGACAGTGACCTTGTTGAAATGTCGAGATAAAGCAGCTGACACCGCGGAAAATGTAAGCAATTGGACCAAGGCCTATCGAAAAAAAAACGGATTCGTAGCGAGCATTGAGGCGAAAAAGCAAAGTTGAAGCGATACCACTTTACTTTAACTAAACCTTCCAGCGTTCGTTTGTTTTATTCAACATTAATATATATCATCATCATCATCATCATCAGCCTATACTTGTGCACTGATGGACGTAGGCCTCTCCTAATGCACGTCACTGAGCTCGGTCTTCAGCTCTCCGCATCCAGTTTCTGCCAGACGCATTTCGCAGGTTGTCAGGTCACAGGGCGCGTACACTACGGTTGCCTAAGGTTCTTCGGGAAATGTGTCCAGCCCACAGGAGAGACAGCCACATGGAACTCTTGGTTTGGATTGGGATAGGAGTGTTAGATAGTTATTCTATAGTATGGACTCATTTTGTCAGCTAAGCAAAATGAGCCCAACTTTTTGATCACCACGTACGGCCATAGCGTTTGCCACATTCAGAAATCATCATTTTCAATCTACGATAACAGTGTACCCGATACTCGTTTTTAAGGCCGACGCTAAAGGAGGGGTGTAATAGGGGCAGTATAAGTTTGAACTACTACTAGTATATACTACTAGGGGTATAAGTTTGAATATTGGTTTGTGTTGTTTATAAGAAATAAAAACAGCGTTTTTTTTATTTGGAGCACAAAACTGGTTATTACACATTTCGCCATTTGAAGTACAATTTCTAGCTTTGTGTCTAAGGTACTGGATGGGAAAACAACATGCACAGAATAAAATACACAACATGCAGTCACGCCCGCCCGCCAGTCCGGTGACGCAGAGGCCGGTAGACGCCAACAGCATAAGTCCTTACTAAAGAAAAACAGTTTTTGATCACTTTGAAAGGGATCTCCGACACTACTGCAGCTAGGAACTGTAGTATTCTAAAGTTCAGTTTCGATGGCATTCTTCGAACGAATTTCGAAACATCTGAAGATGAGTATCATAATGAAGTCCTGGATCATTGAAATATTGAATTTTTAAGCTATGTCAGGCCTGGCATTTTAAAATTTTTAAGCTATGTCAGGCCTGGCATTTTAAAATTTTTAAGCTATGTCAGGCCTGGCATTTTAAAATTTTTAAGCTATATCAGGCCTGGCATTTTAAAATTTATCTGAGCCGTACAAGTCGTTATCTGCAAAGTTTTTAGAACAGAAAGAACAATCAAGAAGACCAACAATTCGGCAGGATAAAACTTACTTTGGAGAGGCAGGTCAAGAATATATAAAAAAAAGACAGATTCCATATCTCCAAATCGAAAGTTGAGCACCCAAGAAATGCGGATCCGCTCGTTCGCACAAGCCTCACGCATACACTTACACCATGTTATGCCGATCGACCGCCACATCGCAGCAAGATCTCGATCTTGTTAAGTAGTCGTGTTAATCGAAGAATCATAAACAATGCCGTCTTTAGTGATGAAATTTTGTATGAACCACAAAATAGCAAATATACACTGATATGCAGCTGCCATATTTTTTATACTTAATTGCCTTTGTTTAACTTTACTTGTATGTATCGATGTATCTATGCAAGTATGCATCATGTATTTTGTGTGTCTTGGAATCTTGCAATTCTAATTTCGAACACTTCCCGATTAGCTATCCGGCTGAAACTTTCATGGTAGCTCACAAACCGATAAAAAAGCAATAAAAAACGATCGATTTCTTTTAAAATTAAAAATGTTTTATTTTTTTAAAATACTTATTATTAATGATCTGTACCTACAATATGTGACCTGAGTAAAAAAGTACAGTAGCACTGTAATGGAGACACTGCAGCTGACACGGCTGAATATGTAAGCAATTGGATCAAGGTCTACTTCCGATTACATGCAAGTACTTGCATACACGTCAAAGTGAATCATACGAAACGCGTACGAGGTAAATCTGCTGAAAATGTTTATTTTATTGTTGACCTTAAATACAACTGTATTTTTATTTAAACGCAAATGTGTATTAATGTCATTCCGCTGTTTACTTTGCCCCGACCTTTATTCTGTGTTATTACTATCACATGAATAAGGCACTATATTCCCACAACTGGGACTCAGGCTCACATAAACCGTTTGTAGTATTGTCTTCGTATCACTAAACAAGTTATTTGACCATAATATTTATTGACTATAGAATATAAATAGGTGTAATATATCTATACTTGTGGCTCTTGAGCTGTAGACCTCGCGCGTACAGCGGTACACAGTAGCGCCATCTAGTTACCCGTACCCGTCGTAGCTTCTAACAAAAGCGTAATTCAAAATCATTGCCGGCAGTGCTTTTTGACCATAGACAACTACATTATTACTCACGTACTTGACAGACTTGTTATTATTTCGTTTCCATGGCAACGTTCATTCCCTTCTGTATTCTTGGGTTACATTATTGCTATTTTTATAGACCTCAATTTTTTTGAAAAATAATAACTGTCCATGTTACTCGCTGATAATTTAGCTTTCTATAGGTGAAAGAAATTTTAAAATCGGTTAAGTTTTTTTTAGTTTATCCATTACAAGTAAACATACAAATCTTTTCACTTCATAAACTTCACGTCCGCACCCTGTTTCTCTGCGTCACCTTTGTGTGTTTAACTCCTAGAGTTTGATTTCGTAACTAAGGTCAGTCCAGTCACGCGCAATAAGGAACACATTTTCGTCTACCTCATCATTTGTTCCTAGAATCGACTTTTATTTACTTTACTAATCTGTTATTCCTCTGAATTTGTTATCATCACTTATGAATCATTTTCAACTGATTCATTCATTAATTTTAATCAGGGATCACCTCTTTTCTCTATCTTATCGTATTTTGATAGTTTATTTTAGTCAAGAATGTTTAGTGAGCTGTTTGTTATTGTTTCATATTTATTATTACATTCTTATGACACTTTGGAGAGATAAAAATATCAAATGTTTTAATGTTGTTTTTATTTTTAGTTTTTTTTTTGCAAAGTTAGACTAGCAGTCTCAAGGTAAAAACAAAAGGCAAAATGCGGGAGAAGAACGATTTTTTGGAATAATACTAATTTTGTATCGTTCGTGCGGGCAAACGCTAAAAATCTTATCAAATTTGTCAAAGTAAAAAATTGATCACTTCTTTTTTTTTTATTGAACTTAGTAAAAGATCATGCACTGTCGTAATTATGTATTTCATTACAAGAGAGCATCAATGACTTTTCTATGTGCTGTTTTCCTTCGGTGCTTCGGAGAGCACGTTAAGCTGTCGGTCCCGGCTGTCATCTATCAATAGCAGTCGTTAAGCCATGTCAGAGACCTCGAGCGGCTGACAAACTATGACACCAGAGGCCACCACTACCTCATACGGAAAACAAACAAACATGACAACAGATTACAAATACAAAATTATAATTAAAATTTCTGATTTAAAACTTGCAGTAAAGAACACACAATTTTGAAAGACATAGTAATAAAATAATCATTGCTGTAGTTAATTTCACGTTCAATTCTAATCAAAATGTTGCAGTCATTGTAACGAAATATGTCGAAACGTGAAATGCCTAATCAGCGCAACCGAAACGAATGTTAAACACGTCTTTTGTCGCATGTCCTACTTCTTTCGCTTATCGGCTAGCACCTAAGTAATAATAATAATACCATACGAATAACAAATGATGTAGGTAGGTACCTAGTTTTTATATAAACCAAACACACCTAGTTTTTGTTAGGTTTTGTTTTAAGCACTGTAATGCTTAACGAAATTAATATTTAAGTTAGATATTCATGAAGATATCCTAGAAAAATGTACGAAATATGCGATTAAAATTCCAGGATTTTAAAATTCATCCTTTATTTTTATATCGATTGCTCAGCTTCTACTCATCGGATTGAGATACCAAGTAAAGCAGTTTTTAAGGTAAGCCCTAAGCTATCATACACAAGCTCAGAGTTGCGCAGCGCGCAATGGAGAGAGCTATGCTCGGTGTTTTACTACGTGATAGAATCAGAAATGAGGAAATCCATAGAAGAACCAAAGTAACCGACATAGCTCTCAGAGTTTGCAAGTTGAAGTGGCAATGGGCAGGCCATATAGTTCGCAGAACCGACAAATAAAGGTTCAGAATAAAGGTTCTCGAATGGCAACCACGAACAAGCAAGCGAAGTGTAGGGAGACCCCCCACACGTTGGACCGACGACATTGTAGCCATCGCAGGAAGTCGGTGGATGGAGGTGGCACAAGATCGATCGTCATGGCGCTCTTTGGGGGAGGCCTATGTTCAACAGTGGACTTCTAAAGGCAATCATTCAAGTAATTTTTGATGTGATACTAGTAAACCTAGAAAGTTTTGTCGTAGTACAACAAACTTATTAAAACTGTTAACAATAATAGACATGAGCGAACACGGAATACGAGTACTGGCAAGGTACCTAACCCGTATTATTATAGCATTGCCAGATTACCTTCCTATATTAACTATTCAATGGTGTTGCTGTGTATTGCAATTTATCAAACAATGTCTAGGAAACGCCAACGCGAATAGGGTCACGTAACCATTTGCGAAACCGCCATCGGAGCCGTCATTTCGCAAAGAACAACTCAAGGACTAGTGATGTCTCGAGTATTTGTAATTTGTACAAATTAAGCCCTGTTTCGTAAACAATACGGTCAAATGTTATTCATCAAACTGCTTACTATCCATTTGATCATCGGGTGGGCATATATCTAACATTGCGACCCGACTGAAGAGGGTATGTGTTTGGGTTGTATGTATGTTTGTTTGTATGTTTGTACGTTTTTTAGGCGCGTCCTACGTCTAAACGGCTTGATGGATTTTCATAAATGAGGTATTAGTGGATTCGTCTTGATCACAAGAGTGCTAAGAGATATATGAAGCGTCAAGATAACCAGTAATGGCGGCTTACAGCTGCCATATTGTATTTCCGACGGAACATAAAATTGGCATTACCTATCGAGTGAGGTATCAATATACAGGTCTTTAAAAGGCCATTTCAAAAATATATAATTCTCATAACTAAGGAGTAGCAATTTTCTTTTAAGCTTCTTACAACTTTTTTATTGTTAGATTATTTAAGTTAATGTTAAATACCTAATGTTGAAATTGCAACTATTACTTTAAAGTAAAATATGTAAGTACAAAAGAAACATTAAATTATATAAATACTAGCTGCGCGTCCCTCAGGAACCATACATTTTTCCGGGATTAAAAGGTAGCCTATGTGTTAATCCAGAATATAAACTTTCCCGTACCTACCTAATTTCATCCAAATCCCGTTCATCCGTTTAAGTGTGAACAAGTTATAAACATATACACACACACACACACACACACACACACACACACACACACACACACACACACACACACACCCTTACATACATACAAATTTTCGCCTTTTATAATATTAGTGTGATTATTATTGCGGGCGGTCAGCTCAATCATTCAAAAGTCAATCATTTTGTTCGCAGTCGGGTTTTTGTATTTTTATAATAATTTTACTTGTTAACTCTCTCTACCCCGGCGCATTGTAGGGTATAAGTTTCAAACTTTTGTGTGCCTGTGTGTCTGTCTGTCTGTGGCATCTACGGATGGACCGATTTCAATGTTTACCGATTTTTGTTCGTGAGCTGTGGCCCTATTACAGAACTTGGTTATAATCGGATTATCACTTTTTTCATAGCAATTTCGACTCTATCGCAAGGCATTAGTGATAGCGATATTGACAATCTGATTGAAGCCAAGTTCTGTGGTCGGGCCCCAGGTTTAACTGGGAGATTCTTATTAGCTGTTTTTACAAAATATCATAATCACTTCTTTTCACCGGTTTTTCTTTAATCCATAATGTTATTTAAAGTCATTTTCCATAACATACAACAGATACAGTTACAATATTTTGATGAAAACTGATGTTGACGAAACACAGACCGTTTTTTTTTAAATTAAAATCTTTTATTAAACTTCACTTGTATGTATATATTTATGTATCTATGTTTGTATGTAATGTATCTATGTATTTTTTTTCTATCCTGGAATCGTGCAATTCAAATTTCGAGCACTTCCCGATTAGCCATCCGGCTGAAATTTTCAGGGTAGCTCACAAACCAATGACAAAGCAACAAAAAAAACAAAATGCAATTAACAAAATAACATAAAAAGTGAAAACGCAACAAATAAAAAAAAACGTAAAAGTTTTATTTTTATTTAATACCTTTATTTTTATTTAATAATATTAATACCTTTATTTGATGCCGCAGACACCACATGTATCAAACCAAATTTCAAAATGTCAGTAACTGGATTTAAGAGAAAAATAATAATAAAATACCTTCAAACATTCGAAGATCGGAGTCAAGTGCCGCGGGAAACACTAAACAAACGTTTTATTCATCATATATAAATATAAATGGTCATAGACCCTGGTTATTAAGAAAACTTTAACCCAACGCGAAGGTGTGTAATATTACCATTATTTATCACAATTTGTAGACTTATAAGGATTTCCTCACGATAGTTACTTGGCTATTAAACGACGCGTCATTTGTTTAATAGTCTTAGGACAAAGAAGTGGGGAAGCAATGGAGATGAGGCAAGTTAGGGTCATCTATCTATCTATCTATATATCTATCTATCTATACTTAAAAAATATAGATAGATTAAAGCAATAAGAACGAAAAAGTCCGCACTAAGTAGAAATAAAAAAAATGGTCTAAGGTACTTAAAATAAGCTACTGTATAAGAATATAACATTTTTTAAATTAGAGTCTGTCTGTTGTTTGTCTGTATATTTGTTCGTGCATCACGTAAAAACTACTCGACCGATTGCGATGCGGTTTTCATTGTTTGATAGCTTAGGGTTTGACTTAAAAACTGAGGTACTTGGTATCTCAATCCGATCAGTAAGAGGCGAGCAATCGATAAAAACTTTTTGACGGCTGAAGGAATTTTGATCAAATGTTGGTATATTGATATTTTAAGTCTTGGAATAGTACATAGAGTATTTTTAACCTTGAGAAATGACCACGCATGCGAAGCCGCGGCTACAGCTAGTTGTTGTAACACTTTTGAAAGCAATTCACGTTTAAAATTCACGCAAATAACTCTGCGATAGGTGTGCCTGTACATTAGATTTTTGTTTTGTAATGTGACTTCACAACAGCATCTGATTACGTAATAAAAAATAGTTAATAACATTTAACTGGGTTAGCCACATTCGTTACAGTCATCAGATAAAACGCACAATGGTCCGACATCCCCACGTATGAGGACTAAAAAAATATGACGCTCTTAAAATGTATAAAAAGATACCGGCCGCATAGTAACTTACATCCGCCGACCCTCCGAGAGATAAAACAAATTATTTTATACTAGACGATCACGTCCAAACCCGTCATGTGAACATACAAAATTCTACATAATCGACCCACCCCATCTGACAATGAAACACGAAAAAAACATAAAAACCGCTTTAATACTGCATCTTTATACCCATGATAAAACATTGGCCTCTCTAAATTGAGACATTTTATTATTAGAAATACGATTTTGACTGTCGTAAACGAACGTCGAATCGGAGTTATTATTTGAGGTTTACGATTGAAATATCACAGTACGGCGAAGAATAACAGAAAATTATTTTGAATTACGAATGTAACTACTGTACCAGCTACTTTATTTTGCCGCTAGCTTCATCCATGTAATGAGGTTTGAGGTCAAAATAAAATAATTTATTAAATTCGTTTGGCTTACAATGTTGCTACAAAATCAAACCAAATTTATTTTCGTGATGCACGAAAAGAAAACTGCAAAGCTTTTTTTAGTATGATTGAGATATTAAAAATCATCATTATTGTCATTGTGAAGTACCTTGTGTTATTATATTTTAATGGCAATAAATACTTTTTTACAAAGCTTTTATTTAACTTTTAATTGTATGTATGTATCTTGCAATTCAAATTTCGAGTACTTACCGATTAGCTATCCTGCTGAAACTTTCGGGTTACCTCACAAATCGATGACAAAGAATAAATATATATATATATATATATATATATATATATATATATAACATATATATAAAAAATGACAATGGATAAAAAAGAGAACATGTTTTTTTTATTACAAACAATGCATAGAACTATTCTTCCAAACTAATAAACTTTCGCATATGTGTAAAATTGCTAACAAGCAACACACTCTAGTCCCCGTGAAGAGCATGTTTTGTCCCACTGGGCAACTTCTTCCGTTTTCCGCGTTGATTATGAGCCAATGTCAATGCCGTTCTCTTTCGCAAGGCCGACGGCACTGTGCGTGCTCTAAATTTGCCAATTGCAAAAGTGTCTAGCGTAATTTAGTTATTGCGTAATGAGACGGCAGCACATGCTTAATGATTGAGCGTATTTTTTATCGATTTCGTAAGAACGAGGATCTCAAGTCATCCTTTTTTGTGCGTTACCTCATATCTCCGGTATTTATGAATCGATTTGGATGGCTGAAAAAAATTTAAATGGAAATCCATTTGAAGCCGATTATTTAGTGCCAAGGACTCAAAGAAAGAAAGAAAGAAAAGACATAAACATTTGTTTTGTTTTTGTTCACAACAAAAACAAAACAAATTAAAACACAATTAATAAATGCAAAGAAAATTGTCATGAATCGGTCCTAATTCAGCGTTCACTTACATTATACACTAGTTTAGCCGCCCGCGACTTCGCGCGGACTACAGTTTATCGAGAAAAAAAGCATCCTATGTTCTTCTAGGATATTAAAAACCAGTGCAAAAGTAGGTATAGCATCACTCTTGATGTTTTTTTGACATACTTGTTATTTCGTTTCCATGGCAACCGTTTCTTACAGCGAGTAATCAACATTTTTCGAGATTTACCAGTTTTCTCTTGAATACTTAAAAATTTCCGGGATAAAAAGTATCCTATGTTTTATTCCAGGGTATACGCTATCTCCATTCCAAGTTTCATCAAAATCCGTCCAGCCGTTATCGCGTGAAAGCTTCCTAAACAAACAGACAACGTTTCACTTTTATATATCGGTATGGATTTTAATTTTAAGTTTATTACTATTACAAGAACTCTTATATTTTAAAGCTGCGGATTAGATACCAGCGCCCAGCTTAGGAGCTGAACCAATCGCTCTGTACGTGTCTCTGAGTCACGTTTTTTTCGTCTGTGACGCAGTCCTGTCACCGGCCATGACATTTGGTCGTCTGACCGATTGTGCGGCCTTCGCCAGCGGTGTGGCGGTCATCAACTCCGCGCGTGAGTCTAACTTTTGTACGTTACCCGCCGAGTTTTCACTGGCCCGAGCCCGGAACATTCGCTGTCCCACTCACTCTTGTATAAACAACAGAGATAAAGAACGCTTGTTCCTGCTGAACAGCGGTTCTTAATCTTTTAGTAGGGCCACCTACCGTGAATTTACGACCTTAATGCGGGCTATTAAAGTGTAGATTGAGAGCGTGCATGTTTATTTATAGTCCTCTTTTCTCACAGGCAACTTATAGACGATATTTTCTTACTACTTTCGGTAAGTTTGTTTTTGTATTCACGATATACCTCTACAGTGGCCCGTGGCCGCAATTTGAGAGCCACTGTTCTGAGCGACAAAAAGTACACGTAAAACAGCTCGAAACGTGGTCATTGCCATGTTATAGAGGCACAATAGTTAAGAAATCATTAATGTGAAGTTTTGAAATAATGGTGGGCGGTAGAACGGAATTGTAGTCATACTTACTAAGTAGGTAGGTACTCACAGGAAACGTCTGACAATGTTGAATTGTAAACGTACCTATCTGATCTCTGTTTGATAATGTTGGACAAAAAAGGTTTTTCATTGTGAACAATAGCCATATCTAATTATGGGGAAAACGTGACATATTTTACTTTTTTTTAATGTACTGCTGAAATGGGTTGGCAACCGGTTATTTTTCTTATTATTATAGGATCTCTCGGTTCCCGTTTGCGACTACGATTCATATATTCTGTGATCCCAAATTATTATAGGATCTCGGTTCCCGTTTGCGACTACGATTCATATATTCTGTGATCCCAAATTATTATAGGATCTCTCGGTTCCCGTAGGCGACTACGATTCATATATTCTGTGATCCCAAATTACATTCTTACGATAATTTTTTTCCTAATACATATTTTTTATTCAGCTAATGGAAGAAAAGAGTTAATGGTATCTAAGCGCTAAGAATATAATAATATCTTGATTTATTTTTATGTTCAATTTTGCATAATGTTAAGGATTTTTTCGTTGCGCGTTGTATCCAGTTATGGATTGTGCATGCATTAAGCACTGCTTACCCAGGCATCTTCTATGTGGTTGTAGTCCTGCGCCGCAACGACTAAAAATTAGGAACAGATTTCTCTCCAGCGTAACGTCCGTTACCGACAATGCACCAAAAGCAAGAATCAACCTGTGGCACGAACCTCTGCATACTTTGGTTCCACCCGAAGAAAAGCTTCCACCCGGCCACGAGCTACCTTGGCCGAAGTGGAAGTCTTTAAATAGGTTACGCACTCAGGTTGGCAGATCCAGAGACAGCTTGTGCAAGTGGGGTTACGCTGGCAAGCATGAAAACCTGTGCGATTGCGGCGCTATTCAGACGATGGCACACCTAACTAAATGCCCCGATACCTGTTCCCACGAGGACCTGTAAAAGGCTAGCGATTCCGCAATACGGGTGGAGGAATTTTGGTCAGGTGAAATTTAACAGAGTTGCCATCGATTCCCAAAGTAAGTACTGCTTACCTTACCTATACACAACCAGTTGTAATCCCAGCTTATCGCATAAAGAAATATTTTTGTGTCTCGGTACGTTTCCCTCGTGGACAATTTACAAAAGGTCAAGCGAAGTTAGTTCACTCACACTCGACTATACTCGAATGAAGCCATTCCAATGAGCTTGTTTTTGCCCCCAGTATTACAACAACTTTGACATCTTCTGTCCTCTGAGGACTTAAAATAATACATTTCAGTATATGTACGAGTAAATACGCAGTTTCACGCGTATCTGAGGCCAATAATCCCTACCGGACGTTGATTTATCAGTGTCATACTGGTACGTTCAGTTTAAAGGCAATCATTCAAACTCACGCTCGTCTAACTCGACCACACACAACCACATTAGCGGGTTATACAAGAAACCAATAGTAATGGGTTTAAACGCAAACTTCGGAACTGTTGCAAATCGAGCAACACTATCGTTAACAGCTAGCGAGAAAGGTATGTTTGCGGAACAAGGATATGTAAGCAGCATTATCAACAAGGTTAACGCTTACCGTTTACCTACCGAAGGCGACTCAAGGAATTCTCAGCTATACGAGCTCCGTTTGAATATGGGCTGCATTCAACTGTCAGCGTACAAACGCACCTTATTTATAACTCGCTCGTGACAATATAAGTCAGCGATGATTCGTCACGCTATAAGCCCAAAAAACAAAGCCTCAAAAGTCAACGCTCTCACAGATCTGTAATCTGTATAGAAGACTCTAGAAATGTGTACGTGACCGGATTTTCATAAAGCGGTCAGTGGAAGGAGCATTGCGTAGTTTTAATTTTAAACTTTACCATACGCAATGTTTATATTTCAAAAAGTTGGCAACAGTCTGGAAATACAAAAGTGCTTGCGTATGTACTTGGATACGTATAAACCAATGTTCTCGACGTTGAACACCAATCGTGAATTGATTAACCTATTTAACACTCAGATACTCGTCAAAGAGTTACAAATTGCTAATTAATTTATCAGTACATACCAAGAAATGGTTTTGGTGGTACAGGAAGCAAAGTATGGCTAGTTAAGCGATGTAAAACGTGTAAACAATGATCAGAGAGGCCCGACGAACAAAGAGCTGCGTATGACTAATTTTACTTGTACACCCGTGACTCACTCCAGTACTAAATCAGTCCGGACGAAGCACGGGCATGAGAACTAAAATGCGTGGCGTTACGCTCCTTGAACAATGAAAAAAGGGGATGTAAAGACATGGCCAATGACTATACTATAAACTCTGAGAATTTTCGTCTGCCCGCTATAATTTGATACGCCCTGCCTCCTGCCCGTCACTCACTCATGCTGCAATGCGGGAGTAATTAGAGTTAACTAGGGGGTCTCTCTAGTCTGGTCTTTGTGGCAAGAATCAAAAAGGGGAAGGTGGGTAGAAAAACGTGCGTCGCCTCGGTGACTGATGATTCCGTTTCTCAGGTCACGTAAAAGCGATTAGTTTATAGTTACCAAAGCGTTACAATTTAAACTTTTTGTTACTACAATAGCATTTTCTGGGTTTTTGTCAAACAAATAGGTACATACTACCCCTTACTAGCTTTCATTTCCTTAGCTCAGTGGATTATAATTGTCAATAAATCAATAATAATCTAATTTGGACTAATAATCTAATGTATAATTTGGACGACCGGTTGGTCTAGTGGCTAGAGACCACTAGACCAACCGGTCGAAATCAAACGGTGCGGGTTCGAATCCAGCAAGTTGCAATCATTTGTGTGATGAGCAGAAATGTTTGTTTCCGAGTCATGGATGTAATATTGGTATCTATGTATGTTTATCCATTATCTAGTGCCCATAGTACAGGGTATCCTAGTTTGGGGCTAGGTAAAAACGAATGTTTATAGTAATTTTTGGTGTGTATGGCACTTACCTACCTTCATTGTAGCAATAGTAGAAAAGGAAATTCATATGGACAATAATTTGATTATGTAGTCAGCCTTAGGTCACCTGCAACTATGTTACTGACTAGTGTCTCGCCCGGCTTCGCACGGGTAGCGCTTACAGCACGGCATTTTTCTTACTTTTAGAAATTTTATACCTACCCGTCGTAACTTCTAAAAAAAATATGCAAGTGTTTCAAAATATTTGGTAGCAACAACCGTGGTGTTTTTTGACCATAGACAACTGCATTATTACTCACGACTTGTTATTATTTCGTTTCCATGGCAACATGTAATTCCGTTCTGTATTTTTGATACCTTTTTAAATAATAATATCTGCCCCAGTTACTCGCTGATAATGTAGCATTCTAATGGTAAAATAATATTTAAAATCAGTTCATTAATTTTTGAGTTTATTCATTACAAACAAATATACAAACAATAAAATCATTATAATAATTTTAATGGAAAAATTTGGGTCAAATTAGAAAATTATTATATATATTTACGCTAAGCAGGCGTTAACTGCTATAAAAAATCATTAAATAAAATCATTCCTTTTTATATAATATTAGTGTAGACAATAAATCTGACCGGTCTATCAATTTAATTGTGTTTAGTGTAACACAATACAAAGTATTCAATTTTAAGGCAACTTTACTGTTAATAATATAGTGTCTCGGCGTTAACTGCGTACCTATATCTTAATAAATTTGATGAACGAGCGAACCTAAGCCCAATTATTCCATCATACCCAATCTCAATCGAGTGTTCTTTCCTTAAATCACGTTGAAATTGAAACGTCAAAGAGTCGAAAGGTATATTGCGAAAAAGGCAGTCGCTTTTAGACAACATAAAAGGGAATCAAAGGCAGAGTTACTCAATATTTGATGCCGGTAACTGAATCTTATCACTTGATAAAAGCTTTCATTTGGGTTCAGGGACATGTTAAAGATAATAAAGGCAAATTAAGACCAAGATGTAATCGATGGTTGAAAAGACAGCTGTTGGCAATGTGTACTAAGACCCTATATTATTTAAGAGGGCGAGCGGCTTGCCTGCATATTGAACTTCAAAGCATTTTATTTATATCTTATTTATTTTAAGAAGGAAACTTAACATCGCACTTTTACAAGTGAGATAATTAATGATCTCCTGAACAAGGGGAATCACTAATTATGAAACAAATTAAAGGCACACCTACCTATACATTGAGTTTGAATCTATCTATATCTATAATTATAATAAAGCAATAGGAACGAAATATTCTGTACAAAGAAGATAATTTAAAAAAATGGTCTAGGGCACCTAAAATAAGCTACTGAAATAGTTTTTTTTATTGTTTTTAATTCGTGTTTTTCTATTTGTTTGTTTGTCTGTATGTTTGTTCGCGCATCACGTAATAACTACTGGATCAATTGCGATACGGTCACTGTTGTATAGCTTAGGTTTTCTCTTAAAAACTGGGGTACTTGGTATCGCAATCCAATGAGTAGAAGCCGAGCAAATGATAAAAATATTTTTACGGTTGAAGGAATTTCGATCAAACATTGGTAAATTGGTATTTTAGGAATAGCACGTAGAGTACATTTAACCTAAAAAAATGGACACGCGTGCGAAGCCGCGGATACAGCTAGTAGGAAATAAAAGGACCCGGCCAGATGGGGCGACGAGCGACGCAAAGTTGCTGGCAGCAATTACGTGACAAGAGCCGAGGTTCGGGCTCAGTGGCGCGCATTAGGAGAGGCCTATGTCCAGCAGTCTAATGCAGGTTGTTGATGATGCCGATTCAGAGCTGAGTCTTGCCCAGGAAGAGGAAACAGCTTTCTCTACCGGTGCTTCGGAAATACGCCCGTTGGAGAAGAGAGGGACTCATCGAGGATGTCGAATTTTCGCTGCCATCTTTTTGAATATCACATTACAGAATAAATTACCTACACTGTGTACATAAGTATAGATAAACGTATCATAATAATGTTCATACGTAATGTAGGATAGGTGGAGCGACGAAAAATGTCTGGGGACCGACAACGCGTCGTGACGGTTGGAAGGGAAGAACCGAAGATCGGGCTCATTGGCGTGCTTTGGGAGAGGTCATGTCCGGCAGTGGACTGATACAGGCCGATGATGATGATGATGATGATGAACCGTATAATGGTTATCATGACACATAGAACACAAAACCGATTACCCGCATTATATTTATGTATCAAATTATTTGGTAGGTAGTACCTACCAAATAGTACCGAATAGTATCCGTACCGGACAGTATCTTGAAATATAGATGTACCTAGTAGGTATATCTATATTTCAAGATACTATTCACAGAAAGGTTTCAACATAAAATCAAATGTGGTTTGTAAATAATACCACTAGGCTCGAATTGTAATAAGTCCACGCGGACGGAGTCGCGGGCCAAAGCATTTAATAAAGTGCCACTCATAAATTATACCATCTGCCTAAGAAAAACTTTACTATTATTATTTTTTGTTTGGCTCCACACGAATCGTCCATTTAACCAATGTCGTGTAAGATATATATGACAAGTTGCACGCAATTTTCAACAAATAGTCGGGACAGCCAATGTCAAAGTCACGATTGAGTAAAGTGGTGGGTAAAGCTTTACTGAAACTTCCTAGGGTGTTTCGGAGAGAACCCGTTAATGTTTAATATTCCACCAATATTACACATTAACACTCAAAGAAATACAAGATTGAGAAAAATAAAACAAGCAAAACAGCGTCTCTATTTCGATTTCCCACCGAAAAAACCTTTTCTTAAGTTGATTGACTAGTTGAGGCGAGTCGTGTTATAGTGGTTTATATCTAAACATCTGTGACATAATGGCACATTTTTTTATATAAAAGTTCACGTAGTCAAAAAATATCAACTCATTACATGTCCTAACTACCAATTTAGCTTTGAGCAAGCAATATACGCAAATTTTGCGAAAATATAGTACATATAACTAAATGTCACAACATGTTCAGCGACTTTTGTCGTCCACTTTACATTATGAAGGTATGTAGGTCCTTTATAGACACTTGTAGTAATCCTAGTAAACATTAAAGTAAGCAAACAGACATGAAATGTATGTATTATTATTTTTCTTTATATACATCCGTCGTCATGTTGCCATGACGACGATGCCAACGCCCTAATGCGTGGTTAATTGAATGATCGTCCATAATTGTCAGTCTGGCCCTTTCATTAAACGCCCGAGGATGTGGTTTTACGGTGGCAAGGCGCTGGCGTGTGGAATGTTGCTAAACAGTCATCGCTTCATTCTCGAAGTAAAGGGCTTCGAGAATGAAGAAGTAACAGAAGTTGCACTACTTTGATCATGAAGAAAGCCGCTGATTTAATAGCCTACAAACGTAAGTACATAACACGTAGATATTCATAAATCGAGCGCGCATGCTAAATTGCACTTCATAGTCGCGTGTTAGAGTTGATATTACTATGTTCCGACTCAGAGAGAGAGAGTATGTATGTGTTGTGGCATCGTAGCTCCCAAACAAATGGGAAAGATTTAGATGTGGTTTTTTATGTTTGAAAGCTGAGGTAAACGAGATGGGATCGTTGCTCCCAAACGAATGGACCGATTATGATGCGGTTTTTTATGGGGGGGACGGACGAAAATTAGAACGAGCGACAGTAGCGGCTGAACACAAGCGCCCGACGGCCGCGACTGATTTGTAGCGCTGGGGCTCGGCGGATTGTAGGTTAATAGCGCGTGTAAGTAGATACAGTGACGGATGCCTGCCTTTATAGGAAAAAATATCCTAATTCTTTGGATTACACCTAAAAACAACTTCAAATAGATTGCAAAACTACTTACTGAACCAATGTTTATGGTTAGGAACTACCCAGGATTGGATAGTACCCTAGGCAGACTTAGGGAAATAAAATGAAAGTCGTAGGCCAGCCAGTTGAATCAAATTTAGAACGACGCAGTAGGTATTATAGTCTGTCCAGCTAGTTATTTTTTATGTAGTCTAGACATTGTTTTTGTGAAATTAGTCTGTTGGGGAATCCCATACTGAATTTACGCAGAATTTGTTCTATCAAAAGTAGATTTTAGGTACCTACCCCTTGAGAGCGGTATTTAGCTAATTTGTCGTTTGCTTGCAAAGTTTACATACTGTGCAGGCTAGAGCTTACCCACCAGACGAACGACCTGCTCGCCTCGAGCTTTTTTTCATGAATGTTTTTTATTGTTTTTTTTTTCTCCTTTTACATTATTAGGTTTTTTTCATATTTTTTTTACATTTTCTCTTTTTTCATTTTTACGTTTTTTGTTTCATTTTCACTTTTTACATATAATTTTTCCTTTTTTTATTGCTTTTTCGTCGGTTTGTGAGCTACCCTGAAAGGTTCAGCCGGATAGCTATTCGGGAAGTGCTCGAAATTTGAATTGCACGTTTCCAGGACAAAATACATAGATAAATACATCGTCACATACAAGTAAAGTTAAATAAAAGCTTTTATAAAAGAATCTTCAAAATCGGTCCGCAGTCGGCGGAGAACATAGAACGTGTCCTTTTGTGAAGTCGACAAAAAAAAACTAGAATCTAAGTATCTACCTATTTTAAGATTTCACAGAACGGAAGCAGAAGGAATGCGTGAATCTGACAGAATTTATACTTCCGTCCGGATAACAAAGAAGTGAATGGAGTAGTTATTGGAATCATTCCAATTTTACGTCCTCACGACTTTACCGCAGAGTTTTTGTTATTGCACGTACGTACTACTTTCTTGTTACAGACGGATCTTTACGTTGCGCGGTCATTGTTCGTCCAACGACCCTTTCGTACCATTTTTGGGACGAATCAATGAATTTGAAAACATATCAATTTTTGTTAAATACTTCGGCAATTGCTTATTTTTCCTCATTACTAAAAAAAACTGTATGAAGTAATGTGAACAACAAAAACGTTCATACTTCAGGATTTATTATATAGATGACCTTACTGGAATCTCCATTTTTATGTATATCCATACCAATATATAAAAGTGAAACGTTGTCTGTTTGTTTGTTTGTATGTATGGGGAGCTTTCACGCGATATTTTTTATATTGTTATGTAGGTATGTAGATAAACTCTAAATTTACCTATTTCATACTAGAGATACCTACCACCTAACAGTTAACATAAACTTAATTTAACTTGCACTGAAATAAGAAGCTGTAAGCAATGTATTCCAGACAACCTTAGGATGGCAAAGAGATTATGGTAGGTATAATACAGCAGTGCTGTATTATACCTACCACTACTCTGTTACTGGAGGAGAATAGGTAGGTAGGTACTTAAGTACTAAACATCTACACACTGCAAAAACCTTTGTTGCATCATCAATTCATCACGGTCTTGAAATAAACCACTATTATACACCGGGACGGCCCATGTTATCGTAGTAGAATTATATCTACACTTGCTGTACCCGCGGCTTTGCCTGCGTGGTCATTTTATAAGTAGCCCATACGTGTTATTCCAGGACCAAAAGTAAAGTACAATAATACATGTCTTCAAAATTCGTTCAGCAGTAAAATAGTTTTTTACATATAGATAATAATTTCTAATCTCAAGCAAAAACAAAATATCCAAAGATTATATAAGCGTAAAGAAACGCAAAACGCAACCCCTCTAAGTCAGACAAATTATTTGCCTACATAGGAGAGTGGATAATCAATCAAGATTCCCGACAAGGGTTCTGCATTTAATTAAAGATAAGTTAAGAAGTGTTATAGCAGTTCCGTTACACTTTGTGAACTCTCGCTTCTGAATAATTAAATTGATATTTGGATACAATTATAAAACAAGTTAGGTAATTTACCATGGTGGCCGTGGATGCTTGGAAGAAGTTAGGAGGCAGCAGTGGGACAGAAAATGGTACACCTACCTTACCTAAGAGGCTTTTCCAATTTCGCAATTTTAAACCCTTGAGGACCCGTGATCACTGAGCTGTCAAAATCAATAGTCCTAACCCTTAGGCCCTCTCTCAAGGAGACAAAGGATTTTCGCATGACTAAACTGCATGTCAAAGGAAAATATTTAAGTATATTTTTTTATCTGCCCGAAACCAACTGTAAGGGCCTCCCAGAACTGTTAATTGCAAATTACTTATTACGCCGCAGACCTCCCTGAGAACATTGTATTTTAAAAATCTATTAAGTAAAGTACCTAGGTGCAGCACTGCTCTGCACACATCTCGAGTTTTTTTAATAACTATCTCATAGCTTACGTCAAAGGAATAACCTGTTTCGAGGAAGGATTGTCACATGACTATGGAAAATATGTAGATACTAGGTTATCTTTTATCTTTTTTTTTTTGTTACGGACTAGGCAATCGTTTGACCTATTCACTCTTGACTTGAACACACCGGGGTTATAATTTACCGGAAACACTGACGAGGGCAGGGCATTCCACTCCTTTGCAGTTCTTATAATAAATGAAGAAGCGTAACGCTTCGTTCTTGTGCGAGGTATTTCAACCATGAAAACCTGCTGCTAGATGGAAGCCTGCCTGAAACCTATTGTAAGGGCCACCCAGAAGTTTGAATTGAATAATATTGCCTGTTGCGCAGAACTGCTTTGCACACATCCTTATTAAAAAAAAAAAGAAGTTCTCATACCTACCTAGTTTATGGCAAAGGAAAATCCTCTGTCCCGAGTTTTATTTTTTTATTTATTTTATCTTTTATCATTAGATGGTAAAGCCTGCCTGAAACCTATTATTATAAGGGCCACCCAGAATGTTGAATTGCAAATTACCTAGGTAGATACCTACCACATTATTTTTGCACCCATTCTGAGATGAGAACATTGTATTTTATGTCTCATAGGTTCCTACGTTCAGTGGGTAGGTACCTAATTAATTATTGTTTGTTACAACCTACTGCTTGGCAGTTGATTAGGTAGGTATTTAGTCATTTACAGTTGAATATCTGATCAAAAAGTAATAACATTGCCTTAGTACAACTGTTGGTACCTAAATTGCAGTGAAATATTAGTCTTATGTATGACTTATTATTATTACCAAACAAAATTATAGGTACCTATATCTAAGTAGAATAATAATTTTAAGTTAGTAGGTATCTACATAAGTATATTTACTTACCTAAACCAGGATCCTGATTGGACTAACAATTTTGACAAATGGCAAAACTTAATGTCGCTGAGTTTAGGTAATTATAGTGTAGGTGGGCCAACCTATCAACCTACCTGGTTATAATATGGGCAGGTAATTGGTACCTACTTATTGTTCTTATCAAATTTCTTGATGATTCTAGATACCTAAATAAATGTAATAAATTTAATCACAATAAATTATAATTAACGCTATAGTTAAGGCAATAAATCAACGGTCAAATCTCAGTGTCCTATCTGTCATCAATAAATCAATCTTTGAACACAACAGTGTACAAAAATATCTTTTGTTTGAAAACAGACGGACGAAAATACATCTTGCCTACTGCGGCTTGGGGCTTATTCAAAGCGGCTGGAAGCAACAAGTAACCGATATATTCAGAAGGCGATTTGAAAGGCTTCAAATCAAATGTCAAATAAAAGGTTATAGCATTATGTAAGGCACACGAGTCATGCTTTAGCATGCAATACAATAGTTTAATTACATACGAGAACACGGACAAAACGTTACGTTGTTATGTATAATGTAACTCAAGTTGCACAAAAAATAGCAACCTACCTACTAAGGCTCGGACATTGAGGTCAATGACACAAAAACGGACGGTTTCCGTGCGACAGATACGTTGTAGGCATTTCAAATTCATAATTAGTCATGCGAGACTGCGGTTAATCTATGGTCATGATTCTAAATTTGAAATTAAAAACGTTTGTTTTTCCAACCGGCCGCCGAGTGTTCTTACAACGGACGAATGAATAGAATATCTTGTTCAAACATACCTGTGGCGGGTCGAATGAAGATCGTTCACCTTACGACAATGTAAACCTTTGTTACCACTCAACGTCAACGGCTTCCAATCAATTCCAACAGTTTATCTGGAAATAGAAACGACTTATTTCATTGTGGGTACCGCCTCATGATTCATACTCGACGACTATTCGTGTATTAATAAACCCCTAAGCGGAGGGATAGGAAAAAACGAAACACATGCTGTGCTATAACTACAGATGTAAACAACGGACATGTGTTGTCGAAACGCCGCGTTCGCCGGCTATACTGACCGTTCACGTTTGATAAGTATTACGATACACAATATTAGTCCACAAACACGTTAATAACAGCGTAGCACAGAGATTCGGTAGTGCCGGAACAAAACTAGTTTATTTTACCGATCGCGTCGTATCGAGCGACAGACGTCCAACCCGTGCAACGGTCGGCGCGAGACTGAACGATCGTGGCGCCCTCTCGCTCGTCGCTCGGCCGCAGCGCCGCGCGCCCTGCGTTGCTCGCGTGTGCGTGAGTGCGCGTGTGTGAGTCCCGCCCTCCTGCCTGTTCCTCCCTGTTTCATTATTTTTTGGGGGTGTATGTGAGCGGTGCATTCGTCAACTGCGTTTGTGTGCGCATCAAAGAATCAATTTAGGTATAGAAGTGGTATGGAAGGAAGGATGAAATGATTTTATAAGCGCGCCGCGCTATAGTCACTATTAAACGGCCGTGAACCAACCGTCAGCGGCGGTCATTGCCACGGGGCGTGTAAAAATATTCACGACATTATAAACGTATTGTATAGTTGTGTGAAATCAAATAATTACCAACCTAGGTGGATAGTGTGACTGGTATAGTTACGCAATAGCTTTAGCACCCGTCTGTGACTAGAATTAATCACGACTTATTTTTGTTGAATTAAAAACGTAGGCTCACAGATAAGTTACGTTTGTTTAAGTAGGATAAACAATGAACATGTGTCATTTAACACATTAACGTAGGTAAGTAATTAGGTATTCACATTGATGTCAGACGAGGAAACTTGATTAGTTAGGTAATAATAAAAATGTGAGTGAAATACCTTTGAGGAGTTGGTGAAATAGGTACTTACCTGTGCGATTTCTTTTTGTTTTTTTAATAATAGATTAGGTCCAAGTTAGCTGATTATGACGTATCCTACCTTAACCTACCCACTAAAAGAGAATTTAATCACTTATACCTAGGGGAGAAGGGGGAGAGGGGGGGAGTGAAAGACGAAGTACTTAACGATTGGAGCGTAATAAAATGGACATCATAACATTTACACAATATTATTTATTTATTAACCGTTGGTAATCAGTTTTTTTGATAATTCAAGTACGAAAGTATCTTGTCACATACAACACAACAAAAAATATATGTAAAAAGGTACTATCACCCTATCTTGCCCCCTAGGGTCGGGTAAGACGTAAATATCGACCGCCACAATAGAAACAAGGAGAGTTTTCTACATCACTCTCGCTTTCTGGTGAAGTAGTAGTGGAGTTCTTCTTGGTTTGTTTTTTTTAACACCACCTTTTTCTGGTTCTTGTTAGTTCTCTTATTTATTTTATTTCTGTTAACTATCTTACGCCACCCCATATCGGGCCCCTGTCGGTTCACGCTAGTTCCACTAGTTCTTGCCCTCTCATGCCAAACTGAATTCAATAAAATTATTTTGAAAAACAAAGCACGGAACGGATATGAACAAGTTCTTGTCTGCTTCTGTAATCATTGTTAAACATGACTAACTTTCATATTGGAACACTGATGGTTCGGTCGTAAACATGTTCGATTCACAGCAATAAAATCGGAAGCATGTTAACAAATAACAGTATTTTTTAACGTCAAAATAAAATCGCGAGCGTTTGCAAAGCGGCCACTGCGCCGACTGGTAGACAACACGGAGGCGCGTCGTCACGAACTAGAACTGTTGTGATTGAGTGCATGTAAAATAAAACCCGGTACCCCGTCTTGCCCCCTTCCCCTACGATTCGATAGGTAGCTATCGAATCGAGATTTCCATATCTTTTTACATCAATCAGTAGGTACAGGTTTTTAATTGAATGAGCGAACAAAGCAAAGCGCGAGCGAAGCGTCCTCGTTTCAGCTAGGGCAAAAATTATTTCGTATGTGTTTCCGGATGTCCGGCTGTTCTCCTCTACAGGTCGCATTTCTCAAGCGATCTAGACGAAACTTGGTGTGCAGGTTAAACGAGTTTTTGGAATGTTTTAGTCGTCCGGGTTATTTGTTTGGGGTACCTACTTCCCCCAAAAAGGGGCAAAAAGGGGCTACTGAATATCTCCGCCTTATTAGATCTGATTTAGATGGTGTTTTTTTTTATTTGAACGGTAATAAGTTTTAAGTTCGTCTCATACAAATTTGGTGAAGATCTGATGAGGATCTTCGGCGTGATGAGCAGAATAGCTCCTCAAAATGCAGTAAAATGCTCACTTTTAGGTTTCTTCCAGTGGAATCAGCCCTTTACCCACTAGGTAGGGATTGATGGAGCACCTTAGTTATTAATGTTAGTTTGTTTTACAATAAGGTAGTAGAGCACCGCTAGATTGTTTGCAAAAAAGTTTGTGCTCGCGAGGTCTACAGCTCACAGAGCCACTAGTAATAAATAGTGGTGGATCATTTTTGGGGTAATATTAGACCGGAATAGACCACCTATTTACCGTACCAATATATACATTAAAGAACCGCCAGGTAAATAAATCTGCAATCGCTGAACGTTTGCTCGAACCAGGCCCGCATCACTGGCCTGGCACTACACATATTGTCCTTACGAAAATATTAAAGACTAGCTGTGCCTCGGCTTTGCCCACGTGGTCAAAATTTATGGGTGTCTTTTTTTGCACGTATCCCTAATGATTTTGCGAAAATAAAACTACCCTATGTTACTCCTTGTAATATCAGCTATCTTTCAGTGAAAGTCCTGTAAAAATCGGTCTAGCCGTTTCGGAGATTAGCGGGAACAAACAGACAGACAGACAGACAAAAAAATATGCCTTTTTTGTTATGAGTACCGTGTATACTTTCACATGCATTTAGAAAAAAACTGTTATTTTGACATTACAAACAGACATTGAATTTTTTTTATTTGTAGTAGTTGAGTTCCACGACTCGAAGATGCTCTCCTTGGAACATCACTGCAACTCCAGGATTGTATCTACGGGAAGCGGTTGAAATTACAATAAAAGACTTAGGTAATAGATTATTCAAATTCTATAAATCCTAATTAGTGTTTAGGAAGCTTTAACCGCAGCTAGGACGGGGTGTAATCACTGTAGCTTCTTATTCTTCTCCTAGCGGGATCCTAAATCGGTTTCCTTGAAATCGAATACTGTTATATTAATCCTTTAAAATCTACCTACGTCCTGCCTAAACTACCTCGCACAAACTCGAGATAAGTAAGTGCTTGCGTCACGGTTATGTAAGTAGAAGTCGTAGTACCTATTGTGCGCCGTCGCTATCCTGAATTCTTTATTTTTACAAGACCAAGTGAGTTGGAGATTGGAGCCAACGCTCGCTGTTCTCGAAGTTGATGCCTGTACTCAGTCTACACGTGACCAGCCACAATGATCCATATTGATCGAAACTCGATGTCAATAACAGGAACAAATTAAAAATGATAAAACCCCCGACCCCCATTATAGCTAAGAACCATCAGATTTGAAACAGAAATATCGGCCAAGTGTTAGTCAGACTCGCGCACTGGGTTCCGTCCGTACGAACTTGTTGGTAAATAGTTCGGCCATCGCTGGAATCGAGACAAGATTTTTCAAAATATGTTTTTTATGATGTATCTACAAATTTACGGTTTTCCTTTACTTGTGCTATAAGACATTGCTTCTTGACAAATTTCATGATTCTAAGTCAACGGGAAGTACCGTATAGGTTTTAATTCCCTTGCGAGTTTCGAAATATGCTGCATAAACAGCCGTATCTATTTCTTGCGTTAACGTAGAAGTATGTTTTTTTCACATATCCAAGGGATTGGAGACCCGAGTATCTGATTTTAATTTCAACTTGATATCTCCACGCGTTCCTGAGAAAAAGGGGTTTGAACGATAGACGGACAGACAGACAGACGGACTGACAACTAAGTGATCCTATAAGGGTTCCTTTTTTCCTTTTAAGGTAAGGAAAACTATAAACTACCTAAGTCCTACGTAAACTACGTCGTGGAATCTCGAGATAAGCAAGTGCTCGAGTCGCGGTTATGTAAGAAAAAAACTGCAGCTGAAGTCATAGTGTCGTGTTCCGTAACTATCCTGAACTCTTTATTTTTACTCAGACCAAGTGGAGACAACGCTCGCCCATCTAGACGCTGATGCCTGCACCACAGAATAAAAACAATACAATTACCTGTACCTAGTCTCCTCGTGGCAATCAATCCACCTTGATCGAAACTCGATGCCAATAAAAATAGGTAACATTAATGTCTCTTTTAAATAGTGCATGAGATGATTCTTTACTACGTGCACAATTGTTTAAAATAAGTAGATTTAGTTGATGGGGGAAGATAAGACGAAACCAACAAGCTATTGAATACGAGCTGACCCGCAAAAATAATCACACTAATACTATATAGGCGCTAATTTGTAAGTATGTAAGGGTGTGTGTTTGTTACTTCTTCACGCTTAAACGACTGAACGGATTTGGATGAAATTTGGTTTTGTATGTTTGTCGTATGAGGTAGTGCTGGCCTCTGGTGTCAGAGTTTATCAGCCACCCGAGGGCCTCTGACATGGCTTAACGACTGCTATTAATCAATAACGGCCGGGACCGACAGCTTAACGTGCCCTCCGAAGCACGGAGCGATGAAGAAGCGCACATAACTCAGAAAAGTCATTGGTGCGGAGCCTAGGTTTTGAACCCAGTATCGTTGGATTCTAAATTGCACTATAGAACCGTTAGGCCACCATCGCTCATGAAATTTGGTATGGAGGAAGCTTATACCCTGGATCAACACACATGCTACTTTTATTCCGGAAACACTGCACTGTTCCCGAGGGACGCGGGTAAAACCGCATGGTGCAGCTAGAATTTATGTAAATTTAATGTTTCTTATATACTTACAAATTTTACTTTATATAACTTGCAATTACATAAAGTATTTTAAATTAACATGAATAAACTAAAAACAAAAATTGTAAGAAGGTTAAAAGACAATTGCTACTGTATAAGAATCATATATTTTTGAAATGTTCTTTTAAAGACATTATTATGATACCACATTCGATAGGTTTTGGTATTTTTTGTTCCGTCAGAAATACAATATGGCAGCTGTAAGCCGCCATATTAGTTTCCTTTACATTTTATATATCCTATAGCACTATCGTGATCAGGAGAAATCCAATGATGCCTCATTTATCAAAATCCATCAAGCCATTTAGGCTGTGCCTGTGGCTGTACGACGCGCCTAAGAAACGTACAAACAAACATACATACAACCACATACCCATTCGTGCAGTCGAAAAAAAATAAATAAAAGTTGAACTAGATACAACAATATAGACATATGCACTATTCTCTGACTGTAGCGCGAATGAGAGTCACTGCTAACACGTGCTACACAATTGCCACTCCGATTGCGACTCAGGCCAAAGAAGACCGATTGTGTGCGTTGCACTTACACCTAATTGATGTGGTCCACGCCCTTGAATCTGGTACCTACCTAATCTTCCCATTTTTAATTAAATCTATGCTAAATGAGATCACTGTAGGATATGACCGCTTATTGTAATATTTATAGTTCATTTTATGCTAATTATTTTTGTACCTTCAATTTAATGGGTTATCAATCTACCATTATCTAGGTACATATAATATATCAAATAATTTAAATAATTTCCAATTAGATTATTACGCTACATTTTTATAGGTAGCAGATAAGTACTTAACGTTTCATTAATTACCGTGTCCTTAAAATAAATAATACAATACAAGCGTAAATCCTATAATAAGGAAAGGAACCAGGATAACAGAATATACTTACAAGGTCTTTAGTAGAGATGAAACGGATATCCGGTAACTATCCAGTATCCGTCCTATCCATTGTAAAATCCGGTATCCGGCCGGATAGGACGGACACCGAATTTTAGAAAAATGTAAGAAATATCAAATTTAGGTACTTTATTTTATCCACATAACAAATATAATCAAGAGATATTCATTTTCGAACAAAAATATTGTAATCGTACTGCACTAGGGGCAAATTGTGGTAAATCTTTTTAGGATTATAAAAAAAACTTTTATAATAACCTCAAAGTACAATAGCAATACAATACAATATATATATATGTTTAATTTATATTTTAATTTGCTACTTTTTTTGATAAGTGTTGAATAAACGATTTTTCTTTCTTTTGATCGTGTTTGCAATCAATTCAACAAGTCCATGAATCAATTGCTAACTTCGCTCATGAACAAAAAGATCCGAATTCACCCGAAACCGCCCGATCGTTCGTGCGCCACCTACGCGAGCTTGCTAGTTACGATGCGCCAAACAGCAATGGTAGGCTGGATATCCGGCCATCCGGCTTCAAGTTTGCCCGGATATCCGGTATCCGGCAAAACAGTTATCCGTTTCATCTCTAGTCTTTGTCTTTACCCCATAAAGGCACAGAATAGATAATAGTACAGAAGAAGATAAGGGTGAACCAACATATCTACTTGTACAAGTTCGTAACGTAACTAACCTACCTACGTTAAGTAGGTACCTACGTTATACTTAGTGGAAACAAAACGCGGACAACTCGCTAGTCGGGCCTATGTTTATTTTAGCCGTCAAGGCCAGCAAGTGGCTAAATAGTAATTGTTAAGTAGCTATGATGTTCTGTGCAAATATGTCCCCTGAACTTGGGAGTTTGGATTTTACATTGTGTTGTTGTGTTTAGCCAATACTGTCCCACTGCTGTTCAAAGGACTTCCCTCGATTTTAGCATTTGCGTGGTATGCCCCGTAGCCTTCTTTCCGTGGTGGGACTCCATTTAGTGGTTTGCTCCATTGCCCACTGGCATACCTATCTTGAGTTTGGACTTTTGTATGTCGGTCAGAGACCAAGTTTGTGCACTCTATTTTAGGAAGGAAGGGTAGGTTGGGGGCACATGTCCATGACCTTCCTCTTTCTAGATAAATATGAAAATTGCTAGCTTACTAGGACGCCCACCGGACACCTGTCACTAGAAAATGTCAATCAGTTGTCGCAATATTGAATTTTGATTAATGCCATGTCTTTCGTGACACTCACAAGATGAAGAAAAAATGATTGACGTCATTAAAATCGGTCCACGCGTTTGATCTTTAAAGTACCACAAAGAGACAGACATAAATACATACATATACTGATAAACACAGTACTTACCCTCCGCTCAAAAGGGGGGGCGGGGGGTGCCATAACCACCACGCCTAGTTGGTGATCATAGACAGTCATCATGAGACTGAAAGTGCTCATTACAAAAAGGTTGTCTATCCAACTCCGCACTAGACTCCTTCAGTGCTACATTTGGCCAGTGGTACTATATGGCGAGTCTTGGACTACGAGCAAGGAAGACCTCAGTAAGAGTTTGGAAGCATTTGAGATGTGGGCGTATCGCCGCATGCTCCGCATATGCTGGACAGATATGGTCACCTATGTAGATATCCTAAAATTGATGAAAATAAAACACATCAAATTCGGTTCGTTTGGGAGCTACAATACCACAGACAGATACAGTGATACATACATAGACACACTAAACTTATAATAACCCTCTCTTTGGAGTTCGGGGGTTAAAAATCAGAAATTAATCGGTCGAGGTCGGCAAATCACGGTTTTGTGGTTTCGGGCTCGGCGCTTGTTAATAATGAATTTTAGGCAATTTCCCCGCCGCCTTCTGCGGTTATATGTTAGACACTTGACATCTGTCATAATCCGGAATGATTTACGCAGGTGCGGCGTACATAGAATGACGAACACCTATGCGGTAAGATATCAAGCTTGTATTGGAATTATTGGGAATTGTCCTTTTTTTACTCGACTACAGCAAAGCAAGGGAAGAGTAATGAGTTTAACAGTGTATGAATGTATCTATGTATGTAGGTATGTGGATGTTCCACCATAGCATTTTGACAAGTGTTTTTTTTGTTTTTTTGATTTTTTGATTCGTCTTTAGGTATAGAATATCATAGGCTATTTTTTTACCCGACTACAGCAAGGCGAATGATGCGTTATGTGTTCAAACTAAAAACATGGTCCGATTTTGACAAGCAAGGTATCAATCGATTTGTCTTCATCGCAAGAGTGTATTACATGCTATATTTTTTACCCGACCGCAGTCGTGTTTTAGTTTTTGAACTTATGTCTTGTTAGTCCAGAGAACACAATCCATACCAAATTAACATTATAAACGGGATATTGGACGGCACCTATATCTTTTGTGATCATGGCGCTTGCAACAGTGCCGATATATAAGAAACTCAAAACAAAAGATATACAAATGTTTATATGATTTTAGCATTAGCGCATGCTTAGCGAGAACATATCTAATAATTTTCTAAACGAAAAATTTTGATGCGTGTTCGAACCCCGTCCGTGATTCAAATTTTTCGTTTAGAAAATTATTAAAAGATATACATGTTGAATATCGCGATTATAATTTTAATTTTAATGTTATTGACCATGTCGGCTTAAAAACATCCATACTACCCATTCATAAACGTAACTTAATACAATATAAGCGAAAGTGACTCTACATCTCTATCTCTCTACCTTTTCACGAATAAACGGCTGAACCGATCTTGATGAAATTTGGCATTGAGATAGTTTGAACCCTGGGGACATCGCGAAACTGAGGTCCGCGCGGACATGTTGCGGGCAAGTAGACATAGCTACTTGCTATCTAATCGAAGCGATATTTTGATTCGTCATCAGCAATCAGCACTTACGTTTCCACTGCTAGGAACATACACATGCCTTCTCTCAAAGAGAGAACACAGGCCGCCACTGAGGACTGGTTGATGTCACATTAAGAGGTTCTTGTTCTTTCAGGTTGGTGTTTTCTTTCACAGCTATTCAACTAAACCATCGATATCCCTGCTAAGTTACCTATTAATATTATAAGTCCTTGGTGCAGGGCTGTTTTGAACCGGGTGCAAAGCAAAACTATTACCTCTATGGAAATATATAGTACTTTCCTACCCATTGAACCAGTATAGGACGTTACGTCGAGCTCAAACTGCACAAAGGACTCGTAGTATATGAAGGGTGGTTGGAACTTATCCAGTAGTTCCAGTTACTTTTACTACAGTAGCTGTTCCAGTAGAACAGAAAGGCTTCCTGTATACGACGCCGCAGCCGCTTGCACTATTATTTATTCTGTGCCGCGACGCTAATCGAAATACCGAATGTCGCAATACGGCGCGGTGCGTCACCGATGCGGCAGCGGTGCGGCAGTGATGGTGGTACGGCGCGATTTTGAAGTGAATGCACAGTATTGCGGTCCGGGGACGGAGCGGCTCCAGCGTCTTGTATAGGAAGCCGCAGTAGATCCGCAACACAAGTATGTAGGTTACACTGATCTGAACGGAGTCTGGGTCCAGTAACAATTCGTTCTGGCTATTAAATTATCTGAATGAGTCATACATACATTTTATACACAATATTTTATTGTGATGGCTGGTCAAAATAGGTTAGCCAAATATGGCATTTATTATAAGAACTTCTAAGGAGTGGAACGCCCTGCCCTCGTCAGTGTTTCCGGTAAAATATAAGGTGTGTTCAAGTCAAGAGTGAAATAGACAAGCGTGCTACACCTTCAACCACATCATCGCTTTCCATTAGGTGAGATCGTGGTCAAACGATTGCCTAGACCGTGACAAAAAAATATATATAAAAATGGCCTTACCACAAAATAAATAATAGTGCTACATATTACCTAACTTTTTGTATTAGGACCATTAGATCTATGATGGCGAAGCAATAAGAGTTCTAAATACAATGAAAAAAGTACCCTGATGTAGCAAGGAGAAGAGACGAAGAACGCATTGCAGTAGGTACTTCGTTACGTCTTCGTTACTGACAGCAAACCAGCCTAATCTAAGCTATTCATACCACAATACAGTGCCAGTTATTAATTCCAGTCGCTGTCCTGTTCAAACACGGCACGGGCTAGGACATAAAGGACCATCTATATGCCACAGTGCTGCAGTAAGTACTCGATATATATCGAGTGCAGTGATTTCATTACGGGCCAGCGACGGACCACCCCACCCGACTGCACCGTGAAGGAAACGTATATGTACCATACCATATCTGGTAGGTATATGCATAACAGAAGAAATACACAGGGAGTCGATGCTTATCGTAGTATTGGTGGAGCAAGAATTCGTGGTCGACGAAGAAATATTGGCTTGACATCGTCAAAGAAGACATGAGAGCCCAATGGACTCACCACTGAGGATGCAAACTGTTTTCGATGCAAAATCGAAGTTGGTGAAAAAAAATATTTATATAAATTGCGTAACAATTGAATATTAAAAAAAAACACTTTCATTTTCTTTTAAATTAAGTCCATGGTTACTTTCAGCATTTCCCCCCTATGGGCTATAGATTAGGATTTCCCCACACTAGCTAGAAAAAAAACACATATAATCTAAATGAACTCAACCGTCTGTTTTTTTACACATTGCTCGGCTTCTGCCTATCAGATTGATATATAAGTACATCCTATTTTAAGTCAAAAGCGAAGCTATCGAACAGCGGTAGCATTTCAATCGGTCCAGCGGAATTTACGACATGTGCGAACATACATCTAGACAGACTGACAGAACATTTTTTTCTTCATTGTACAAAGAGATCGAAAACATAGAAGTTTAAGTTAAACTTCTATGTTTTCAAACACGGCACGGGCTAGGACATAAAGGACCATCTATATGCCACAGTGCTGCAGTAGGTAAGTACTCGATATACGAGTACATCGAGTGCAGTGATTTTATTTCGAACCAGCGAGGGAAAAACAATATAATAATAATAATATATATATTGAAATAAATAAAATTACTGTACATTGGTTAAACTGTTTAACATATGTACCTAACCTGTGTAACCTATGTACAGTATAACATTGTACAGTAATTTTATTTATTTTGTACTACTTAACAGATTTATTTATGCTTTGTGTTTAACCAGCAGCGCTGGTTGCCAAGTTTTGTTTGATGCAAAGTCACTGTGTATCTCGCAGACGAGTATGCGCCGCTTTTCTATTCTGTTTCTGTATACCAAAGAACAAACCTTTTTTTTTTTTGTATGCCTTTGGTACAAACATCCAGTAACCACACATGCCATAATAGACATAAACGACCTACCACTAGCATAACCAGTTCCTGTATTTCTGTCTGTTGCAGGCGTTACTATAGATAGAAACTGCTATGTACCAATATCGGCCCTTTGATGTGGGGATGGACAAATTAACGGCTCGGGCGGTATTGGGGAGAACTTAATGGAAGTTTTCGAAGTGACGGGAATGCCAGTGTTGGATTGTTGGAATTGGGATGCTGAATTTTGTTGGTGAATACCTTCCGGTGACAACTTTGGATGGCGCAAGAACTTTGTTTGGGATGCGCCTGCGGTATGCGGACGGGGAGGCCAGATCTATCGATTTGTGTAGCACTCCCTGTCCTGCCCTTCTTTGCTCCTTGCTCATAAACTTTAAAAATCTACTAGAAAAGTTATACACACTATTATACACACTAAAGGTCTAAGATGCGACGTAATATATGTTAGCTTGATAAGTTAACAGAAGTATAAAGAAGATATATCTTCTAGATACTTTATAGATCCCTGACGTGCTGGTGTGCTTAAAAAAATGAACGTACTCCTAGGTACGCATCAAATTCAGTCCAGTATATTTTCTTTAGTCAGTACTTTTTGGGAAATCATTTGTATGAATGTAAGGGGTAAGAGTGTGTTTTACTTATTCACGCTTAAACGGCTGAACGGATTTAAATGAAATTTGGTACAGAGGTACCTGGATTAACACATAGGCTAATTGTTATCCCGGGAAAATGTGTGGTTCCTGAGGGTCGCGGGTGAAACTGCAGGGCGCAGAAGCTTAAAAGAAAATTGCTACTGTTAAGTTATAAGAATTACATATTTTTTAAATGGTTTTTTATATACCTGTATTTTGATACCTCACTCGATAGGTATTGGTAATTTTTTGTTCCGTTGGAAATACAATATGGCAGCTGTAAGCTAATATTGGTTTTCTTGACACTTCATATATCCTATAGTACTCTTGCGATCAAGACGAATCCAATGATATCTCTTTTATAAAAATCCGTCAAGCCGTGTAGGCTGTAGAACGCGCGTAAGAAGCGTACAAATATACAAACATATACATACAAAATACATTACCCGCAGTCAGGGTAAAAATACAAAATTATCAAACCTACATCAACACAAGTATATTCCAAAAGAGGAAACAGAACGCGGAATGTCTTCTATATTACGTCTACTCTGTCAAAGATATACCTTTATATTAGAATTTGTCACTTCTATTCATTTCATAACCCTACCCGAAATCTAAACTGACAGCATATCAAAGGCAAAAGCCGCTCGTTCAATCCGAAACCTAATTTAAATGTCTACAGTCGTAATATTTTTCATAACAAGGCCTGTTTGAACCACAGAGCAGCAAACTGATTTCGTTGAACCCCAAATTTAGGGTCGCACCCCAGTCTAGCCGTCTAGCACAATGAGCACAGCATCCAGGGGTGTCGCTATGGAGATGGAGCTGTGCATAATACTGAATATGCATTTGTGATTCGAGAACACATTTATGGTGTTACACATGTTGTTTTTAATTTTACTTGTGATCTGTGACAGAATTAACACGACTAACGCGGACGAGGTCTTGCTGCGGCCTGCGATGTGGAGGCCAATCAGCATAACATGGTATAAATGTATGCGTGAGACTTGAGCGTGCGAGCCTACATACATACCTACCTAACTAAAAAACTAGTAGGTACTTTGCAGGGGTACTAATGGTCCTGCAGTACACAACATGCATCAAAACTACCCCTAGGGGTACTAGAAGTGCAGAGTTGTACCGATAGTACCCCTGGGGCTACTTCGCGGGGGTACTAGTGGTCCTGGATGGAGCGGAACGATATATCTGGATTGACTTACTGTTATTATTATTCGTAGCTAACACTGAATATGGAGGTGAAGAGTCCATCTTTTTGAAACGGTTTTGATGTGAGAGATAATATCCTTCCCCGATTTTCAATCAGTTTAAAACGGTGAAAGAACACATCGCAAGGAAAAGAGGACTTGTCATGTCCAACACGCTCTAGTCAGCGTGATGGATTATTATGGCCCATAGGAAAGGAACTGTCGCCATTATCCCAGCCGTGCGAACGTTTAGGCTATATGTTGGTTGGTCACGTATGATGGAAGCCGTGGCGTACTCTGGCGATATCTCTTTAATGAAAAGTTTGGATGAATGCTGTGCATATTTTGGAAATCATGCATCTACCGGGTTTTTTATTTAGCCAGCGCTGTCCCATTGCTGCGCAAAGACCTTCCCCATCCCTTTCCATGACCTCGTCAGACCTATCCCACAGAAAGGAATCAAATTCATCTCGCCATCGTTTTCTTGGTCTACCCCGTCTTCTATGACCATCTTCGGGTGCCCACTGGGTGACAACTTGGGACCACCTGTTAGGGTGCATACAGCCCACGTGGCCCGTCCAATCCCATTTCAGCCTGGCTGTCTTTCGCCAACATCAGCAATACTTGTTTTTTAGCGCATCGTAGTGTTTGAGTTCTCTTAACTCCTAGCATGCTACGCTCCAGTGCTTGTTGACAAACCTTGAGATTGGACTTTTGGACTTCTGATACTCGATCAGTGACCAAGTCTGAGCACCGTAGGTTAGGATAGGCAAGATACACTTATCGATGAGTTTACGAGATAGTGGAATGTTGCCCTTTAATATCGTCTTCACGGACCAGAAGCTCTTCCAGGAATTGTCTATGCGACGATCGATTTCTTTTTCTTGGCTGTTTTCTGAGGATACTAACTAACCCTGCAACTACTGGAAATATGTCACTAAAATCTCGTCAGAAACGCCAAATCGTAATCTCGGTCACACATGAGATTTACAGATTAGAGTGATGAGTAATGAGATTGATTCGTGAGATTTGACTGGTGGGATTGCAGGATGGGTTCCGTTTCATCGATGGTGATCCTTCATAATCGAATAGATTATAAAACACTATTATTCAAATGGAAATATTTTTTATCATAACCCGTTTGGTATTGATTATAAGATATTGAAAAAAAAAGGGTTTGTGGTAGAAAAATTAAATATATATAAAAAATAGATAGATAGAAAATTCTTTGTTGCACAGATTTGTACATACGCGAACTTGAAGCTAGCAAGCATTATCATAATGCTAGTAAGCATAATCGATGTAATGTGATGTATAAAGCGGTTCCAACATTAACAAATAATCACAAAACTTCAGTCTTCAGACATTCCCCACACTATTTAGATACGAAAACATAAAGATTCAATTGTACAAAATGATATCCAGTGCAGCCAGACGCATAGATCAAGTAAGTATTAGGTACTTATAGGAACGGTCGAGACGTCTCGCCAAGATTTACTACCTAACCTAACCTCACAAGTGCGTCCTCACTCCCTCCCCCCTCCAATTCTCACACGACTTTTAGGGACTTGGAGAGGTACGATTCTTAACCCCCACCGACACCGGTCATTGATCGAAAAACTTTCTGGGAATATGATATTGTAATAAAACCGATGTTCAAGTCAATCGACATTGTCGATAACGCTGGTATTTCAATGTATGTAGAATTTAGATACACCTACTACTCTGTCAAATAAAATGAGGGAATATATTTAATAAAAATGATTTGTCGTCTTTATTTATTTTGTTATCTTTGAAGTACGCTGCGCAAATAATCTTTTATTTATTTTTCAAACCCCTCAATATGGATATCAAATGAAAGGGCTTGACAAGTAGAACACAGTACACTTTAGAAAAAACGAAATAAAAACATAAAAACTTCATTTTTTTTTAATTTAATCGTTTTAGTATGTACTAAAAGCTAAATAGTTAAATAAAATCGTGGGGCGTAGTGTAACTTGAGTAATAGAAATTCGACTCGACCACACGATTTTAGCTTTTAGTACATACTAGCTTTCCCGCCCGCGACTTCGTAAGCGCCGACTACCGTTTATCGCGAAAAAAAGCATCCTATTTTCTTCTAGGATATTAAAAACCAATGCAAAAGTAGATATAGATAGCACCGATGCTCTTGATGTTTTTTGATAGACTTGTTATTTTGTTTCCATGGCAACCGTTCCTTACAGTGAGTAATCAACATTTTCCAGTTTCCCGTGGATACTAACAATCAAAAGTATCCTATGTTTTATTCCAGGATATAAGCTATCTCCATTCCAAATTTCATCAAAATCCGTTTAGCTGTTATCGCGTGAAAGCTCCCCAAACAAACAAATAAACAGACAACGTTTCACTTTTATATATTGGTATGGATGGATAAAACTGTTTAACTTATTTTATTTCCCTTTTTTATATTTCATAACATCTATTACTTTTTAACAAATTTCAGGAATGAAGGAGGTTTTCAATTTGATGCATATGCTTTTTCTATTAACGTAAGTAGTAGGTACTTACGTGATTTCCCCGAGATTTCCGAGCCGATCAGACTTTTTTTATTTAAAAGCTTGTTAATACGTAAATTAAATAATTGTTCTTTAAAAGTTAATAAACAGTGTAGGGGATATGTGTACAAACGATCCCTCAACTAAAACTCGTAAAATATGAATGTTCTGCAATCCTGGTTTATGTGCAACTATGGTAGCATGCAAGTTTATATAGCTAAAGAAAATAGGAAGTAAATATTCAATATCTTTATATTTTAAATTAAGTTTAGTACTTTTAATTAGTCAGTTAATAGTCATTCTGCGCATTGGCATCCTTATATAGTTTTTAATCGACTTCAGAAAAGGAGACGGTTATATGTTCGGCTGTATGTATGTTTTTTTTGCCTGGGTTTGGCACCGCCTTCAAAAAACTCTTTCTTATCTTATGTTGTATTTATGCATTATTATTACGTTGGTAATTTCGAAAAAGTGATACTGTTCTAGCTCAATTGTAATTATTTGATTATTTTTAGTGGTTGTTTACATAATCACTTTTTTATTATAAAATCGTATTTTTTTGGAAAAATATTTTATTGTATATTTATTTGCACTTACTTTTTGCAGTTTTCCAATAACCTAATAAAATGATAATTTTGTACTCATCAGGGTGTACATACAATAAACTCACGAACACAGGGTAGCTAAGTACTGTTTTTGTTCTAATCAGAGAACTTGCGATACCTACCTACTAAAACGTAGTCTAATTATACAAAACAGCAAAATTTCGTAACTGTTAACGCAATGCTTAATTTCAAAACCAATTTATCAGCTGTTAGTACATTCAAGAAATGTCACGCATCATGCATGTGCCTTGTAACAGAATAACAAAAAAATAACCATAGAAATAATTACAATTATGGTAATACGGGATCGGAATGCGTAAGGCCAGCATTCTGTGATGCTTTATTACAGATGCATAGAATAAATTAACCATTATGTTATATTTTTTACTCTTTGGACCTTGACCGCGAGGTTTGATGATGATGTTTGTGTTTTGTCTGTGTGTCCGTCCAGGTTATAAACATCTAGCAGCAATATTTCTAACTGGTGGGAATGGTGGTGCTCACGCCTTTACTGGGCCACAGAATAAATAAATTGGCCATAAAACGGATTAGGCTGTTTTTCCACTGTAATGACATGGTAATGACTTGACATCTTATTAATTGTGGCGTGTTCTTAATGCATATAGGCATGTAAACGCAAATGCTGACTGTAATAGAGAAATCTTTTTTTTTTTATTGAATATATAACTATCTAGTTATGTTAGCGTTACGGGCGCGTCGAGAATATGTAATTCATGTAAAGCAACATGCGACTGTTCGTAAAGATACGTAGGGAAATCATCTTTATAAACCCACTTGTGACTCGCCCCGGCATCGCTCTGGTAGCGCTCACACCGCGGCATTTTTATTACATTTATATACACGTCGTAACTTGTAAAAAAAAACGCCAGTATGCTTAATTCTAAATATTTAGCAGCATCGCAACGCCTTGGAGATTGAACGTTTAACGCTTACTATGAGCAACGGTCGTGGTGCTTTTTGACAGACTTGTTATTTTTCGTTTCCACGGCAAAATGTCATTCCGTTCCGTTTTTATAGGCAAATTTTTGAGACCTTGGGTGACATTATTGTAATTTTCATAGGAAATATTAAAAAAAATAAACTCTGCCCTATGTTACTCGCTGATAATGTAGCTTTCTATAGAAAGCAAAGTTTTTTAAATCAATATAATATTTTTTGAGTTTATCCGAATTACGAACAAACATACAATAAAAACAAATCTTTCCTCTTTATAATATTAGTGTAGATAAAAATGTATATTCTTAAGAGGTACGAATTGCATTTATAGAATAGTAAAAGACGTGACGTAATCTAGTTGTGCAATTTGTGCGTCAATATGACAATATATCGTTCGAAAATAGGCGACACTAGGTTTCAAACAAAATTTGGTTCGCAGCGTTTCTATCCTTTCCCACTTCGGTGGTTGTCTTTATAGTGAATGGACAAACGGCCACAAGCAGTATATGCCGCGCAAGACTTTAAACAAAACACCAACAATAAAAAAAAAAAAACACTAGGGAATGTAACCACTCACTGTAAAATTAGAACCAACACACGAGACGAGGTTGCCCAAGTTTAAAAGCAACTAGGTAGATATTTGCGAATTATGCAATTTAATCTCATTTCAGACTTGATTATGTTATTAGAGCGCACGCGCTTGTCTTTTTATTTTATCTCGCTTGTAGTGAATAAAATATAAGACAGCGCAAAATATGGAGCGAAGCGTTTCGTCGGGCGTTGAGCGTGCAGCGTGATACCTAGCTAGAGGATTGCAGGCCCACTCTATTGCTTTCTTTAATATACTCAACTGTTTCAAAAATTGCAGACTGCTCCGAATGCACATTCTAACTCTTTTTTCTTTTTTAACTTTCTGCAGTATCTAATACTAGCTAGCTGCGCCTCGCTGTTTCACCCTCGTGAGGGATGCTGATGATGATGACGAATAGTATCCCTAGGCTATAAGCTATCTCAATTCCAAATTAAATCAAAATCCGTTCAGCTGTTTGAGAGTGAAATATGATGATGATGATGAAAAGTATCCTACTTGTAAGTGTTATTCCAGGGTATAGGTAACTCCAATCCAAATTTCATCAAAATCCGTCCAGTCGTTATCGCGTTAAAGCTCCCCAAATAAACAAACAGACAACGTTTCAATTTTATTTAATGGTGTGGGTACTATTATTTTCAAATCTGGAAATTGGACAGTTTTGGATACGCGGATAATCAATTTTATTGCTAAAACCTTATATACCGATTTCCCGATAACACATGCACATAATTAGTTTCCGATTTAATTAGAATTGAAATGAGAACCAAACTATTCTCAACTTAGCTAACCAGCTGCCCATTGATATGAAAATACCGTTTATATATTAATAACATCGAATAATAATAATTATGTGCACTGTAGTTTGTTTGTAAACTCGACATCTGTGACATCGTTGGCACTATATTCTGTGGTTATAGTTAAGTGATAATAAAAGTGTTGGGAACAGTCGATGTCTTGTCGATGATCTCGACGACATTTAGTAAGAGGTCAGGTTGCGTACATATTATATGCGTACAAAATCAAATTAAAAGAAATAATTAATAGTAGTAGTAGAGTTTCTTAGCGCTGTCTTCTCTAACGGGCGTAATTCTATAGCACCGGTCGAGTTAGAAAGGTACTTCATTTTCCTGTGCAAGATTGACCTGTGATGAGGAAAAGGATATTTCCTTTTCAAACAAACCCATAACCCTATTTTTTTTGATTTGTATAGTATTTTTAGATTGTATTTGATACATTAAGTGTTTTACTCGTTAAAGTTCAAATATATGATGGATATGTTATTAATTTATATTTAAACATGAGAATAATAAAAATATGACACCAAGAAAATAAAACGATACAGACAGGAAAACACTTAGATTATAGGTACAATCGGCGGTCTTATCGCTAAAAGCGCTATCTTCCAGACAACCTTTAATTGTAATATATTTACGCAAAAGAAAATAATAACTATTATACTCCAACAAAAGGCCAACCAACGCAGTGGGCTGCAGGTCAAAACTGATCCCTAAAACACCTGCACACACTTTGTTATTCAAATTCAATTTATCCCCAAAATACGATGATGGAACAAAGAAACACATTGACAGTAAGAAAACTTCGGGTTTGAATTCTAGTTTAAGTCTCGAATTATTAAACGGGTTTATTTAGCTTGCCCTGTTTGTTGTTGATTTTTGTTTGTTTATTTGGGTCATATATAGTAATTTAAATATTACGCTCTTCCTACTGATTGATCTAAAATTTGGTACACACCTTTAGTTTTAATGACAATACAATTATGTTAATTCAGTATCATTGTAAATCCAAGATGGCCGCCGCCACAAAATGGCGGATTACATATTTTTCTTCTAACCGCTCAATATGGGTATCAAATGAAAGGGCTTAATTAGTAATAGTTTTTTTTACACTGTGAAAAAAAAACAAATCCAAGATGGCCGCCGTCACAAAATGGCGAATAACTTCTTTTTTTTCAATCCCTTAATTATGGGTATCAAATGAAAGGGCCTGACAAGTAGAACACAGCACACTTAAATAGTAACTAAAAAAAAACTAAAAACTTTATTTTTCTTTATGTACTAAACTGTGGTTTTTTATGTACTAAATGCTAAAAAGAAAATATAGTATAACTTGCATAATAAAAATTCGACTCGCCACACGATTTTATTTAATGTTTTAGCTTTTAGTACATATAAAACAGTTAAACTTAAAATAATAATACTTATTTATGTTTTGTTGATGTCGATAAAGACATGCAAGTTTGATTATTAGGTCAACGAAATGTGCGGCATATGAGAGACCAAACGAAATTGGAATAGTCCATGATCGGGCTGATGGAGTGCCTTGGCTGGAACTTGGAACATCTGGGTAAAGGTGGAGGTCGTCGTGACATCAACAGAAATAAAATAAACAAAACACAGCTATTTTGAACTTTCATAACGTTTGCCAGCGCACCACATCTATTACAGATTTGGTCTATTCTATTTGAATCAGCAGTGAATGTTAATTAAACAAGGATCTGTGAATCGATTGCAGCATTAATCTTATTAAGACTAATGCTACAATCAATTCACAGATCCTTGCCTCTTTGTTGAAGAGGAGTTCTCTGTTTATTATCATCCAGGTCACAAGTATCAAAATAATGCATTGGCATATCCGGCGCCCATTGATATCGATTGGTTTTACTAACTAATAAACATCTGAAGATTTACGTCCCACGTTGTGCGTGAACTACATTAATCCGTTATGCTATAACTGAGCTACTGTGAGTACCTACTCAATAACCAAAACGTTTATGATAAAACCACTTAATTAAACCGATACATGAAACAATTCAGACCCACTGCGTAATCGATATATTCGATAATCGACGTCGCATCACTAGTGGGATCGGTTTATAACTCGCAGCTATTAACGGCCCTCGTTTCACTTAACAGTGGACGGTCAATGTATACCAGTACAGGATCTACTTGTATGTGCAAGCTGTAAGTAGCTTGTAAGTTTATACCACAGTCTCTCTCAACATCATATGTCTGAAGGGGTCCACAGCTGAACATAGGTATCTCTATAGAACGCCTCAACAAACGGTTACTCGATATTGACATGCAGCAGCGGTTCAGCACCAATGAAATATCTCATGAACAAAGAGAAAATCATAAATGATTACAAATAGAGTAAGATAAATAGACTTTGAGTTTTGAGTGCCGACTCAGTGTTGAATCTCGCACCGGAAAAGGATATACTCTTCTGACACTGCCTGTGCTTTGAAAATACGCCCGTTAGAGAAGAGAGCACCAAGAAACTCTACGGGGATGTCATTTTCTCCATTGTTGACAATTCTTTACATATATTGTTTATATGTCAGAAATTATTATTACATATGTAAATGTCAAATACAAAAGATAAAAGTGCCAATGAGACGTCTCACATTTATCAAACTGATAAAAATGAATAATAAGAAACTAGGCTGGACCAGGCCCTACAAGCAGCACTCGTTCACGAGTATGAGTTATGTAACAAGTAACAACCCCTCTCAACCATGGCACGGATCTGGTACCAGCACAATGGGCTGCGTGATTTTCTCCCATCCACTTTACCAGTGACGAAGAGTTGAATTGCAAATAGTAAGCAAAAGAGGCCAAATTGACTGAGGTCCTGTCTCCAGTATTTCCCTGTACGTGAAGAAATACTTTTTGTAAAGTACGCTGGAGGTTAATTGATGAGGCTAGCACAGGACCGGAAAGACTGGCGTGAACAAGAGGAGGCCTATACTCAGCAGTGGGCTAATTAGATAGATAGATAGATAGATAGATAGATAGATAGATAGATAGAAGAAATACTACTACTAGGAGAACTGTCCCAGAGATGGTTCAAGGCTTTGGATTCAATTAATAGACGTGCAATGAGGCTCATTGGGGATGAAACTCTGGTAAATAGTAGGCTTCAAAGTCTGGCTCATCGACGTGAGGTCGCAAGCGTTCTACAGATTGCACTGTGGAGAGTGTGCACAAGAACTCTGATTCCCGCATCACCGTTCCATCACAGTACGACCAGACGAACGGCCATGCGCCATCCTTTTATGATAGAAAATAACTGCACAGGATTGTAATGCCAGTAAATTATAACTCGGGTGAGTGAATAAGTATCTACTAGGCAAGCGTGCTGCACTTTCGACCACATCATCGCTTTCAATCAGGTAACTCGTGATCAAATTATTGCCTAGTCCTTAGTAAAAAAAAACAAGTTTATGTACTGCTCCGAACTAACACCCACTGTCACACAAGTGCTTGGCGTTTACATCTACCCGCATAAAAATATAAGCATTGGCCACCCGGCGGGTGTTGAACTGTCAGTGCGGCAGGAAGCTTGGTAACAGTCGAGATACAATGTACTGATGGAAAGGGGCGCCTCGCCCCTTGTTTTGACGGAACTTATATGGGGGATCAAAGGGGGTCTGTTTTAATACCACACGCAGTCTTTAAACTAGTTGCGACCTGCATTGTGCCCGTATTTTCTATTTACAATGTTGCAGCAAAGATACATTTTTGATTCGCCAATTTTCAATCAATCAATCAATACACATTATTATAAAAAATATATATAAAAATCTAAAAAACACTCTTTAATACCATTAAACCGAGCTAAAACAGTAAAAATAAATTTCAACATAAGAATAAAGTGATTAACGAGAAAATTCATGTCATTGTAAAAAGAAGCGTACCCCACGCTTCTTTTATATCGCTCGATATTATTTGTCGTATATTTATTTATTTATGTTACTGTTTCTATTTCGAATTACAGCGTTAGTGTAAAAATGTCGTACGAAGTACCCCACACTTTTATATCGCTCGATATTATTTGTTGTATATTTATTTATTTATGTTACTGTTTCTATTTCGAATTACAGCGTTAGTGTAAAAATGTCGTACGAAGCACCCCACACTTTTATATCGCTCGATATTATTTGTTGTATATTTATTTATTTATGTTACTGTTTCTATTTCGAATTACAGCGTTAGTGTAAAAATGTCGTACGAAGCACCTCACACTTTTTTTATAATGACATAATTTTCAAGTTAATCACTTTATTCTTATACTAGTTGTCCCGCCCGAGACTTCGTACGCGTGGCTACTGTTTATCGCGAAAAAAAGCATCCTATTTTCTTCTAGGATATAAAAATCCAATGTAAAAGTAGGTATAGCTCTTGATGTTTTTAGCTGGCTGCAAACTGCAATACAGCGCAATACAGCGGCACACACGCATGAACAAACTCGTGTTCGCTATACCTACACTTTTTACCCGACTACGCTGAAGCAAGCGAGGGGTGATGAGTTTAACAGTTCATGTACCTATGTATTTTTCCACCGTATCGTCGCCTCTTTTGGTCCGATTTTTACAAGCGAGTTATCAATCGATTATCTTAATTTATAGAGTGTATAAGCTACATTTTAACCCTATTACAGCGAAGCAAAGGAAGGGTTTGACATTTAGGAACTTTTTTTCTAAATGTCGCATCTAGCTTTACAATTTTTGTTTGTAACGATAATAACGAATAACACTTTCGGAAGGACATTTTGGCGTAAAGTAAAAAGTGATGGATGTGGATTTGTTTTTTCCAAAACCTGTGTTAATCTTCGATGAAAGATATTTGTTTCTTTCGTCGAAGGTGTTAATTCGAATACTCATTTGTAAACGGTTACATAGACAAATCATTGACCATTATATTGAGCACAGACGAAGCCATGAAGACGAACACATGAATAAAATAATATGCACCAACATATTGCATTTGGGTAGATAGAGTACTTCGGCATAACAACAGCACATCCAAAACACCAACCAACGTATCACTATTAGTTATTCTATGCCATCACGCTAACATTCCAAAACATCACAAATATTTGAATACCCGCCCAATAAACCAACTGACCTGCCGCAATCTAATCGACCTTACATTCCAGCGCAAATATAAGCCTTATCCTAGGGGCATAGGGCTTGAAAATTCCAAAGCTACCGCTACATTTCGTGAAAATGAACCTTAGTGCAAAGTAAGAAACTGTCTGTGAACAGTCTATGATTTGATTTATGAAGGCATGAAGAGGACCGGCATTCGACGTCCTGAGCTATGGAGCGTGAAGGCATAGTATATTATAAAAGATTTGGGAGATTTGACAAAATACTCGTGTCTCGGAAGTATGTGGTACCGTTAAAAACTTGAGAACTGTAGCTATTTATTTAATTACGTTTTTATGGGTCTCGCTCGTTCGACTTGGGACTTGACTGATCGATTAACAGATATGAATAAGCTGCTGGGACGATAAAGAACACATAGAAATAGAAGGTTTATAACAAGACAGAGACTACATCGCCAAACAAACGAGTGAAACATAGCAAAATGCGTATGTGCGTGAGTGGATTAATTGTGGTGTTTTTTTAGTTGATACACTATTGCATCACAAAAGATTGCTTTGTTTTTGATTTTCCGTGAGAACTTGACAGAATGAACACGACTAAAGCACGGCCGCGAAACAGGAAGAAATTCGTACAATGACCCCTCTCTACTTATCTCTGTCGCTCGCGTATAAATGTGTATTGCCGTCGCGCTTGCACATATGTGCTTGCGCGAGTGTACGAATGTAACACTGTACCAATTTCGTCCTGTATCACACCCGTCCTAACAAGGTCGAGATCTTACTGCGACGTGGCGGCCGATCGACATAACATGGTGTAAGCGTATGCGTGAGGCATGTGCGTACGAGCGGATAGGCATATCTTGGGTGCTTGGCGTTACTTTCGATTTAGCGGTGTAAACTCCGTCTTTTTTTAAACCTTCTTGGTCAGAATTTTCTTTTTATTATCCACTAAGAAATGATTTTCCGAAAGTCTAATTCATTGTGTTTGCCCACTGCCGAACTCTGGTGTCAGATTGTTAGTTCGTACAAGGGCCCAAGTATTACGTGGCTTAATTATGCGCTACCTCTTTAACCAAATAATAGCAGGAAAAATAATTATATCGGCGCCATTCAAAAATATGATAGAAAGAAAAGAAAAAATGAAACAAAATCCTTAAAGTTGAGATTGACTTTGCGAAAAAGTTCATTTTTTATACATGTTTGTCTACTTCTTTTCCAGCTGGACAAACTCCAGTTCCACTAAAAAAATACGATACATTGCAAACGCAATGCACATTCCCCTTTCTAAAAACCAGTAATTTCTAGTAAAACTCGATCGTGGGAGCCTTTGTCCTACCAACTCCTACATAATGATAATGACCGATATAATATAAGACTGGGACCACAGATTGGGCAGCAGTACTAACGTCAATTTATAAGGACGCAGGAAGGCGTCACGACCCAGTGAGTTCAAATTTTACATTACTTATGTAAGGAGAATTGACGATGGTCATAATGTGGATAGAATAAAAAATATGTGGTACATAAACTGATGTCGAGTCGCTAAACAAGTCCTTGCGTAGAATAATAAATTTAAAGTTCAAGTCCATATAACCAAAAATACTAACTGCTGCTCGGACGATGTTTTCAATTTGTCTGTATTTTATGTGTTACATCATAATATCTCTGAGATTTCAGAACTGATTTGGACGATTCTACTTTTAATTGAAAATAAGTCCATTAAAAGTAGTATAATCATCTTTGTTTCGTTCAAAGAATTATTTAATAAAACGTGCTATTTTGAATTATAACTTAACACTACAATTTATTACAGCATTTTCCTGGAAAAACGTGTCTTGTAAAGACTTTTTTCATATAAACGGTTCGTAATTTGTACCTGCTAAAAAAAGTTTGAGTAAAATAATTGTATATCCTTTATAATATGTAGTGAACAAGTAATTTCACAGAAACACAAGTCTTCTAAGCTCAAACGGAAATACACCACTCCGACTGCAAAATTTAAAACTAGTTTCCTTCAAAATAGTTTTTTTCGTGATAGCGCGTTGTTGTCGCGAAGGCGCGATTTGTATAAATAAATGTTGTCTTAGAAGTAGTGTTCGAGTTTAGTTATTATGCTTTTACAAAGAAACTCACAGTTTATATCAGTGGCATATCATGTTGAATTAAACCGAAATTTCGTAAGTAATGACGAATTCCTTCATTTAGTGAGGGCCGGAAGGCGCGTTCCGAACGAATGCGTAGGTAAGTATTATATTATTGCCGGTTATGAAAAGATGGGACCCTAATGGGAGACGTTATCCTAACTGTGGACGTTCCCTCTATTCTAGAACTTAATTGGGCATTTGTAGAGTGATTATCTATAAGATAATGGTGTCAGAAAATTGCGGTAGGTATTTGGTTACTGATAATCAGTTTCATTTGCAAACGTGTTTTTATTTAATACAGTTTGTGACACGATGAGTTTTCGTCTCCGAACGGTGTTTCGTCTGATAGGAATAAACATAACGTGGTAACAGAATTAGTAATGGTACAAAAACAAGTTTTGGTACCACCAAGCAATGAGTCACATCAGAGTTTATTTTTTTAAATATATATACAAGACGTTTAAAAATATATCACGCATTCCTATAGTGACATTGTCATATCGATTCTGAACGTTGCGATACCATAAACAAATGCAACGCCCTCATGAAAAATTAAATTCATGAAATTTTTACACTCCTGCCCAAAAAAGGACTGTAATGTTTTTAGCATTAATGTTTGGTATGTTTGTATGTGAGTTTTTTTTATGGCAATGCTATAATTTCTTTGCTGTCCTGCCCTTGTTTGTCCTTTAACTAGTCGGTTATTGGTAGCCCGTACGGGCTAAATGCGTAATTTTTAGATAATTTTGAAAAATAAATAAATTAAAGAATTTATATTTATTCCCTTTTTTGGTTCATTTACCTTCCTCAAATACAGATTTTATGTATGGGCAAACCTTTTAATCATACTTAAATAAAAAATAACTAATAAAAACAAGCTTTGGCTCATTTTTCGTGGGGATGAATAATAGAATGCTCTACCGCAAAGATTTTCAGTAATATATCTATTCTTTACTATCTGTACTTATAATAAGCTACTGAACAATAATATAACATTTTTTATGGTTTTCATCTGTCTGTCTGTTCGCGCACCACGTAAAAACTACTGGGCCCATTGAAATGCGGTTTTCACTTTTGGATAGCTTAAGGTTTTGACTGAAAATTGGGTACACTTTGTTTCTCAACCCGATGAGTAGAAGCTGAGTAATGGATAAAAAAATCTATTTGACGTCTGAACGGAATTTGGTATGTTGTATTATATAGGTACTTTTGGTCCTGGACAAACAAGTAGGATACTTCTTTCTCAGAAAAAATACCAGACGTAAAGTTGGAGGGCACATTAGTCTTTTATGTAAGTGCAATCCAAAACAACATAGGTGGGCCAATTACAAAATAGTGCAACAGTGAATAGGATGTTCATATCCTTACAATTCTTTCGTGGCCCGTTGGAGTTGTGGCACAGATTAAATACCAGTTTCTGCGTTTTGTAGAGCGAGTTAGGTTCAAGCACGTTCAAGTTCAGCGCCGTGACCATCAAGCGTTTGAAGGATCGCCCAGGCCACGGTTTTTTTGTCGATGTTGAGACTTGCCTGACTTGCAAGTGAAGATGATTGGTAAAAACCCGGTTTTGTATGGGGATACAAGCTGCGCCCCCGGTTTCATCCGCGTGGATTTTAATGATTATAAAAAGTTTTACTTTGACATTTTTCACCTGTCACGTTGATAGCTGTCACTATGACGCCTGTCACTTTGACACCTTTAATTTCTCCCAAAATTCATTCTAGCTGGGCCCCGCGGTGATGATGACGATGATTATGATGAAAATTCTCATATTATGTTATTCTCAGGGCTTATGTGTCATATTAGACAACATAGAAAACTTCATCAAAATCATTTGAGCCGTTTCAGCGTGAACACCGGACATACTTACACAGCAATACACATATATAGTTATATACACAGTAATACACACACACACTCACACACACACACACACACACACATACACACGCACGCACATGCACACTCTTCCTCACAGATTGAGCCTAATTTTCGCTCTTCTCATCCAATAGCTGTCGGCTACCTTGCGTAGATCGTTGCTCAATCCAGCCGGAGGGTTTCCTTTACTAAAAAGTTAAGTTTGCAGATTCGATGTATCCTAGAACTAAAACTCGTATACCTCAACCAGAACATCTCGTTTCGGAATTTATACCTTACTGTAAACTCTAAGCTCGGCGTTTCAGTTCGTTGAGTGAAAAAATATATACGTTAACGTATTTTTAACGATATTTAATTTTGTAAAGCGCCACTAAGCAACAAGATGCCATATTATATTGGGACCGTGAACATGGTGCATGCAAAGACAACGAAAAATCGGAAACTAAAAATTATATATAGGTTTTCATAGTAATATATTATGTTTCTAATGTTGATGTTAATTTTATTGCCACTAGCGGCACTGCCCCACGGTTCCGCCCATAGTTTCCCGTTATCTCATGATTTTATATTTTCCTGGTGAAAAAATAACCTTAAGGATTTTAGAAATCGAATAAGTAGTTCCAATGATCCTCCTACAAACAGACATTCATACATACAAATAAACAACTTTACCTCTATATTACTGCAGATGTTAATTGACCGTGTCAGTTCAACTTCAACTTCTACGAGTAGGTAACAGTATAAACTATAAATATAATTATAAAGGTATATGAAAATATTTATAAACTATTAGTTTAGATACTGCTATCTATTTGACACCACTATATAACCTATATTATATACCTACCTAGGTATCTTATAATAATTAATAGCAATCCAAAACAAATGGTGCAATCCTATCTATCTCACGCGTAGATAGCCTTATCACGGAACAATGTACCTAGCATTGGTCCAAGATCAAGCCAAGGTTTCAGAACTCTCGTGCACTCTGGTATGGTACTATTAGTTATTCCGTGGTACGTTCTTCTTGATAGTATCCAAAGGTGCATTCATGTAGGAACATTTTTAGTCACCGCTTATTTTCATTGATTCTTCTTCAATCACCTATCTATACTTATAGTAAAGCAATTCTTCTTCTATAATCTATCTATTCATCTATCTTATTATCTATAATCTATCTATTCATCTATCTACTTATAAATAAGCAATTAAAACGAAAAGTCTGTAAAAAGAAGGTAATTAAAAAAATATGGCCTAGGGTACTTAAAATAAGCTACTGAACAAGAATATAACATTTTTAAAAAGCGAGTCTGTCTGTTTTTTTAGTTTGTTTGTCTGTATGTTTGTTTGCGCATCACGTAAAAACTAGTGAACTGATTGCGAAGCGGTTCACTGTTGGATAGCTTAGGGTTTGACTTACAAACTGGGGTACTTGGTATATTAATTTGAGGATTATATTTCAAGCAATCATTAAAAACTATTTGACGGCTGAACGAATTATGAAGAAATGTAGTATATTGTACTTTATAGGTAGGTACTTTTGGCCCTGGAATAACACGTTTGGACTACTTTTAAATGAAATGGTCACGAGGGCAAAGTCGCGGGCACAGCTAGAATTTATAATAAAACAGTAAGTAAAAAAAGTAATTTAAAAAATGGTCTAGTGGACTTAAAATATGTTAAAAGCTACGGAACAAGAATATACCATTTTTTTAAATGGTGTCTGTATGTTTGTCTGTTTGTTTGTTTTTCGCGTATCATGAAAAAAACTACTGTACCCATTGCGATGCGGTTTTAACTGATCGATAGATTAGGGCTTGAATTCAAAACTGGTGTACTTGGTATTTCAATTAGTTGAGTAGAAACCGAGCAATCGATAAAAAAATATTTGACGACTGAACGAAATATAGATAGATACATAGATAATACTTAATTGCACCTAGAAAAAATGGGCGGTCTTATTGCTAAAAGCGATCTCTTCCAGACATATATTGTACCGTATAGGACATTTTGGTCCTGGAATAAATTTAGGATACTTTTATCCCAGAAAAATGACCACACGAGCAAAGCCGGGGGCACAGCTAGTTTATGATAAATACTTTTACTTTGACAGCATATATACGCAGCGCAGCGAGGACAGCGATCGAAACATTACTTACTTACCTATCTCATTATAGTAAGCATCTTACCAACTTAAGCACTTTACCCCGCGTCTACACCAACTACCAAGGTCTAAAATACATAAGGGTAAGTTTCTCATAATGTTCTTATCGTATTGTAATACACTATTACAATACGATAAGAACGCTATTAACACGCAACAACAACACTGTGATTAGGCCTTCAGTAACTTACGGTTCACTTGTATGGTGGCCGAGAACTAAACAGAACTACCATAAATTGCAATGCAAACATCTGGAATGTTTGCATTGTAATAGGGTTGGCCTGTGTAATAGTGAGTGGCTGCATGCGAACAGCACCTACAGCTGCACTGCTAGGTTAACCACCGTTGCAGCTATACATCCAGCAAGAAGCTGTTGCATCTGCATCGGCTTACAGACTCAAAGCACTCAATCTCTGGGATCAACATAGTCAGGCATTACACTCTACCATCATACGGGAGTATGCGGAGGGTAACTCGTACGTACTCTCTATTTATGATAGGGTAACAAAACGACACTGCTTTATTAAGCACTAGCTTTCGCCTGTGACTTCGTCCGCGCGGACATAAGTTTATCGCGAAAAAAGCATCCTATGTTATCTAGGATATTAAGAATCAATGAAAAAGTAGGTACAGCACCAACGCCCTTCATGTTTTTTGACAGAATTGTTATTTCGTTTACATGGCAACCGTTCCTTACAAACTTAAAATTTTCCGGGATAAAAAGTATTCTATGTTTTGTTCCAGGGTATAAGCTATCTCCATTCCAAATTTCATCATAATCCGTCCAGCCATTATTGCGTTAAAACTCCCCAAACAATCAAACGTTTTTACTTTTATATATTGGTGTGGACTACAACATACAACTACATGAGGAAACAATTGATAATTCAAACACTCACAAAGTACAATTTACACAGATGGTTCCAAAATGGCAGCAGGGACAGGAGCGGGCCGTTCTCGGAAGACTTGAACATGCATAGAACAACAGCACCGGGTACCCAGAACTCTATTTCCAAGCGGAATGTGAGGTATAATCCAGGCAGCAACAGCGTTACTGCACATGAAGGTAACTGACTATAAAAACAGAATACTTTCCGACAGCACCGCAGTCCTAAAAGCACTTCAAAGGTATGAACACTCCTCGGGGCTAACTATCCAGTGTAATAATATTCTGGAGGTCAGTAAACATAATTATCTAACCCTCCTATAGATAAAGGGACACAGCGGATCCAGATGGAACGATGCAGCTGATGAACTGCAGGACCGGAGCTAATGATTCATTGTCATTCAGTCAAATTCGAGTCTGGATCCGTCAAAGAACTAAAAAATTATACCAGGAACTATAAAGGGACTATAAAGGGAATACTATAAACTAAAAAGGGACTATAAAGGGAATAGTTCCTGGGAACAACTTTAACATTGAGGAAAGCCTGCGCCGGAATACGTGAGCTGCTGGCATTCCTGAGGATGGCTGAATTAGTGGACGCCGCTCGAATCACGCAAAAGGGGCCGGTGATCGGCGTAATTGCTGAAAAGAATAACACCAAGTAAGCTCACACACGTGTTTAAAGAATTAGATAATAAGATTTTAGAGTATTATTTTTAGAAGTTCGTACCGTTTGTCCTTTTTTTCTCTGTTTTTGTTTCCTTTTTTCGTTTGTTCTTTAATGGAAGCGTTTATATACGCTTTATATTAGCATAAATAAAACTTCTTTTTCTTATTTACACTATTAAAATGTATGTATAGCTGCTTTTTCACATTTCAATAAAAATAAAGAAAAAAAAAAAAAAAACCAATGCCAGATCCACAGCAAAGCCGAATAGTTCCGCGAACAGACGTGTATGCGAAGTAGTAGATATTCAACGTGCAACAAGAGTTACAAATTTTGCTCATGGCGCAACAACTAAGAAATTCACGGTGCGGATAAGCGCATTCGCACCGTTAATTTCTTGGATTTTCGGGACACATTTTGCTCATGGCGCATATTCACACTTTGATTTTCGTGGATATTCGCGAACAACAATAGTCACATTTTGCACTACGTGAATTCGCGAGAGTAGCATTCATGTGAATGCATTTCCTGAGATCGAGTATTTCAAGCAATTATTTCTAACTGTTCAATGTTTGTTTGTCATATGAGATAGTGTTGGCCTCTGGTGTCAGAGTTTATCAGGCCGCCTGAAGGCCTCTGACAAGGCTTAACGACTACTATTAATCAATAACAGCCGGGACCGACAGCTTAACGTGATCTCTGAAGCACGGAGGATGGAAAACCGCACATTACTTAGAAAAGTCAAACTTCAATAATCGTTTTAGACTTGAAGTTGTCTTGATTTATAGCAAAATAGGACCCACGTTCGAAGAACGTCATCATATTATCATGCATAATTTCGTTCAATATTATGCAAAATAATAATTTATAAACATACTAATGAAAAATTGCGTTGGTAGTAATTCTCACACTACTGCACTAATTGGTTTACGGGTGTTATCACAATTCTTCATGTGGATACAAAGTTCAGGTCCCCGGAGAAATGAAACTTTCCTCACAGATATTACTTTACAAAAGGTCAGAGTGAAAACGAACAAGAAGGAGGAAGATGTTTGATCCCTGTGCCTTCAGCGCTTCGGAGTTTTACTGTGTAGATATGTATTGTACGAGTATATAAATTATACAGCCTGTTCCAAAAGTCAACATCTAAACGTTAGTGCAAACGTTAGTCACAGGAACTCAACAAAAAAAAGATGGAACCCTTTCGAGTTTGGGCTCATTTGGTTTGTCTTGATAGGTTCTATGGTTTTATGTGGTATCCAAGATCTGATGCTAGAACCGGAACTCAACAATCAGATGATTTAACCTCTTCAAGTTTGGATTTATTGGACTTGTCTTGACAAGTTATCTGGTCTAATGTGGTATCCAGGGTCTGATGATGGAGCCGTGATTTGTCTTGATGTGTTTTCTAGTTTTATGTGGTATCCAAGATCTGATGTTAGAGCCGGAAGGTAGGAACTCAACAATCAGATGATAGAACCCCTTCAAGTTTGGATTCATTGGACTTGTCTTGATAAGTTATCTGGTCTAATGTGGTATCGAGGGTCTGATGATGGAGCCGGAGTCATAGGACAAAATTAAATCAACTTCATATTAAAAATGTTATTTTGTAAACAACCACTAAAAATAATTAATTAATTACAGTTGAGACAGAATAATAACACTTTAAAAAATACAAGATTAATAATAATTCAAAAATACAACATAAGATAAGAAAAAAAAATCGTAGGCGGTGCCAAACATAGGGCATCATTTAAATCTAATATATTTACAACAAAATTAATACACCTATCTACGAACCTCATACGAGTACAAAACACGAAATGCAGAAGAGACAAAACAAGATACTCACACGAACGGATTTTGAAATTCACACTTTCACTAATCGATTGACACGTATACAGCAATCTAGTAAATGATAAAGTATTTGTAGTTAATTACTTTAATAGCTTATTACCCATTTTATATAGCACGTCAAGCCATTCAAGACTCATATTTTTGAATAAACTCAACCAGCTCAAAAAAGACGGCTCTGTTTGGCACCGCCTTCAAAAAACTCTTTCTTATCTTATGTTGTATTTTTGCACTATTATTAAATTGGTAATTTTGAAAAAGTGATGTTGTTCTGATTTAATTGTTATTATTTTCTACTTTTTATTGGCTGTTTACAAAAGTTTTTGTTATATTAAGTCGATTTCTTTTTGTTGGAAATATCCATACCAAGATACGAGTATAAAAGAAAAACGTTGTGTTTGTTTGTTTAGGGAGCTTTCACGCGATAACGGCTGGAAGGATTTTGGCGAAATTTGGAATGGATGGCTTTTACCCTGGAATAAAACATAGGATACTTTTTAACCCGGAAAATTGGAAATTTCTATGGGAAAACTGGAAAATGTTGATTACTCGCTGTAAGGAACAGTTGCCATAGAATGTTGAATGTTGAATGAAATAACAAGTCTTAAAAAACATCAAGAGCATTGGTGCTATACTACTTTTGCATTGGTTACCTACTATTATTATTTTTTAAATTTATTTTGACTCATTTCGCTTCAGTAAAAATGATACGAAATGCTTATTCTACTACTTTACTCTACTTACTCTACTCTTTCTGCTTTACCACCTACTTGACAGAAATTCATCCACAGACCCAACTTGGAGTGCATGTTGCGCTTTAAACCAGAATAGGGTTAAATTACCACAGTGACGAGCAATCTCTTTTGTAAACCTCATCTGAATCCCACAAAGCTGTATTCTAGAATCTAGACGGCTGCACTTCCTAGGTTTAAGATTACAAAGGTCAGTGTTTTCCAACATATCAATTTAGCTCTCCTAGTCGGGCATGTGCCTTTACTTGGGGCGAGGGAAAAATGTATGCATTTTTAATGCCCTATATAATTGGGTACGATCAAGAAAAATGATTTTAAGAGTTTTAAAACTATGCATGACATTTTAAATTGAATTAAACGAGAAGACAAATGCAGAAGCGAAGAATAACAGATATGTTGCGCTTGGCACAAGATAAAGAGTAATTTAATGACTGAACAACCAAGTCATATAGTTGAAGCAACAACTTAAGAGATACCTTCAATACACAAAAAGGGGACGATAAGATCCACAAAAACGAGGCGTTTGAGAACCACAAAGCTAGACCAAAACAAATTTCATCCGTTTCGCGCTCATCAAATTGTGGAAAGGCTCCTTTATGGCGTCGCTTTCAGAAGCAACGAGGTGTGGTATTACTTGCAGTGGGTAATGAATAAGCGGCTTTAGTGAAGTTTGATGATAGGGTTGCTAATAATACCACACTCATCAGGTTGCTATTTGACGCGTATGCACGGTGATTATCCGCGATAGCAAATTCGCATTTAAATATGCAAAACTGTTTCATATAACGTTATGTAAACGTATATGTTTCATTTAATCTGATAGGTAATGTACAGATTAAAACGTGGACATTAAAAAGTGAAACTTGGGCATTAAACTTTTTCGTGACGAGCAGATAGGTAATGTTCAGATTAAAACGTGGACATTAAAGTGAAACTTGAAGGGGATGTTCTTTCTAAACTGGAGGGGAGCATTTTAGACGGGATATTTTGGAATTCAACCTAGATGGGAGTGAAACGGCAGCGTGTCAAGGTTTCTATGAAAACTTTGAGGAATGCGGTGCTAGTAGTACTATGCTATATCTGAATAAATAGTCTAGATCTGAATAAATAAATTTGCTTTTTTTCACATGCCCCACCGGCAAGGCACCTGCATGGCACCGGGGCGCGGCAAAGGCCCGGTCCGTAGTATGAAAACCAGCAGGCACAGGAGCCGGCCAGTGAAAAATCCCGTGCGTATTTATTTATGCCCCTCCCGCCCCCGGGCCTAACAATAAATAATAGTACAACCCCGGCTGCAGTCTCTCGCTTAGTGCCATGCCGGTACCAGTACAGGAACAAGACATAAGTCTTGTTCCTGTTGTTGAACTTATGTTCTAAAAGTAAAACTCGTCTACGGTCGGATAAAAAAATAGCCTATGATACTCTTGCGATGAAGACGAATCTTTTGATATATAGCTTGTCAAAATCGTACCAAGTTTATATACAATGCAATAGCAAATAAATAAATTATTTCAATTTAGGCAACAGACTGCAGAGTAAACAAATTTGAAACGCGATTTTTTATGATATTGCGTATATAATTTTTCTCTTTGGACATTACCCGTCAATGAACGTAATTGAGTTAACATTTAGATATGGCGTACTCCACCGTTTCTATTGTCGGCCAATGTGAAAATGACTAGCCAAGTTACGAGTCGTACCGTGCTTCGCATATTTAGAGATTCTGAACCTTCTTCCTGCTTTTGAATCGAAGCACAAGTTACCGTTTTATCACCACTTTTCTACAGCTTCATTTTTCAATTTTATCTAAATGCTCTCCAAGGTTTCGTGACGAGCTGACTTCAATCAGCACATCATGCCTGCATCCCATTTGGGAAACCTTATAAAACACATAGTCGAAAATGTAATTTAGGAAACTACATATTTCATGTTTATTTTCACATTTATTCCCATCTGAGAACCCATTTTCACTATTCTTGTTTTTGTACGGTACAGTCAGGTTCAAATTTAGTAGATTATGCTATAACTCTAGTCTCAAACCAATTTATAAAAAAACCGTTTAAATACCTATATAAATAGACGAGTAATAGTGTTTGTATTCTTAAACATTTCATTAAGCAGAATAGTGTAATTTGTATGCATATAAATTGCAAAAGTGGTTTTATTCAAGGGTGACGATTGCTGCTACTTTGTAGCAAAAGTAGTCAGATAACAAAAGATGTGGATGAAATGCCGGATGCTGTATCTACTAGACTTAAAAAGCTTAAAAAGCTAATAAAAACACGCCTGCCCTGCCAAAAATGAGCTTTTGCCAATAAATTATATACTGTTGGAATGTGCTTATCCCTTCATTGTGCAAGGCCTTCAATTTGATACTCATATTGTAAAATTCGAAGTTTTTTGTTTGAATTTGAAAATGGAGCTATACTGCCGCCATATTGCATGTTTTCAAAAAAAAATATAGCCTATGTTACTCGGGGGATTTTACGGTTCTAACGATACCCCATACTGTTCAGAAATTTAAACGAATGCTAAAAACAATACACTCCTTTTTTTGGGCAGTCGTGTAAAAAGGTGCGAATGAGACTGTTGAGGACTGGCTGTTGAAGTTTTTTTATCCAACTAACTAACTTTAGGCAAAGCAATGAAAGGGTAATCTAAGGAGGGAGTTTAACAGTCTATGTATATATGTATTTAATATGTATGTGGTTATGTGGATGTTCCACCATAGCGTCACCCCTAATGGTCCGATTGCGACAAACGAGGTGTCAATCGATTCGTCTTCATTTATAGTGTTATAGGATTTTTTTACCCGTCTACACCGAAGCAAAGGAAGGGTTACGTGTTCAAACTAAAAATTTGGTCCAATTTTGGCAAGCGATCAATCAATAGATTCGTCGCAAGAGTGTCATAGGCAATTTTTTACATAATGTACGTTGATTAAAAATGAAACTATCGTTCACTTTAAATTGACTTATGATTTAAACCTGGACAGTGCACTGACGACGTATTTTTTTATAAAATCGCAATTGCTTTATTTATTCTTTAACTTACTTCCACATAAAGTATGAGATATAATACAATGTGGAATCATTACAAGACACTTTTTTCTGAAAAGGTTTTTTTTTCCCAACTGCCACTTTTGAGTAAGTTTATTATTTATTTCTCCATGTAGCCCGCATCAGCCATGAAGTATTAAGTACTCAGAGATGATCTTCAATTACTTACATTATGAGCTACAACAGGCTCGCGCTACCTGAATAGGCCGCGATCCTTTCAAAAGGCACAAAAGAGCTTACTCGATGCTTTAAATGCAGGCCTCTTTTATACCAGTCTTGTAGAAGGGAGTCAATTTCTTGTTGGGGATTGGATTGATAAACAGTAGCCCGTCAAGATATTTCGCAATAGGTAAGTCTGTAATATTGTAAAGCCAGTAGAAATGACTACGTGTGTTTTGCAATCCAACAACAGCGAGTTCGATCCTCGGCCCCGCGCCGTGCCTTGTAGACTCTCACAAGCGATCTTTTTACAAATTAAAATACAATTTAATGACGTAAACAAAACGCGTAATACGTGTTAATTCTATAAAGCTTTTTTCAAAAATGTTTTGTTTTCATATCTCAAAAACCAAGCAACTTTCCTAAAGTGAAGTTGTCTTAGTGAGCTGGTGCATTACTCCTTAATGTTTGGACGTTGACTTTTGGGACACATGTATATCGAGTATAGAATCTTGTTATAGACCAACTGGATCATTCCTGTCGATGTACCTCTGTTTCAAAGAATAAGACTTGACTATGGTTAATATTACGTAGTCTTAAAAGTTGGATCACACTTGACAAGGTTTATTACCGCAGCGTCGAGTCTCCCTACTTCAACTTTATGAGGCCTATATATTTATATTATCCTAGCTGTGCCCCGCGTCTTTGCCCACGTTTACAATTTTACAGGATAGAATAAAACAGGATAAAAATTCATTAAATTCGTTCCAACTGTTATCGCGTGAAAGCGCCCCAAACAACAACGTTTCTTTTTTATAAATTAAGTGGGGATAATACATAGTTTCATAATTTGTTATGCTAATTTACTGTACAGTGGTCAGAAAACCACTCAATATTCGTTAAATCTTGCTTATTAATTGAATTCTACCAGAGCATCATAAATATGTAGGAGTTCGATACCATCCATTGATATTTCTAGTAGAGGCTTTACATCGAAATCATAGATCGGAAGGCATCATCTTAGTTTTAACGAATGATTCAAGTATACGGTAAACATCGTAAGAAACAAAATCAGAGTTGGAAGCTCTGTGTACCAATGCACTTACTAAAGAACAGTAGTGTAAGGAGTTGCATGGAGTATATTACCTGAAACAAAAATTTGTTGGTTAGTATGTTTCGTAAATTTTATATTGTAAGATTATTCGGTAGGAGTTCTACGAGTATAAAGATAGATAGATAACTCTGTATTATATCAACCACTTAATTTGTGATGACACGTTTTCAAAATAATGTTTAAGGTTAGTCTTATCTTAAGACTCAGATTCAGAGTTAAGAATGTAAAACGGTTTAAGACCAGTCTTAGCCATGCATCGGCTAAGCAGATCAGAAATTTGTATTCGGTAACATAGCACGTGGCAAACTTACGTCGTTCCTAATGAAGATTCCAATCCATTATCTATGGCAGTTTTTATTGTAGCGTTGAACTACAATAAAACTACAAGAAAGTAAAGATCTTCACGTCTTCTTGTAAGACGTGAAACAAATAATCTATACTTCCATACATATATTATAAAATGGAAAGATTTGCTTTTTAAAAGCTTTTGTTTAACTTCACTTGTATGTATCTATGTATGTATTTATGTCCCGGAATCATGCAACTCAAATTACGAGCACTTCCCGATTAGCTATCTGTCTGAAACTTTCTCACATTTCGATGAGAAAGAAAGAAAAATGACACAAAATAGCATATTTTATTAAATGAATATTTTTAAATTATACTTACGTATTTGTATGTTTGTAATGGATATAAAACATACAGAACCTATTTTAAACATTCTTTCACTAATAAAAGCTACATTATCAGCGAGTAACATGGGCTATATATTATTTTTCAAAAATTCAGAGTTCTCTACCAAAATTGCAATAATGTAACCCAATGTATGAAAAATTTGCCTACTATATCATTATTTGGAGAGCGCTGCGTAAACTATTGATGATACATAAAATAATGTACTTTGTGTTTATAGTACCCATCATTAACCACAAAAAAAGTCCGCGAGGCTATAAGTCTAACTATTATAGTTAAGTCACAATAAACGTTTTTTGTTCAAGTTCGTCAATCAAAACGCGGGTATAATCGTGTACAAATAAAGAGAAACCCTTAGCTACCTGTGCCAGGGCGAGTCACATTGTTTACAATTCAGTGCTTATCCAGTTAGCACTGGAATCATCTAAGTTAGGGTAAATTCGGGTAAGTCATTATACAAAATACGAGGTTAGTAGAAATTATGAAGTTACAAAAAGTGAAAGCTTAGCATTTTCAACATTAGACATTTCTTGCGTACAATGGTCAACTTGAACAAAAATTACAAATGTCAATAATAACTAAACTTCAATTCCTTGGTGGCGGCTCTCTCTAGCTTTTAGGTAAAAGTAAGCGTAATTCAAAATCTTTGCTTTTTTTATCAGCTTAGTGGATATTCACTACTTTCGCTTGCTTATCTTGCACTAAGTTTAAGAGAGTCTCAAACATCTCTGAATAAGAATTTGAGGTTAAGCTCTGAATTTCGACATAAAAAACCTAAGTTCATTTCTACACGGTGTTTCTGAATCATAGAAGCAATCTCTTATAGACTACTTTAGAGTAGTTTAGTAGCCAGAGAGATGTTAACGATATTCCCGTTGGAGCAGGTTCGGTTCCTGGCTACTACGAATCGTGCCTGACATGTACATGCATCTAGACGAGTCACTAAAGTCCATGCAGTAGTAGTGTTTTAGGTAAATTCGAAACTTAACCGTGCATTTGGCTAAGGTTGGCTTTAGAATACGGACGCATGCTTTCGGGGTTGTTTGAATTATGTGAATGTTAATAAGGCCTTGCTAACAATACTACTACCATTTCGCGGAGACCTGTACTTGTTTTGCTTTTAATTTTTAAGTCGGTGTCAGTCCCGAAGTCAGCAAAAAGGCGAATATCAAAACGTCAAGAACGTCATATTGAAAAAACTATAGGCGATACTATGGATGGAAAAGTATTTAGTATACTACCTAAACAAATAATCGAACAGAATTTTCAGCTTGGTATTCTTGAAAACAAAACCACGAACTACTTCATAAAAATAACTTGTTGCATCGCTATTCTGGTTATTTTCAGCGACAGCAACTTTTTTATAATTAGTTACCCTATTAATTAAGCAAATAACCGAACACTTTTGTAATTGATATTCATATATTGAGATATCTATAGAAACGCACAAAAATTCTCTAAAGTCGACTCCCGAGCTGCATCACCTCTCCCGCTCACAATACAGAACAAACATTTGAGAGCCTACCGCGACTTAAGATTTTTGATTTTATAATATCTCAATAACTAGGGATACCAGAGGGTAGGCTTGTCCCCCTCGCCTTCTCCTATCCTCTCCTTCTCACCTCCTACCATCTCCCCCTCGAAAGATAGTGCCTGGATTTTGTGGTATACCATAGACCAACATAAGCAATTTCAACAGGTGAAAAAAAACAGAAAATTTTGTTACACAACCGCAGGGCACAGCTTGTATTAAATAAATATCTTATACAAACTCTGAAATAAAGCTTTTAAATAAACAACCTGTAAGTACCAAAGAAAATTGCTCCAAAGTCAATTCTTGTCATCTAGGTTTATAGCGAAGACCGAGACGACCTCGCCGGCGCCACAGAATAACTGACTGAACTGAAAGTACTAGTCCGGTGGCTCATTTGGCCTCCGCACCGTTCTGCTTAATTTTTAACTTGAGTGAAAAAGTTAAGTGTACGTGTTGGGTTAAGTTCAGTGCGGAACTGGAACGAGCTCCTCTGGGGTTTGTTTTATTGGTGTGTAAACATAAATAACTTAAAAGGTTCGATGTCGGTCGAAATACAGGTAAGCAGTACACGAGTGTTAAAATGTTCTCCAATAAAGCGCTTGGGTAGGTACCATTCGTGTTACCACATATTTGACGTCAAGCTAGTGTGCAAACGATGCTAGAGCACTGTCATCATCATCAGCCTATATTTGTCCACAACTGGACGTAGGCCTCTCCTAATGGTCGCCACTGAGTTCGGTTTTCAGCTCTCCGCATCCAGTTTCTGCCAGCCGCTTTTCGCAGTTAAAAACTCCACCTGGCCACAGATGAAAAACACTAGCGCGGTATCCACTCGAGAACACGTGTACCTACCGATTGTCGGTTCTTCGGGAAATGTGACCAGCCCACTGCCACTTCAGCTTGCTTATCCTTAGAGGTATCTCGGTTATTTTGGTTCTCTGTAGAGCAGGGTGTGACTAACCAATTTCCAATGTCTCAGGGTGACGTGCGCAGTGCAGTACCGTGCAAGATTTTGCATTCCATAGTTCTGGGTGGCACTGCAACTGCTATATTGCAAGCATGACGCTTACCATCAAGCCAACGCCCTGCTCGTCTGTTCACCCAATAACGTACATAAATACAATAAAAAAAACATGCTCGACCCCAAATACCTTTTCTTATTCTATGTCCAAATTAGAAGGATTTACTAGTAGACATTTGTGTTCTAAGGTTATTTATCGAGCGAAGCGGGTCTCTCCAAATCAACTTTGACGAATCAATGTTATTGTAGCTTGTAGGTATGTCAGGTAAAATGTAAAGACCCCATCTGCCTACGTACCTACAGTTGTGTTTGTATTTTTCTGTCTATATTATACACTAGTTTACCTGCCCGCGACTTCGTCCACGCGGACTACAGTTTATCGCGAAAAAAGCATCCTATGTTCTTCTAGGATATTAAAAACCAATGCAATAGTAGGTATAGCACCATCGCTCTTGATGTTTTTTGACAGTCTTGTTATTTCGTTTCCATGGCAACCGTTCCTTACAGCGAGTAATCAAAATTATCTAGTTTTCCGTGAAAACATACAATTTTCCGAGATAAACGTATCCTATACTGTACTGTTATACTATCATAAAACTATATACTGTCACTATTAAATTATGATATTGTATGGGTTTGCTTTGGAAAAAATCTACGTTCTTAAATTTGACATTCGTTGTATTTAATTGGTTTGTTTAATTTTATTTTCTATTTGCTGACATTACGGGACCGTGCCGAACAGAACGCGCCGAATAGAACGTATGTTTTATTTCAGGGCATAAGCTATCTCCATTTCAAATTTTATCAAAATCCGTCGAAACGTTATCGCGTGAAAGCTCCCCAAACAAATAAACAAACAAACAGACAAAGTTTCAATTTTACATATTGGTATGGATAGCTACCGCGCCCCGACATCGCCGGTCTTATCTGAATGAACCGCATAGGACTGGAAATGGCATATTGTAAATACTACAGGCCATGAATTTTGTAAATAGTGCACATCCTGGATTCCCCGTTCCCTGACCCATTCCACAGGCGTAACAGGAACAAAATTGACTTTAATACAAAACCCACGCTGTTTTGAATGTGTATCTTTACGGAGATTCCCCAAAACTTTCCTGCTAAGGGACTTAAAGCGGGCCCGAAGTTATTCCAAGTATTGTGGACGTAAAGCGGGACACGGTTAGGTAAATTTTAATAACTATCACAAGAAATAACGTACCCTTGGTGCGAATATCATTTACGTCTGAAACGCGCGCCTCAAAAGCAACGTTTCGAAAAACAAAGGGACACACTTATGATTTACTAGCTGTGCCCGCGGCTTTGTCCGCTTGGACATTTTCCTGATATAAAAGAACAAAAATAAAAATATAAGTACTCTATAGTACAAAAAACTGAATGTCATAAAAAAAAACTTCAGCTTCCAAATCGTTTTTTGTAGATAGCTCGGCTTCTTTTCATCACATCGAGATTCTAAGTCCAAAACTATAAAACAGTCAAAACTGTATTTTAATCGGTCCAGTAGTTTCAAGTTATGCGCGAACAAACCTCCAGATAGTCAGACAAACACGATTAAAGTTAAAAGTTATATTCCCGTACAGTACCAAGTTTTTAAGAACCCATTTTTTTGTAATATCTTCTTTGCACAAACTGTTGTTACTGCTTTATTATTAAGTATAGATAGATATATAGAAGATAGATGACAGAAACAACGTTTTAATTTAAACGCATGCCGTAGAATCGCAAGACATGCGCATCAGCAGCGCGTTTCTGACGCTAGCTATATTTCCAAAACACAATATCTGCTAGAAACAGACTTGGTGCAAATTAATCTAGAGTACAATGTTACGGCGCTTCCCAGAATAGGACATGAAGCTATGAAACCTAGTCGTCGCAGATAAAGGCCAACGACGTAGCATCAAGGTCTAGATTACAATGGCGGTTGACCTCCTTTGATCATGCATTCGGGCTACGTCTGATGTAGGCGATAGTTAATAATTAATTTGTTGTGTTAATCTAACATTGATTAAATTGTAACTGATTAAGTGGTAGCTCTGGCTGTCTGTCATTGGATTATCAGGTAATTGATTTCTTGTTGCTTTGTTTGTAGAAACACAGAATAGCTAAAAATAGAAGAATACAGATCAACGTTAAGAATGGCCAGGTTTGTAGTTTTGTAAAATGAGGTGTACTTAACACTAATAAAGCTCATATTTAAATGTTTTTTTTTTGCAGCTTCTCAGCAAAAACACCAAATTATGGATTTATAAGATGGCGATTCAACCGATTCTAATTTATGGCTTTGAATCTTGGATGCTGTCTCAGAAGGAGTAAATTAAACTTCTTGTAACGGAGCAAAAAAAAAAAAAAAAACTACTAGGAAAAATACTAGGAAAGATTCTGGGAGCGGTTAGAAGAGAGGATGGTAGCTGAGGTTAAGGAAGAACAGAAAAATGGAGGAGATAGTGGCTGAGCCAAAATATCATCGGTGAAATTAAATCAAACAGACTTCGCTGTCTCGGCCACGTCGAGGGAATGGGTGAGGATTAGGAAGAAAGGCGAGCGTATCTATGACATCCGAACGGCCGCCAACCGGTCGGGCGTCCCGGGTATTGTTGGAAGGATGAAGTGGAGAAAGATCTGCAAGAACTTTTACCTCAGCAGTGGAACGAAGTTGCGCAGGACATAAAGAAGTGGCGAATTCTAATATCACAGGCTAATACTCATTTTAGGTCACTGCGCCTTCCTAGATAGTTTTATTTCAATGTTTCCCTTTCAGTCGACTTGGTGTTGAGTCGTTATTCAGAATGATATATCAACGGGGGTCTCTATGGCAGCTATGATACCCGTTAAACACAGGAAGATTAGTTCTTAGAAATTTATTTAGCGCTTTTGAACGCACTAATTCATTTAAAGTTTATTTTATTTATTTTCTACTTAAAATCAAATTGAATTGCGCAATTGGCTTCTACCGCGTTTAACTACCACATAGTTGTAAGTTTATTTTTCTAAAGTTTACATACAATCACAAATACAATCTTTTTAAATTTAGATCCCATACGAATTGACCAATTTCCACGTGGTTCTGTATGTTTGAAATCTGGCTAATCAGGATCATTCCTACCTATGTTTGACGTTCGACGATAATAACTTCTGCTAGACCTGTAGTGTGGGTTCTTTTAAATTTAGCATAAAATTTCACTTTAACATATGACTTCGATGCAAGTCCTGTGTAGCATCGGTCCGCTCATGCTAAGGAGGTTGATGTAGCGTTGAATGATACCTGCCACATCGTTACTGGGTGTCTAAAACCTATGCCCCTTAATATGCTGTACCCTCTGGTAGGTATAGCTTCACCAGATGTTTGACGCGAAGTTGCTTGTTGTATGGAAAAACGCAAACAGGAAACAGATAGCCGACACCCAATACTGGAATACCGGCCACCACCTGCTCGTCTCAAAAGCCGCAGAAGTTTTATTACACACACTGCTTCCTTAGAAATAGGTGTAGTGGAGGCAAAATGTGAGCTTTGGAAGACCAAACACCGCCCTCCAGTAGATTTTATTATCAGAACGGTTCATGTCCAGGAGGCAGAACCTATGCCTCCTGACATGAACTGCAGTGGCCAATTCGGAAATCGCTTAACAGACTCCGCACACAAGTTGGTCGTTGCAGAAGTGACATAGCCAAATGAGGAATAATAAAAGTATCTGAAGAACAGCTTGGGAAATCGCAGCCGTGGAAACCAGTACAACGATGGGTCGATGACATCAGTAACTTTGTAGGAAAAACCTGGCACAGATTGGCTCAAGTCAAGACAGATGATTGGCGTACGAGGGAGGCTTATGCCCTGCAGTGGGTGGATTGAGCTGCCAATGATGATGATCTGAAGAACAGTGTGAGTACGGTGCTTCCATACAAAGTATGCTACATCTGCTATCCTGCCCTCTGTGCGACTACCTGCACCCAAGATCTGATTGAGGTAACCGATAGGGCCGTGGCCGAGCTATGTGACACGATGAATGAATGAATGATGTCCTTCGACATAATTTGAAATTAATTTCTTGCTATAAATAGTAGGGACCAAAACTAATTTTACAGAAACACAGATTTTAATCTAGTGTGCGGCCTCATCATCGTTTTCCATCAAGTAAGATTATATTAAGCAACAAATTTCTGCGTAACCCTAAACATACACGATAATATGCCGTATACGACATTTTATGGAGAGTGTCCCGAGTGTTTGCTCTGAGGCTCTTGATTTTATGCCTCATCTGAGTTGATTAGTAACTCTTGGAGGGTCAGACCTCATTTCGGGCATCCTATTATGTATAATACTATAAGACCTCCGACAACCGCAGTGCTGTGAAGGTTATTTTAAATAATATGCGCACAGAAAGACGCAATGCCAAGAAAGGATGTTTCAGGAAAACGTTCTTACACAAGGCAACGCAAGTGACAAGTTACTTTACAGAACCATGCTTCTGTTAATTAATAAGCTTTATAACTGCTACAAAAGCGATAAATTTTCGTGAAGGTATCTAATAAAAGCAAAACATTGGGTGATTATATATGGACACTTGGAAGCAAAATCTTGCTGAAATTGAGGTCTTAATGGCCTTCGTCGGTTTATCTGTATTCATCTGTGATAAAATCGAAAATGTGAAATGCGGATCGAATCTTCCCTTTTACCGCTCAATATGAAATTTATTACATTGTTTTTTTTTTCAGGGCTATTATTAATCAACACTTTAAAAGCTAAATAGATAATTTATATGTAATATTAGCGTAAAAATCATCGATCTAGTTAAAAGGGAGAAGATACGGCAAGCATTAATATCACGTCACATCACATTAATATGACTAAAATAGGACTAGATACAACTACAGGCAAACACAGATACATTCCCTGCCGGTGTGCTTCATGTGCATCAACACAATAAATATAAGAGACACGCAGACTAAAATGCGAATGAGAGTAACTTCTACCACGTACTACACAAACGCCACATAGATTGTGAGTAAAGCTAAAGAAGGCCAATTGCACCTAATTTATGTACCCCACATCCGTGGAGATGGTACCTAATCTTCCAACTTTTAATTAGATTAAAAATCCAAGATAGAAATAAACGCTTCTCAGCACTTCCGTTCATTGACAACAGCTTCCCATTGCTGATACTTAAGATGACTTTTAGAGAAAAGGAGAGATTGGGGACTCTTGCTTTTCAATATAATTTACCAATGTCTAAACAGCAAAACATTGAGCATATACGTACGTTTTTGTCTGCATACAATTCATTGAATTTCTGATTAAGGGGCACAAAAAGAGTACATTTTAAGCGGACAAAACAATATGTTGAGAAAATTGGTGCGCGCACAAAAACCCGGGAGTTTATTTGTGTTTCTGTTTTTGTGTTATCGTGTTTGTGTGGAAAAAGCTTATTTTGTCATCCAGTTTTGGCCGTTGTTGTAGAACAATACGCTTTTAAAGTACAAATTGGTTGCGAGCGCAGTGGTGGGATGGTGACGAATCGGTCAGATGATCATCACAATCATCAGCTAGAAACGGGACTAATCGTGAAATGATATTTAAGAACGAGAAAAATGATTGTAACTTTCTGTGAAACAGCTGCTAGTTTCTGTGCTGGCAACAATATAGAATCCCGAACGAAAATGGAACGTCAAAAAGAAAATGATTTGACTTCCATAAAAAGAGGGTAAGTCGATTTTGCCTCGTGGCCAGCCTTGGCGGCGTTCGGTTCGAGCACTTCTGAGACCGGCAGCGTAAAGCTCAAAAAGTATAAGGTGGTGTGCCCAGTGAAATAGTGTTTACACTTACACTGCACCAGCAAAGAAGAGTGGAGCTAAGGCGCCAAGGAGAGATGACCTTGACGCCGCACAAGATTCACGAAAGAGAAGGCTGGTGCGAGATCCCTATCAGGGGTGGTAAGGGTCGACGAAATAATCTATGGTGAATTTGGTGAGTCCCTCCCCGGCGACTCACCAAATCCCGCGGCGACGATTAATTCATTTATAAATCGTATTTTATTGTATGTACTTGAAACGACAAGAGCATGTGACTATGTGGGGGTAAGGGGGGGAGGTTAGTGGAAAGCTACCCTTTGGTACCCCTTTCCCCACCCCCTAGCATATTTGTAGGACCATTTCACTGTATTTTTTTGTATTGTGGAAAAGAACGTAATCGCCACTTTGATTGTTTTAGACATTTAATTATTGCGACATTCCGTTTTTCTTGGCGTAACGTGAAAGTACTTTCTTCCTGTTTTTGTGCTTACATTTGATGATTTTGGCTATGTTTTTGGAATTGATAACCTGAACCTGTTTTTAATTTGGCTTTCTTTTTGGACTTGATTCTGCTCAACCTGCCGCAACAGCGGCCGACAAGCGCCAAAGTCATCACGGCAAAAAAAAAACGCGAATGACGAGGGTTATGTGTTTGGGTTGTATGTATGTTTGTACGTTTCTTAGGCGCGCACTACAGCCTAAACGGCTTGATGGATTTCGATAAATGAGAAATCATTGGATTCGTCTTGATCACGAGAGTGCTATAGGATATATGAGTCAGAGAAACTAATGTGGCGGCTGAGAGCTGTCATTTGTATTTCCGATGAAACAAAAAAATACCAAACCTATGCAGTGAGGTATGAAAATACAGGTCTTTAAAAGACGATTTCAAGCAATTTTCTTTTAAGCTTCTTACAAAATTTTCAATTTAGATTATTCAAGTTAATGTAAATACTTTAATCTAATGTTGCAATTTTTGAAGGGAACTCTAATTTTTTGAAAAATAAAATCCCGCTAGTGTTACTCATTGAAAGAATTTAAAATCGGGTCTGTATTTTTTGAGTTTATCCATTACAAACAAACAAACAATTAAATCTTTTCTCGTTATAATATTAGTGTAGATACTGTAGTGTAGATTACGACACTGTGAAGCAGTTGGTATCGTCCCTGCCTGCTGACCTTCAGTGTCCCAGGTCCGTAAAAATCCTCCTAGGTGATGTAATTTATACAAAACACATTTTAAAAACGAGTATACGTTAGAACTTTTATGCAAATCATAACAGAGAAAACCGCACCCAAATAACTTTATGCTAGCTGCGCCCCGCAGCTTGGTCCGCACGCAAATTTTGCCACAACAATGTGTTTTTTTTGTTTCATAAATGGAATGATTTTTAAAAAGCTCTTTTCTTGCTTGAAATCTGTGAATGCCGGTTAAAAGATCTCCAAAAGTTAAGGAGATTCTCCTAAGAACGTTTTCCAATAGCTACAACGGTTAAGGTAATTTCATACAATATGCAAGGGAAAAGTTTTCTGACATTTCTAGTACTCAACCCCCCTCATAAATATGTTCGGGACAATTCCACACCTATTACTTAGCCCCAAACTAGGTTACCCTGTACTATGGGCACTAGATAACGGATAAACATACATAGATACGAATATCAATATCCATGACTCGGAAACAAACATGGAGTGATGGGTCCGGATGTCTACAATAAGTTGCCGTACAATATCACACAAGCTTCAAGCCTTGCCACTTTCAAAAAAAGACTTAAGACTTGGCTTATAAGGCATCTTTTTACTCCTAAAAAGAATTTAATGAATTTAAGAATGTAGACAGTAACAGCATTGTTCCACGTATAACATTTAAATGAGTAAAGTGTAAAATTTAATTTAATGTTAGATAATGTACTCACACATAAGTACCTGTATATTTACTTCTTTGTTTTTACAGAGATTAATTAATCAATTATTACTATTTTTTGCTTGACATGTAATGAATATTATGAATAAATATATGAATATGTTCTTGCTGACTGTATATTTTATCTAAAATCTGTGAATTCAGTTCAGAATATCTCAAAAGTTATGGATGGTTTTCCTGTAACTAGAACGGTTAAGGTACCTGCCCTTACCGTCCCGTTTTAAAGTCCATTCTGTATAAATAAAGATTAAAATTGGTCCCCGAGATTAGCTTAGTCATAAATACAGATAGATGCACGCCAGGGTCTTCAGTCTTTTATACTATAATATTAAAATACTGGCTCTGGTGATATGGGCATAGACGTAACCTAAATCAATTTCTACTCCATATTACCACCAGCAAGCTTCCAGAACTGAACTTAAGATCAGATTGCCGTAAATCAAGCCTTTAATCTACCGTAAAATCTCTACGGAACGTAGCCGGATGAGCGTCGTAATGTAACCGAATGAATATTGAAACGTTATCGGATGGAAATCGTTTAATTCGAGTGGATAGAACCGATTTGTGATATTTGCTGAAACTAGAGGTGTTAGTGTTAAGTGATTTAAAATAGTATACGTTAAGGTTTTCTAAATCATCATCATCATCATCATCATCACCATCGTCGTTATAAATCTGTAACTTTAATTAATCACATTTAGGATTCAATCTTTCTCTCACAAAGAGAGTAAGATAACGCAGTGTCTCTTCTAATACCGTTTTTACTAGAAGTTTTTGAACTCGCATGGTCACTAACACTAACATTTTCATTATAAGCGGGATATTTATATTTCGGCACTGTTGCAAGTGCCATGATCACAGAGTAACAGAAGTAATGCGGGTAGGTGCTAATTTCTACAAACAGACAACACGGTCTACCCTCTTGCGTGCTCGTTATTTGTCAGTGTCAATGTTACCACTATTCACAATATCACTTCCAACACGATTTATATCCCGACAAACGAAACAGTATCAGTATAATTTGAAAGAAGAACAGTAGACAAGAACGTGGAAGTTCTTGTCTACTGTTCTTCTTTCAAATTTAATAAAAGAGAATTACATACCAATGTATTCCAGGACCACGAGACAATTGAAACCCGTCTTCACGTATACGAAATTCCTGTATTTAGTAAAGTCAATCTCTTCCCTTACTAACATAGTTTAAAACTTATTTTATTGTTTCTTTGCTTTTTGCTTTTCTTTATTTTATTAGGTAAATATCCCATTTATAACTTCTGTTTTTACTTGTTCATTGATTTATAAAAAATATGTAATGGTTTATTATGTAAATACTACCCGAAATTTTACCCACGTGAAGGGTGAATGACAATGGATGATGATGATGATGAAAATATCGTATGTGTTATGCCAGGGTCTAAAGTATATATATATATATATATATATATACAATACTTGACCCAAATTCGTTCAGCTGTTTCAGCGTGAAGTATTTACAAACATACACACACACATTCACTTTACTAGCTTTCGTGTTTATAATATTAGCGTGATATTTTTTTGTACATTAAAATCTTTTACTTGCAACAGTAATAAATATATCTCGTGTTTACATAATCTAGACTCCATAATTTGTATACGAATGACTTATCCAAATACCTATTAACATTTTTTTGGTCGCCGAATTGAAAAAAAATATCGTGTCATGTAATTTGTCACAAAGTCCTTAAAAAGCAAATCGTTTAGGTCCTTGCATATCTTTATGATATTCACTGGAATATATTGGATACACTCGAGGCCTGGCCAAGGTCAAGGCTAAAAGTAGGGTTGTCAGGTGCGTGGATGAAAAAGTTAAATAATATATCTATATACACATCCAAAATGTAGAATTCAAATGCTAGCCGAACCAAAGAAATTAAATTACTGTTTTATTTAATTTACTTATTGTTAGGTAAAGCAATTAAAAGTAAATCAAAATAATAAGCTGGTGGTGTTAAGAGCACAAAGTATAGGCACGAAGGATTTTTAAATTCAGGGTTTTTGAGGTGTCGGCTCATAGTGCCCCAGTAAAAACAATAATAATAGAAAATTTGTATAATTAGTATAAACCAAAGAATCCCTTGTATTTTCCCTTTATCTATTTAACGTTTACAAAAATGTTTATATTAATTCCATATAAAGTGCGGGGTCATAAAATAAACGTTGTGCCGCAACTATATCCGTATGGTTTCGCCTTAAATAGATTCTCGCGTTTCAAATACCTGGGCCACTGGATTACGGAGGACCTTACTGATACTGAGGACATTGAGATGGGAGTGCCGGACGTTGGCTGTCAGAAGCAACATGTTGGCGTGGCAACAACACGCAGATTTGAACGGTGTAATGGAGCAGTGAAGATCGTGTTCTTCAAGGTTTATTGCCAGACTTTTTACATGTGCAGTCTGTGGGTCAACTACACGCAGAAAACAACGCTCTGTGCGAGCAGTACAATAACGCGTTTAGGATGCTTTCAGAAGCTCGTACCGACGGCTCCCTTGCATAATGAGAAAGAGAGCCGCCACGACAGCGCCAATAGTATTTTACGAGTTATAGCAAGCCGAGTGACTGTCCGTTGCTGAGGTGGGCAATTCAGTTGCATACTAAGTAAGATTTAAGGAATGTGATTTTATTACTTGTACTAGCTGTGCCTTTGCCCGCGTGGTCATTTAACTGTGTAAAAAGTAACCTATGTGTGTGTAGTATGTAGTATGGCCTAGTAGTATTCCAGTACCAAAAGTGCCTATAAAGTACAATATAGAGGCTCGTACCGACTGCTTCCATGCCAAAAAGAGGAAGAGAGCCGCCTCGATGCTCAGCCGAGTCCGTGGCAGCGCCAATAGTATTCTGCGCTTTTCGACGCATCTAGAATCCGACCACCGTCCCGTCGTTATGCGCCTAGGCCCCGACCCGACAGACCCATCCTCCCATCCACCGATCAAGACGATAGTGGACTGGAAGCGTTTGGGGGAAGCCCTAAAAGCTATCAGTTCACCCGACCTCGACCGTATCCCTGACGACATAATCACCCCCGATGACGTTGCTCGCTCGATCGATGCCCTTACCAGCCACCTCAACGCCGTTATCGGTGAGTGCTCTAAGGAGGTCCCAGCAGAGGATATCCGCCACTGGGTCCTACCTGAGGACGTGAAGATGCTGATGACGACACGAAACGCAGCCATTAGAGCCCACGATGCATTCCCCAATGCTGAACGCAAAGCCACCTTGAGCTACTACCACCGTTTGGTCAGGACGTGCATTAGCGAGCTGCGTGCACAGCGTTGGGAAGACTTATTATCCGAAATCTCACCGACCCACCAGGCCTACTGGGGGCTGGCGAGAAAGCTTAAATCCGACACCATCACCGTAATGCCCCCTCTCAATAGAATCGATCTCCCGCCAGCATTCGAAGACGAGGAGAAAGCCGACGGCTTGGCGGAGAGCCTCGCAGCCCAGTGCACCCCCGCTAACGATCACGTTGATCCTGTCCACATCGCCGCGGTGGTCCGCGAATTAGAACGTGTAAAAGCCGCAGAGGTTGAGTCGATCGTCAAGAGCCTCAAAGTGCGAAAGGCCCCCGGCGCTGACGGCGTCAGCAACAGGGTCCTCAAGCACTTTTCTGTCCCGTTAGTTTATCTCTTAGTCAGCATCTTCAATGCAGCCTTGAGCAATTTTTCCTTCCCCAACGCTTGGAAGAGTGCCGACGTCATCGGCATTCACAAATCAGGCAAAAAGGCATCTGAACCTTCCAGCTACCGTCCTATCAGTCTCCTCAGCTCTCTGGGGAAGATCTACGAGCGAATCCTTCTGAATCGACTCCGATCCATCGCGAAAATCAAAAAGCTCATACCGGATGAGCAGTTCGGCTTTAGAGCGAGACACTCTTGCCCCCAGCAAGTGCACCGCATCACGGAACACATCCTTAAGGGTTTCAATAGGAAACCAAAATCCCAAACCACGATGGCCGTCTTCCTAGACGTGGCGAAGGCTTTTGACAAGGTCTGGCACGCCGGGCTGATATACAAGCTGTATCAGCTCGGGTTGCCAGATCGTCTTGTGCTCATAGTGCAAGACTACCTCACCAGCCGGAGCTTCCGCTATCGTATCGAGGGCAACCGATCATCCCCCCACCCCACCAGAGCCGGAGTCCCTCAGGGCTCCGTTCTGTCTCCACTTCTGTTCACGCTTTACACAAGCGATTTCCCCCGCATCCCCAAAGTGGAGATCGCTCTCTTTGCGGACGACACCGCGATTTATACCACCGGATGGAATCCAACTATTCTACAAAGAGACATCCAACGAACGCTCCGAGCGCTCGATGGATGGTTCCGTAAGTGGCGAATAACGATTAATCCCTAGAAGAGCGTAGCGATTCGTTTCACTCACGGGGTTAAACGCTATTTCCCAATTAAACAAGTCAGGATCAATGACCGACTCATACCGTGGGAAAAATCAGTTAAATACTTAGGAGTCACCCTTGACTATCGACTCAACTTCAATGATCACATCCACGCCGTCCACAAAAGGGCGGCATTCTACCTATACCGCCTCGCGTTACTCCTAGGCAGGCACACTAAAATGTCTCTTAGAAATAAGTTGACACTCTACAAAACCTGCGTCCGACCGACAATGACATACTCGTCCGTAGCATTTGCTCACGCCTCCCGCATTTCCCTAGAGAAACTTCAGATTTTACAAAATAAATTCGTTCGCGGTGCATTAGATGCCCCCTGGTATCAGAGGAACATCGACCTTCACAGTGATCTCGAGCTTCCCTAGATAGTTCAATATATGAAAAATGCCTCTCGCCGCTAATTTGACGCGGCACCCCATCACCCCAACCCCCTAGTAGTTCAGGCCTCTGACTACACGACAGACGCGACAACAGACGCACGGCCCCTTCGTAGACGCCCTAGAGACATCTTGAGCGATCCGGACGATGAAATCGCTGCCGCAGTGCAGGCAGCGATTGATTCGCCCACTCCGTCATCTGCACCATCTTTCAACACAATTAGACACAGACAAAGACCTCGCCGGATGCGAGGTCGAAGGTCCCGTAATTAATGTCGACTTTATTCGCCTTCTAGTTTCTTGCCGATTCTTCTTGAAGGTGTATTCCGAATCAGTGGTCAGTTATGCAATTCATTTAAAGCCATTCATCACGGCCCCCTCGATCACTACCTAACAGTAGAGACCGAGGGGTGTTTAGTTCGATACTCCCCAAGCATTCAATGGCAACTGTCCAAGCCGAGGTTCGTACACCCTGGGTGCCCTTGAGCAAGTGACCAAAAACTTAACTTTGGCGTGCGCCTACTGCGTCACGCATTTCGGCGGAGCGCTTTTGCGCCCGCCCCACCGTCCGGTGACGCTGTAGAGGGCAGTTCTAGACCAACAGCACATATCCTTTCTAAAAAAAGAAAAAGTAAAAAAGGAAATAAAAAAGTATTCTGCGAGTTATAGCAAGCCGAGTTGACTGTCCATTGCTGAGGTGGGCAATTCAGTGGCATACTAAGTAAGATTTGAGGAATGTGATTTTATTATTTTTACTAACTGTGCCCGTGGCTTTGCCCGCATGGTCATTTAACTGTGTAAAAAGTAATCTATATGTTATTCCAGTACCAAAAGTGCTAATAAAGTACAAGTTAGAGGCTCGTGCCGACGGCTTTCATGCCATAATGAGGAAGAGAACCACCTCGATGCACAGCCGAGTCCGCGTTATAGCAAGCCGAGTTGACTGTCCATTGCTGAGGTGGGCAATTCAGCGGCATACTAAGTAAGATTGATTGTGTGATTTTATTGTTATTTTAATTTAATTTGAATTCTTGTAATAATAACAAGTAGTTTTTAAGTTTTTTGACATGTCACTGTCACTACTAACAAAATATGGATAAAGATGTCCGAATTAAACAAATAAATAAATAATTTAACTCCTATAAATTTGTCAACCCTAACGAAAGGGCAAACAGTCAATTTGTATTTGTGTGGAGAAAAATATGTTTATGTGCCACGTACGTGCCAAACGTAAGGGGTGGGTGATCGCGTTATATATTTTGTGGATAACGTTGTTACGTTCGGGGAGTTATAGTGATGTTTCTGTTTTATGAGAGTTTGTAGGTAGTACAAAAAATGCTATAAATAATATAAATTCAAAGGCATTCAGTCTTTTGTTTTTTTATAATTGCCATAAAAATACAAAGGCCATTTGGGGTTTTTATCGAGACCGCGTTGCTGGTTGACATGGGGTTGCAATTACATATCAGATCGATGGTGGCAGATATCAAAGTGACCGCCATTCGTGATCAAATTACATGAAGAAACTGGACAAGTATGTATCTTAGTGATAAGACCAACAACAACAGTTCCTACTATATAAAAATATTAATAATATATGGTTTAAAACTAACATGGTCACAAACACTAGCAGAATAAACAAAAACAGTAAAAAATATATTATCCAAGAAAAAATATTCTATTTGAAAAGTTTACTATAAATAAAAATATAAAAAAATGTATAAAAAACTACTCTTATTACCACACTCACAAACTTCAATTGACACAAATCAGGTATTCAATCTATAGTTTAGTATGGACATTGACAATTTAATGCTTTTCTCTGAGTGCGGAAGTTAATAGTTGATTATCTACTTGGTGGCCAAGCGATATAATAGTGTGTGTTAGAATTTAATGATACTAGGTTCGATCTGTGGCTCCGCATCAATGTCTTCTTAATCACAAAAGGAGGAAGGAGGGGGGGGGGGGGGAGGGTCTACTATATGACTGTATGTTTTTTAAAGTATGATCACCGATTTCTCCGTCAATTGAGTACCACTCTCATGAGAATTAGTTAGTAAGACTTTGGTCTTATACCTAGGTAGTTATGATCTTATATGTATGGTCTTATTGGATATTTTATGCGCTTAGTTACGATCTTATTTGAAATAGAAATATGTTTATTTGTCAAATAGGTACATGATAAAACAACACAAAAGAAAATTAAAAATTGCATGAAATGTCACAAATCGGCCCAACTCAGCATAATGACGGCTGTTAACCAGCGCTGATCTTCCGTTGGAGCTGTTTGTATGGTCTTATTAGTTATTTTTATGCCCCTAGTTAGTTATGATTTTAATTGTATGGTCTTATTAGTTACTTGTATGCGCCTAGTTAGTTATGATCTTATTTGTTTGACCTTATTAGTTATTTGTATGCACCTAGTTAGTTATGATCTTATTTGTTAGGTCTTATTAGTTATTTGTATGCACCTAGTTAGTTATGGTTTTATTGTATAGTCTTATAAGTTACTTGTATGCGCCTAGTTAGTTATGATCTTATTTGTTTGGTCCTATTAGTTAATTGTATGCACCTAGTTAGTTATGATTTTATTGTAAGATCTTATTAGTCATTTGTATGCACCTAGTTAGTTATGGTTTTACTTGTAATATGTATTTGTAAGCGCCTAGTTAGTTTTATTCCTGCCTGCGCGACTTCTCATTAACTTTGGCATGTTCTCAACAGTCTGGATTGATATTTACTATACCTAAGTTAGTATTGTATAGCCTAAAGTAATGCTCCGAAAGCCGAACTGGTATCTTGTTTTAATTCCTTCTCTGTATTATTAAATAGGTAGTTTCTTTCCCTTTTTTGTAGTGCTACTTACTTTTATTGAATTTATAATTAATTAATGATGCATGTTTATTTTTGCGTTATCTATTTATACTTATCTACTTGGTCGCAGGAAGACGTTCGTACCCTGAATACAGATTCGCTTGTCCGGGTCCGGAATTTAACACTCCCAGTAAATTAAATACTGCAATAAGTTTTTTTGTGTTTGTACTTATGTTTATTTAAGTGTGTCATATTATGTGAATTGAATAAATTAAACTTAATGTTTAATGCTCTCCCTCACAGTCACGAAAACAAAATTGTTCGCATTTATGTATTAACTTGGAAAATAAAGTCTTTCTTATAGTCACTAACGCTAAAACAAGCGCCCCATTCAAGTATTTATTGCAATCCATATATTTTATTACACCCAAAATTATCACGTAACGTGTGACTACGCACGTAATAATATCGCACAGTAAAATCTGTTCCGCACAATTCTTACTTCGTAGAGATTATGTCGAACCCGATAACACCAAACCAAATTTGTAAAATATGTCAATTTAAATCAAACATCAATTTTAAAAATGACATATTCTTGTTCATTTTAAGTCACCTAGACCACTTTTTAAAAATGATGTTATTTTTAAATACTTTTTCATTATAGGTATAGAGGTATAGATAATCTCATTAGGAAATCTGTATCAAGGAAATTAAGAAACCGTAAGGTTGTTACCGATAATGCGGATTATTGCAGCAATTATAGAACGCTTCGAGCTCTAGATGTGAACAAGGCCAGTGGTCCTGATGGTATTCCAGCGATTGTGTTGAAAAACTGTGCGCCCGAATTGTCTCTCTTGTAGTCGTGCTGATCCGGCCAATTATCGTCCCATCTCGATTACCTCCTTACTCTGTAAGTGTATGGAGCGTGTCATAAACATTAGGCTCTTGGCATACCTTGAAGACAATGATCTTCTCAGTGACCGACAATACGGATTTCGCCGAAACCGGTCTACTGAGGATCTTCTTGCGTATGCCACTCAGGTATTGAGCGAAGCTGTCGAGTTGCATGGTGAGGAGCTTGCCGTCTCCCTTCATATATCTAAGGCTTTTGATCGGGTCTGGCACGATGGCCTTTTAAACAAGCTTCCCTCATATGGATTACCTGCTGGCTTATGCAATTGGATAGTTGATTTCTTGAAGGAACGATCTATTCTAGTAGTCTTAGAGGGCTGCTCGTCTGATCAAATGGCTATCAATGCCGGTGTATCTCAGGGATCGGTTCTCTCAGCTACACTGTTTTTACTGCACATTAATGACCTTCTGAAGCCCGGTACCTTTGGGTATGCTGATGACAGTACTGTAGTTGAGAGATACACTTCTAATGCTCAAGCCAGCTGTGACGCTGTCCAGTTTCAGAGAGAGGCTATTTAAATTTAGAATAATGGTAGACTGTTTAAATTTAGCCTTAGAAGCCGTGTCCGATTGGGGCTAACCTGGTTAAGTTTAATGCTACTAAAACGCAAGCGTGTTTGTTTTCCGCTAAAAAGAGTCCTCTACACCGATCTCCGTCTTTCCAAAGTGTAACAATATCAATAGGCGACCATTTGGAGCTTTTGAGTGTCGAACTCACATCAAACCTGAATTTTGGGTCTTATATTGAATCCAAAGCCAAGGTAGCTGCAAAAAAACTTGGTATTTTGTCTAAGGTTAGGCGGTACTTCACACCGGGACAGCTTTTGAATCTTTATCAAGCACAGGTCCGATCTTGTATGGAGTACTGCTGCCACCTCTGGGACGGTTCTGCCAAGTATCAGCTCGAGTCTTTGGATTCAATTGAGAGACGTGCTATCAGGCTCATTGGGAATGACACTCTGGTAAAGAGTAAGCTTCAGTCTGGTGCATCGACGTGAGGTAGCAAGCCTGGCGGTATTCTACAGATTGCACTATGGAGAGTGTGCACAAGAACTGCACAACCTGATTCCCCCATCACCTTTCCATCACCGTACGACTAGACGATCAGCAAAGCGCCTCCCTTTCATGGTTGAAATACCTCGCACAAGAACGGAGCGTTACGCTTCTTCATTTATTATAAGAACTGCAAAGGAGTGGAATGCCCTGCCCTCGTCAGTGTTTCCGGTAAATTATAACCCCGGTTTGTTCAAGTGAAGAATGAATAGGTATCTACTAGGCAAGCATGCTACACCTTCGACTACATCATCACTTTCCATCAGGTGAGATCGTGGTCCAACGATTGCCTAGCCCGTAATAAAAAAAAAAAAATAAAAAAAAATTATAGACATAGTGGCGATATTTTTCGTCGGGATTTATTAAATCTCGTATACGATATATTTTTTATGATGCGCGAATTGGGAGCCTGTTCCGTCACGCACGTAGCATCACGTACTTGAGGAAATAAATCATTGCCATCATAACGAGATAAGTAGATGTCTACGCGCCGTAGAGCCTCTACGGAATGCTACGGCGTAGGCGGCGTAGCTGACATTTACTTAGAAAATGCCTTTGTGCTGATAATATTGTTTCGGTTTGTGTACAGTTTTATCTATTTACAAAATTTTATTAAACTGGGCCCTTAATCGCTTCGACCATTCGGCAACGTAACGGGTTACGTTTCGATATATTCGTGGAATTGTTAGTAAATGTTCTTGAGTGAACCTATACTTGGAAATCTACCTGTTTCATTTGAATTTTCTTTAATTTCAATTTGAAATCTTAATTAAGGGTTTCTTAATTCCTGAGTTTCGTGTGTGATAGATATTTATAATTTTATTTACAAGATATTAACTGGGAAACATCCAGTTTGGTAGGTAGGGTGATTAATGCATTATATGATTATCATATTTTTTTAATATATCTGTCACACACGAAAAATGTATGTATGACAAATGAGATAGAGCTGACCCCTGGTGTCTGTTTATCAGGCCACCCAAAGGTCTCTGTGGCACGGAGCGATGGAGAATTTGCGTTTTTCCCCCGTGACACTACTGCTTGACATAACCAGAAGTGCAATAGGAATTTTGTCTCTCCCGTGACACTACTATTCTCAATAGCTTATGTCTATACATTAAAATTACCCGTAGACTTAGTTACGGTGACACTACTGAATTTAAATACTAAAAATGTAAATTGTGGGTATATCTGTCTTCTATACATATAATAAACCAGTAAGTACCAAAAAAACTGTATAATGAAGATAATTTAAAAAAAATAGATAGATAGATAGATAAATTCTTTATTCTACACACCACAAACAAAAATAACAAAAAAAGAAGAAACAATAGTAGAATAAGCGTTATAATAGGCGGCCTTATCGCTAAAAGCGATAAGGCCACCCATTGTATCTTTTCCAGGCAACCTTTGGTATCAGTAGCCTATTTTAAGTAACTAGGTTACTTAAGAATATATATATTTTTTTAATCCTGTCTGTCTCTTTGTCTGTATGTTTGTTCGCGAGACTGATTGCGATACAGTTGAAAGCACAATTGGATAGCTTAGGGTTTGACTTAAAATCTGCAATACTTGGTATCTAAATCCGATTATTAGATGCAGATCAATCGATAAAAAACTATTTGACAGCTAAACGCATTTTGAAGAAATTTACTAAATTTCTTCAAAATGCATTGTACTTTATAGGTACTTTTGGTCCTGGAATAGCACGTGCGGGCTACTTTAAATAAAATTACTACGCGGGCAAAGCCACGGGACCAGCTAGTATAATCATATGTGAGTTAAATAAAAGGTGTGTTTCACCGCGAGGGCACTAATTCTCTAGGCATCTCTATGGCACGAGGCTAAGATATATCGCTATATTAGAACATAAACCTTTAAGTTAAAAAGTTGAAGATTAACATTGAAAAATCCAAAGATATCAATTTGTGACGATGTCAAACCTCTTTCATCATATACATACCTTTTTGATAGTTTGTCTATATTAATTCTAAATTCAAATTACCTGTCATTCCCATATTGTCATTGGATTAGCAAAAACTGGAATTTTACGAAATAATATGTTATAAAAAATGTACCTAAATAAGTTTATTACATCTGGAGTCCTTTAAATATATATGATAATAATTTCGTTCGTGGTTGTTTTGATCCGTATTGTTGAAGCACGAAAAGTCTGTGATAATAACAATACTAGAGCCCCAAGGGTACATCATATAAAAACTACTGGACCGATTGCGATGCAGTTTCACTGTTGGATAGCTTAGGTTTTGACTTAAAAACTGGTGTAACTTGGTATATCAATCCGACGACAAGAAGCGGTGCAATCGATAATAAAATATTTGACTAAAGAACAAATTTATATGAATAAGTATATTGTGCTTGATAGATACTTTTGTTACTGGAATCACACATAGGCTACTTTTAACCCAGATAAATGACCACGCAAAGCCACGGGCACAGCTAGTTAACAATATAGTTAAAAATATATATTTAAAACAAGTCCTCTATGAAAAAGCGCGACAATGTCACTTAGCTATAATCTAGACTGAGCTAAAGTTTCTAACTTTTCAGAGAGTTCTACAATAGTACAATAACAAATTTTCACTCAAAAGATAATTTGAGTTCCGAAACTTGAAAATTAGGCACCGAAGCTTATTTATGTCTGTAGTTTATTTTATAATCAATTACAGAATTGATTCGTTATTACTTTTGAACGAGCTCCGGCTCGCAGTGCGCGTCGCGACCTCGCATCGTGACCACAGACTATGTATAATACTCACGTACAGAATGGCCACTCTCTCTCCGCCCCGCGCAATTTGATCCCCCCAATCGAGGATTAAGGTTCATGACACGAACTGTTTCGATCAGTAAAACAAGCGCAAACGTAATAAAAACCAATTTTCCAAACGACTTCATATTAAAAATGTTCTTTTGTAAACAACCACTAAAAAGAATAAAATCACAATTGCGCCAAAACAATATCACTTTTTTGAAATTACTAATGTAATAATAATACAAAAATACAACATAAGATAAGAAAAAGTTTTTTGATGGCGGCGCCAAACCTATGCATAATTTAAATCGAAAGGGTTTCAAACATAAACAGAACTTTCAAAATCGGTCCGCAATTGATGGAGAAATCGGTGTACACACATAAAATATAAAAAACCATATCTACAGTCGAACATATAACCGTCTCCTTTTGTGAAGTTGATTAAAAATATCGTATCCAATACAACACGCACCAAATCTAATAGACAAGCGGTTTGTATAAACAGCAGTTTGTTTTTTGTTTTGGATAATTACGATGTTTGTGTTTGGTTACTTCAGTATTATAAAAAAAACTGCTCATGTACTTACACATTTGGCGTGTGTACAAAGTCATCTGTTATATGTGAGATAAGTAAATCGACCCGGTTGTAGGGGTCGGGGTGTGGCGACCTTCTGATGAAGAGCGTCGAATACGTTTGAAACCTAGGTCTACATTTCAACATTATAACGTGAGTCCTAATCGTATACTAACTTTTTATTTTTACATTTCAAAATAATTGTAACTAAATCCAATTACTGTTCATAAAAAAAATGGAATTTTTGGGCATCAACTTAGAAATTTAAGGTTCCTTTAATAAAAAAATGGGACGCCTGGTAGGTGTGAAGCATCGAATATGGCTTAGCTGAGGCGGAAAGAGCCGACGAGCCTCGAGCGGCGTGGCGCCGCTCGATCGCCACGCCAACAGTCGGCGTTACCCCCGTACCGCTCCATTAGATGTTTACACATCAAAATTGTTTAGTTTAAAAGTTCCAAGCCCATGACAGACAACGTTGCTACAGCAATATGAACCCTAAAAATAACAGTCACAACCTCTACTCAGCCACTTTGGCTGGTTTTTACCTTTTGAGTTTGTCATTTAATTATTTAATTCCAAAACACAAATTCTGTGCCAAAACCAGAAGTTCCTCACAAAGTCAATAATATCCGCTAGCACATCCATAAAACATGACATTGTGAACCACTACAAATTTACTGATCTATGGAACACTGCGCGGAATTTATAGTGCACATTTTCTTTTATAATGAACTTACAGACTGCGAGGGTTACTAAACGTTGGTAACTGGTAACTCCTAAGGTAGATTTATCGACAAATATAGATTGATGACATAACACCAATGGAGGGGGGCTACCAATGGTCATGAACAGCTTTGGCCAGTGTGGAAAGCCTTAAATTGACTCCGCACCCAGGTTGGACGCTGCAGGAGCAACCTGTGCAAGTGGGTCATGATTGACCAGTCAAGGATACAGTGTGACTGCAACGCACCCGCACAGACCATGTCACACTTGCTGGAGTGTTCTTCATGTCTCAACCGCAGCATACTGGAATAAACTTATCAGTGTACTGGTAAAGCCACAAAGTTGAAACTTACTGGTCTATATGGATTTAAAACTATACTACTTATAAAATGTACCCTATCGACACGAAGAAGAAGAATTTGTAAAAATCACGCGTCGGAAAAATAATTTAATAATAATAACAGATTTATTAATTTTATGTTATATACAATAATTATTTAAATAAAAATTCAAATTCAAATGGTACTAAGAATAATCTACTGAACCAATTTTGATGATATTTATATAAAGTTGTCTGTTCTTTCAATACATTTTTTATTCGAATCTGTTGTTATCAGAAACTCCGGAAATATACAGTTAGATTCAAAATTATGGGAAGTCGATTAAAAAATTAAGGAGGATCTTTTCGCTAATAACTTGGATGGTCGAGGTGGGATTTAAGCTTAAGACCAGGCTCTGCGTTTTAAGGGTTTTTTTTTCCATAAATACGCTGGGTCAACCACAGACTTGATAAATGTGAAACTTAACATATATGTTTTTGAGATCTTTATCTCTCTAAGACTAAGACAAAAACATGATTAACAGAATTTCATTCGATACATTTTCTTATCAAAAATTACGTTATTTTCGGTAATGTTTACATTTTTCTACTCAACGGCTTAAGTTTTATCTCTAAAATAAATCTCACAGCAATAAAATATAGTTGATTATCTAAGGCTTAGACAAAATTTACCTAACTAAATTATTAGCCTGCCAATAAAATAAATAACTTTTGAGACATTCGTCATTTCGTTCCGAGCTAAATTGTGTGTTCAAACAGCGCTCGCGATATTCAACCTTGTTACACAGACACTTCAGTGCTTATTGCGGGTAGCGGGTGGCAGAGATTATGGTAGGTGGCAGGGGAGTGGGAAAATGTAATCTTGGAGCCTGGCCTTAACCTCGAGCGCGAAAAAGCTACCACGCGCACTACCACGCGCATGCTGCGCGCGTGCACGCGTAGCAAGGTATTGGCTAAGAGCAGGAAACATTACTCGGGATCTTAACCTTAGTAAATTCCCCCCTCAATCCCAGTCTACGTACAATTACAAGTGACTTAATATTTTTTATGTTTTTTTGCTTATTCCTTACTAGTAAAAGTAGCGCAAAACAGGCTATAGATTATAACTCTGGCTGGCATTATTCCCCGTTTGCATAAAATAAATCTCACAAGAAAATCTACCCTTCACAAAAATGCACAATAAAACAAACACAATTAAATAATTATGTAGCCAACCCCTGTCGTGGTAGTTACTATTACTTACTGTGTTCCTGTTTTCAACTGAAATAAAATTATATTTCTAACAGAGACCACGTTAAACTAGCGAGTTTCACAAACAACTTCAAATTAAATAGGTAGTTGGTAAGTTAAATATGTATTTGGTAACATTACTCGAACTCCCGGTTTTATTTGAGTTCATAGTACGACGGTTATATTACATATATTATGCTAGTGGTATGACTGTGCCTGTAGGGTTGCCAAAGTAAGGATTTTGCATAAACCTTCTGCCGTAAGTACAAATATTATATTAAAAATGAATTATTTATTATTAAAAAAAAAAACAACATTAATTAATAATACATTTTTAATATAATATTTGTACTTACGGCAGAAGGTTTATGCAAAATCCTTACTTTGGCAACATACAGGCACAGTCATACCACGAGCATAATATGTGTAATATAACCGTATATATATATATATATATTTATTTTTAATGTTTTTTTTATATTGTTATTATTATTTCAGTTCTATCTGTCCGTCTATTGTTATAATCACATCACATCACTGCTGAACAGGCCTTTCCCATAGAACACTTCAACGATCAGTTGCTCACTGTTTCCACCCAGAGACCCCCCCGCGTCTCTTGCCAGGTCATCGGTCCACCTCGTCGGGAGTTGATAGTATTGATAAGCATATGACCACATTTAAATAAATAAACAAGCGATTAACACATTTCAATAAATAAAAACTAATTAATTGTATTCTCACCAGGTCCGTTTTTCGCTATGACCATGTAGACACGTAACGCATCGCGTTACGATATCTTCGTTGAATTGCTCGTGCATTGTCGTAATGACGTCACACGTAACGACGTTTTCTGCAAGGAATTGTGGTTGGCATAGCGAGTAAACGCCCTGATGGTACGACGCACGACGCGGTCAACGTTGAAATACTTTTAACTATAACTGTACTAGAATTGGGAAACAATAGAATGCTAATAAGCATGAAAAAAATATTAGGGAGAGGCGCTATCTTTCCATCACGAAGTTAATCAATACCAGCCGTGTTCGGTTGATCAGTTTGATGACGGACTGTTCCGATCCGTGTTACCGTCCCCGTAACACGGATTCGGAAACTAAGCAAAAAACTTGGATGATGATTCAGTGGTCACGGTAGATGAATTGGTTATAGGCATATGCCGCGCAGAGGCTTGGATGTATGCGGGTTCAAATCCCGTCCGTGATCCAAATATTTTCTTATGAAAATTATTAACAATAGAATGTTTTAGTCATATTATGAGTCTCAATCGACTTAAGAAAAATAATAAATTAAATGGACTAGGTCAGGCAGCTGGAACCGCTTCGGAGTGATCCCAGTCCTCTGTCTTCTCTATGGGGCATGCTTGCGAAGATATCGTGCTCGACTTGCAAACTCCGAAGCTATTTTCACCGGGAAACAAAAGACGGTGGTAGGATGTTTAATTCCTTGGCTCTTCGTTTATTTACTAAGCTTTTTGTTCATTTTATAGTTGCTAAGTAATTTACCGGTAAAGAATCTAGAAATCTAGCGAAATAACATACCAACCCTAGGGTAACTTTATCGTTGCAACATGCAGTCACTTCTTGGTAAACAATCTAAAAATCTACCGACATCGCATGCGAACCCTAGGTGAAAATATGCAGTATTATTTCCAATAAAAATACATAAATAGTTTTGCAGTGGCAGTAAAATTAAAACTGCTTTAGAGTAATTCAATTAATGGTAATATACTAGCTGTACCTGCGGCTTTGCATGCGTGGTCATTTCTCTAGGTTAAAAGTACTATATGTGCTATTCCAGGACCTAAAATACCCACATTTGATCAAAATTTCTTCAGCCGTCAAAAAGTTTTTATAGATTGCTCGGCTTCTACTCATCAGACTGTGATACAAAGTACACCAGTTTTTAAGTCTAACCATAAGCTATCAAACAATCAAAACTGCATTGCAATCGGACCAGTAGTTTATACGTTATGCGTCAAGAAACCAAAATACAGACAAACACACAGACATGATTTTTAAAATGTTTTTTCATTGTTCAGTAGCTTAATTTAAGTACCATTAGTAGATATTTTTTTTTATTATCTTCTTTGTACATACTTTTTCGTAATTATTGCTTTATTATAAGTACATAATAGATAGGAGATTTGAAATAAATAATGCATGCATGAAATATTTTGTGATATTATTTAGCTCTAACAAAATCCGATAGCTCTATAAATTTGAAATTGCATTCACATGCATGACACTAATGCAGTTAAATTATATTGGGTCAATACAGTTTCAATCCTAATGGATCATTAATCAATTATTTGGTTTTTATCGATATTCCTATATTGTGGCAAAAGACATTAGGGTCGTATTTTATCACAAAATTGGGTACTAAATAGGGTAATATAGGATGTTTCAGATGGAAAAAAAACCGGCCATGTGCGAGTACGTAGGGACAAACTTAACTTTGGAAAATTGTTGGCCTCATACATCGGCATAGGCCGCGGTCAGTTTACCAACTGTTTTAATTTATGTTACTTCATATTTACGGTTTTCTAATTTTTCCCTTTACTTGTGTTATAGGACAATGCTTCTTGCCAAATTTCATGATTCTAGGTCAACGGGAAGTACTGTATAGGTTTTAATTCGAGTTCCTTGCTAGTGTCAAAATACGGCATGAACGGCCGTATTTATACGCTTTATATTAGCTTCACTTGTATGTTTGTATGTTTGTAACCGACTCCTTTGAACGCTATTTTGACCCACTTTAAACGGTCAGATTTCATTCAAATTTTGCACACCTGTCAAAGACCGATGACAATGCAATAATTCGAAAAAAAAACTAAAAAAAGTAGAAAATAAATAATGGTTTAAAAAAACTAAAAAACACGCTTTATAAAGAAAACCAAACTAAAAAATAGACAATAAATTTTAATAATGTAAATAAGAAAAAAATGTTTTATTTAAAAAAAGCGTGGGGTGCTTCTCATATCTGCCACTGAAATATTTATAACTATTGACGCATGCACCCCACGATTTTTTTGATATATTTTTTTTTCTTATTTACACTATTAAAATTTATTTTCTTTTTTTTAGTTTAGTTTTCTATGTAAAGCGTGTTTTTTAGTTTTTTGAAAGTATTATTTATTTTATACGCTTTATATTAGCTTTACTTGTATGTTTGTAAGTTTGTAACCGACTCCTTTGGACGCTATTTTGACCCACTTTAAACGGTCAGATTTCATTAAAATTTTGCACACCTGTCAAAGACCGATGACAAAGCAATAATTCGAAAAAAAATAATAACAAAAACCGCTCATATAAATAAACCAAACTAAAAAATAGAAAATAAATAACAGTTTAAAAAACTAAAAAACACGCTTTATATAGAACACCAAACTAAAAAATAGAAAATAAATGTTAATAGTGTAAATAAGAAAAAAAAGTTTTATTTAAAAAAAAACCGGGGTGCTTTTTAAGATATTATCGAAATGATAATCCTTCTTCTCATAGCTGTCAATGAAATATTTAGAACTATTGACCCATGCACCCCACGATTTTTTTTAAATAAATCATTTTTTTCTTATTTACACTATTAAAATTTATTTTCTATTTTTTAGTTTGGTTTTCTTTATAAAGCGTGTTTTTTAGTTTTTTTAAACTATTATTTATTTAATTGCGTTGACTTAGAAGTTTGTTTTATTCACAGCTCCAAGGGTTTGCAGACTTGAGTATTTGATATTTCAACTTGATAACTCCACGCGTTAACACACAAACGGATCTTGACAGACAGACAGACAGACCAACAGACGGACAACGAAGTGATCCTATAAGGGTTCCCTTTGAGGAACCCTAATAATTACCACCCCAATTAATTAACCATGCATGTTTTATTTTATCCGCTATAGTAGGAACGAGCCTTAACATTAACCGCGCACATAAGCAAATAATCAACTCCCCATGTAAGAGTGTGGTAGGATCTATTAACTGAGCTAGACTTACCAGCGGATATTTGAAGCTGCATACTAATAACCTTGGCTCTATACTGGGTTAGAACGGCTAGATGAGACAGAGTAGCATAAGGAAAAGAAAGGGGGTGAAAGTCGTGTAAAATTATTACATCTGAAGAATCGGCAGCCTTACTAGCCGAAACGTTGTATCCTGAGGACCGAGAAGAAGAGGCTAATTCCGACTACCGACAGATCAGAGAGTTTTTTTTAAAATTATTTTTATTACGGACTAGGCAATCGTTTGACCACGATCTCACCTGATGGAAAGCGATGATGTGGTCGAAGGAGTAGCACGCTTGCCTAGTAGACTCACTCTTGATTTGAACACACCGGGGTTATAATTTACCAGAAACACTGACGAGGGCAGGGCATTCCACTCCTTTGCAGTTCTTATAATAAATGAAGAAGCGTAACGCTTCGTTCTTGTGCGAGGTATTTCAACCATGAAAGGGTGGCGCTTTGCTGATCGTCTAGTAGTACGGTGATGGAAAGGTGATGGGGGAATCAGGTTGTGCAGTTCTTGTGCACACTCTCCATAGTGCAATCTGTAGAATACCGCCAGGCTTGCTACCTCACGTCGATGCGCCAGACTTTGAAGCTTACTCTTTACCAGAGTGTCATGCCCAATAAGCCTGGTAGCACGTCTCTCAATTGAATCCAAAGTCTCGAGCTGATACTTAGCAGAACCGTCCCAGAGGTGGAAGCAGTACTCCATACAAGATCGGACCTGTGCTTGATAAAGATTCGAAAGCTGTCCCGGTATGAAGTACCGCCTAACCTTAGACAAAATACCAAGTTTTTTTGCAGCTACCTTGGCTTTGGATTCAATATAAGACCCAAAATTCAGGTTTGATGTGAGTTCGACACCCAAAAGCTCCAAATGGTCGCCTATTGGTATTGTTACACTTTGGAAAGACGGAGATCGGTTTAGAGTTAGCGAACCACGTAAATGTACCAGCTCATGATGATAAACATGATCCTCCGTTTACTATCATAGAACTAAATACTGCGGTGGAAAGTTTTATCCCTAAAAAAGCTCCTGGAGCAGATGGCCTCACAGCAGACATTTGCAGACAAGCGATTCTCTAAGACCCAGAGACATTTCTTGCTTTGGTGAATAAGTGTATGGAAATCGGGTACTTCCCAAAAATCTGGAAGGAGGCTACAGTAGTAGTACTTAGGAAACCTGGCAAGGATAACTACAGTAACCCGAAATCCTACAGACCCATTGGCCTATTGCCTGTCGTAGGAAAGATTATGAAGAAGATGATTGTCACCAGAATAAAATGGCACTTAATACCAAGTATGAGTACTCACCAATACGGCTTTATGCCCCAAAGGAGCACCGAAGACTCCCTCTATACTCTCATTCAGCACATTCGAGCAAAGCTGAAAGAGAAGAAACTAATAACTTTAGAATCATTGGATATAGAGGGAGCCTTCGACAGCGCTTGGTGGCCGGCAATTAAGGTACGATTGGCTGAGGAAAGGTGTCCGGTAAATATAAGGAAGCTGTTGGACAGTTATCTGCACTGCAGAAAAGTCACTGTGAGGTATGCTGGAGTAGAACAAGCTAAAGACAGCAACAAAGGATGTGTCCAAGGGTCTATTGGTGGTCCCATCCTGTGGAATCTTCTACTGGACCCACTATTAAAGCAGCTGGAAAGGCGGGGTGACTATTGTCAGGCGTTCGCGGATGACGTGATCCTTGTCTTCGATGGTAATACAGCGTTGGAGGTTCAGAGATAGGCGAATGCCGCTCTCGCTCATGTATGGAAGTGGGGTGTCGCAAATAAGTTGAAGCTCGCACCGCACAAGATCTGTGCAATGGTGTTGACGAAGAAACTTATATACGACATTCACATGACTCGTGCTGTAAAACTCCTGGGCCTCACCATCGACGATAAGCTCACCTTCAACGCCCATGCAGCAGAAGTTTGTAAGAAAGCGTCTGACATTTATAAGCAGCTGTCGAGAGCCGCTCGAACGAGCTGGGGCCTTCACCCAGAGGTGATCAGAATAATAGATACGGCAGCTGTGGAACCCGTGATTATGTACGCATCGAGCGTCTGGTGTAATCATCCCGAAAAATTGGAATACAGAAGCTTCTGAATAATGTCCAAAGAGGATTCGCTCAAAAACTCTGCAAATCCTACCGCACGGTATCGCTAAACTCGGCGCTGGTACTGGCGGGGATGTTTCCTCTTGACCTCAGAATACAAGAGGCAGCCCGGTTGGTGCCCGAGGACAGGGAGGTGGAACGTGCGGTGGCATTTGCAGAAGCCCCACATCCGGCGATGCATGTGGACCTGAAGTTCCAAAGTGTGACGGATCACGTGGGTGTAGAAAACTACAACGTGCAGGATGTGCGCATCTTCACTTTCGGCAGCAAAATTGAGGGCAGGGTTGGTGCGGCACTATCCTTTTGGAAAGGTGAAGCAGAAACCAAGGCACTCAAACTTTGCTTGCCGTCATACTGCACAGTGTACCAAGCGGAGCTCCTGGCCATAAGTAGAGCCACCAGCGAAGTCCTCAAACGTAGCGAGGGGAGCTTTGGTATATACAGTGACACAAGAGCAGCGCTGGAGACAGTCACCAACCAAAGCTCTTCCCATCAAAAAATATCATTCAGGCACTGAAACACATGTGTCTTTGTTTTGGATCAAAGATCACGCAGGGTTGCCGGGGAATGAGCGCGCGGACGAGACAGCTAAAGAGGCGGCACTGAAATTGAAAAGGAAGCCAGATTACGACAGTTGTCCGATTTCATTCGTCAAGCGTCTGATCCGTATGGAGACGCTTGACGAATGGAATCGGAGATATAAACTAGGCGAAACCGCGTCTATTACAAAAATGTTTTTCCCGGATGCGAAACTAGCTTATAAAGTAGTCAGGCAACTCGAACCGACAGGTGTACTCACACAAATAATGACGGGGCATGGTGGGTTCTCCGAATACTTAAATCGGTTTAAGTGTAAGGAGAGCCCATCACGCATCTGTGAGCCGGGCGCAAAAGAGTCGTTCCCACACATCTTGTTGGATTGCCCTGTTTACGGTAGACAGCGATTCGACCTAGAACAGAAGTTGGGAAACACGGTAACTATGGAAAATTTAAGCGTGTTTGTAGCGGATAAGGAGATTCAAAACTACTTCCTTTGTTATTGTATTAAAATTGGAAAGCTAGTAATAAATAGAAACAAGAACAAATAAAATATGTTATCTATATATAATGAGTATATATAAAAATAGCATTAAAAATCTTAGCATTAGAAATGCAATAAACGAAGAAAATAACCGTATTAAAGGAATTGTATTAAATATGTAGGAATATGTAATGTGTAAAATAAGGAAAATGTAAAAAATATGCAAAAGCAAATGTATGAATAAATGTGTTAAATTAAAGTACAGTATAAAACACATAAGAATAAATGTACTAGAATGTACATGGGGGGGGGGCGGGGGGGGGGGGGGGAGACGACGACAATGGTAGCTCTTAAACGCATGGAACGATTTTTAGTCGGGGGTTATATAAGTTTTTTATTTGTGCTTGTTTAAACCTGGATTTAAACATAGTTATTTTATGGCCCCTTCTATTTGTTAGTAAGAAGCTACGAATAGTAAGAAGTAATAAACAAACGCGAGTGAAACTCATATTGAATAATATGAATAAACGGCTAAAAACTAACAAAAGAAATTAAGAAGATTGGAATACCCCAACCATGGCCTACAGTCTCGACATATTTAACGAGGCTACCAATCACTACAAACTAACGAAAAATTGATTAGTTTACAACAAACGCAAGTCTACAAACGAGGTACCGAGCAAAATCTTATATTATCTATCAAGGGGATGCAGTTGCGCCCCCCTGGCCTTACATAATTTAATTATTGTATTGCTTCACATAGGTACATTATATACCTAACTTATGTAACAATGGTTAGGTTGTGGGAAAAGTCATTGAATGAATAAAAAATTGAGGTCTGGGTTGTTGTCCAAAATGGATGTCCTAATTGTCGATTGATATCAGTATATTATTTTACCCTTTCAGTTCCTTTCCCTATGAACACTGACAATTCAGCCTCGTATATCATTAAATTTGATTATGAGCAAAGAGAATACAAATAGGAACCATCCTCATGGAAACCAATTTAAAAAAAAAAAAAAAGATTCTCTTACGTACTAGTCAAAGATGTTGAATTACGCTTCCCAGCGTAAAAGTACAAAGAGATTGACTTATAATTACTTACTATAGTAATTCAACGTCTTTGAGTATTAGACGTCAGTGTACCGAAAACTTTGCGGGCTGTCACTAATGGACGTAAATTTATTCGCAACGTTCGCAAACAGTATGAAAAATCGTAAAGTTTGCTATAAAGTTCGATATGATACCGATAACAAACGATTTCTTTGACAGTGGCTGCAGTCTACAGTAGCTGCAGTCTCGAGACTGTAGGCCCTGTTTCGGACTATTTTGAAGTCCTTCGTCTGGGAGTGTTATGCCGACAAGCTGCGACAAGCGCTACAAACGTCAGAAAGCAACTGACGACACGTGCGCGGCGGCCAAGTTCACTAGTTGACAGTGGGTCGGGTCGGCCTAACCAGATATATCGCAGAGAGAGAGAAAGAGAGAGAGAGAGAGAGAGAGAGAGAGAAAGAGAAGGTCAGACAGACAGAGTAACTGCCCTCTTTTTCTAATTTTACACCCAAATCCTTATTTTACACCTTATATATCTGTTAAATTCTATCTGAAATTCTAAACTTCCCAAACAATTTCGCCACTTCCGTCGACCCAGCATCCCTGTTATGACGTAACACCCAGTCGCAACCGCGGCAATATTATTAATAACTCCGTCGTATAGTGGCATTATGAGCGTGGTAGAAGGCAATACGGTAGTATTAATATTAGTAGCTACACAGTGCGCATAAATGAACTACGTGAAAAGAATTCAGATCAGTTTTGTGAAGACAAAGGTAGGCTAATAATATGTATAGGTACATTGAAAGGTGACAGTTAATAAAACATTGAATCAGGAATGGTATAGATTTCATCAACAATTCTTCAGATTCAAATAATTCTTACTACCTAAAAAATTCTTAACCGAAGATTTTTTAGAGAAAAAAACTTCTGTTAATAATTTTGTAGTTACCGGTAGGACTTATTCAATCGCCAAGCAAATAGTTTTTAATATTACCGCGTCAGTATAATTTATTACCGTGTTCGTTTATTTATTACCTTATATTATTACAGGACTTTACTTACTAGAAATCGTTACTAGAGAAAAATATAAAAAAAAAAACGGTTCATCTTTTGGTGCGAAACAGATATATTTTTAAGTAACCGAGATAGCGACCGCCCATTGTGCCTATTTTTATAACTAATTCTTTTATTTTTTCCATAATAATTGTGTAATAAAGTGTTTATTATTATTATTATTTTGTAGCTCTAATAATAATCAAGCTGAAGTAGCAGTGGGCTGGGCCTGCAGTCTCGACATCGACAGCGATCGCTTTACAACCAAATTCGGTCGCAAAGTTAGATTATGACGATATTTGATAGTCTCTGCCAACCGTCGATGTCAATTATGTTCAATCTCAGTATAGATACCGATGATAAATGTCAATCCTAACAGTTGTCTCGGTATGTACCGATTTCGGTTGTAAAGCAATCAATATCGATATGTAGAGGCTGCAAGCCCTGGTCACATTTCGTGAAGAACCGACAACCGTTGGGTTAGACGAGTTCTCGAGCTGATCTTAGGCAAACGTTGTTGTTTTATAATATTATTATCTCGGCGAAGACCTTAGATTGAGAGATTGAGATTGAGCGCTGCAAATGCATGAAAATGTGAACGCAGCACGTGCTGAATCTACCCCTGAGTCTACCCCTGAGTCTACCCCTTTTTGCCGTATTATATTATATTATATTTCATTTACTTTATATTACGTATTGTGTATTAAGTTAGTTTGTATTATTATGTGTTATTAGATATATCGTTAATAAATATTTTTCATATTATTTTATTCATGTTGCAGGACGCCCTGTGGTGGAGTGACGATGTGCAAAAATCGTCTGGCAGAAACAGGATGCGAAGAGCTGAAGACCGAGCTCATTGGCGTGCATTAGGAGATGCCTACGTCCAGCAGTGGACAAGTATAGGCTGATGATGTGATGTGCAATTTATTTTTCATGTTATATATTTACACCTTGGTATTTTATACCTTATTGCACAAAAATACACTACACACTAAACCAAAACTACACTAATGAACTGCTCGATGCCAGCCTAGACGAGATTGAGATGGCGCTCAAACAACCTAAGAATGGAAAGGCCCCTGGTGAGGATGGTATAACTTCGAAGCTCTTGAAAGCAGGGGGAAACCCATACTTCGGGAGGTTCAGGTGTTATTTTGCACCGTTCTTAACAGTGGGAGAACTCCAGAGGCGTGGAGCAGGAGTTTCGTAGTACTCTTCTATAAAAATGGGAATAAAACTTTTAGAGAACTATCAAACTATTTCACTCTTGAGCCACTTCTATAAGTTATTTTCAAGGGGCATCACAAATCGCAAAAAGACTTGACGAGTTCCAGACTCCTGAACCGGCCGGATTTCGAACCATAAGGATGATTTAGCACCATAAACCATATACACACAGTAAGGCATTTTATACAGAAGTCTAAAGAGTATTACCAGCCCCCTGTGCCTTGTTTTTGTGGACTATGAGAAGGCTATCGACTCCGTTAAAACCTGGGTGGTTTTGGAGTTTTTGCAGCGTTGTTAAGTGGACTGGCGATACATCGAAGTGCTGAGGTTTCTGTATGACGCCGTGACTGTGAGTATCCAAGTACAAAACCAGCAGTCTAAACATATCCAACTGTGCAGGGGAGTGACTTAAGGGGATGTTATATCCCCAAACGGTTCAGTAATTCCCTGGAAAATATGTTTAAGACGCTGGATTGAAAAGGAATGGACATTAATATCAATGGCGAGAACATCTCACACTTTCGTTTTGTCTATGATATAGTCCTAATGGCGGAGTCGCTGCATGACTTGCAAAGTATGAAGACCAACCTAGATGTTGCTTCTCGACGCATCGATCTCAGAATGAACATAGATAAGACCAAGATCATGTTTAACGATCTTATTGACCCGGCACCGACTGCAGTTAATGGTATACCTCCTGAAGTTGTCCAACAATATATTTACCTTGGACAAATATTGCAATTAAGTAAAAAAAAATTGAGAAGGAAGCCAACAGAAGAATTCAGCTGGATTGGGCAGCATTTGGCAAGCTTCGTCAAGTCTTTTCGATTCCATACCATAGTGCCTGAAGACAAAAGTCTTCAATCAGTGCGTCCTACAGTCATGACCTACGGAGCCGAAACGTGGACACTCACAGTTAAACTAGTCTTCAAATTTAAGTTCGCTCAGCGAGTTATAGAGAGAGCTATGCTTGGAGTTTCTCTGAAGGACAATATTTATAATGAAGATATCCGACGGAGAACCAAGATAAACCACATAGCTCTTAGGATAAGCTAAGGATAAGCTATAAGATTAGGAAAGTCAAATTTCCAGAAGAACCGATAACCGTAGGGCTAGACGAGTTCTCGAGTGGAGACCACGTTTAGGCAAACGTAGTGGAGGACGCCCTTTGGCCAGATGGAGTGACGCCCTGCGAAAAGCCGTTGGAAGAGATTGGGTGAGAGGAGCAGAAGGCCTAGCTCAGTGGCGTGCATTAGGGGAGGCCTACGTCCAGCAGTGGACACTGATAAAGGCTGATAATGAAGCACAAAAATAAACTCTAATAAAATAAGACTTTGAAATATTACAATTGACGACCTTATCGCTAGGCAGCAATCTCTTTCAGGCAACCCTAGGCTATAATATAACACATTTTTTATACTAAAAATATTAATGCATTTTATAATACTAGCCCTATAACTATAGGGTTACTCTTAGTGCGATATAAGTGATTAGTTAAATAATCGTATCTGATAATTTAGTAAAACTATATATCCATGTAAGGTCACTTTGGCTTGCGGCATACTCGCTTCGACCTATCCAATTCAGTTAGTAGATAATGAATTGGTTCAAACTATCAATTAGTCCCAGTAGTGTTCGGATTAGCGTAAAACAATTTCATTTGGTTTTACTTAATCTAATTAGAGTTTGTAACTTAATTAATTTATCTATTAATTAAAGTAACTGGACAATGAATTTGGTATTATGCACTATTGCAAGTTAGGCATGAACCACCGTTTTAACCATGGAAGTTTCGGGCTTCCTAGTAATACGTGGTCTTTCTCAAATTTATTATATAAATATATATATATATTAGATTACTTATAATATAGCAGTAAGTAACAAAAAGTCTATAGAAAACATGAATAAAAATGTCCCCTAGACATAAATAAGGTATTAAGCAATAAGATAACATTTAAAAAAATTGCGCCATTCTGTCTGTTTGTTTGTCCGCGCATAATGTAAACTTGGTATATTAATCCGATGATTAGATGCCGAGCAATAAAAAAAAATACTAATTGACGGCTTTAATGAATAGCAGTTAACGCCTGCTTAGCGTAAAAAAAATATAATAATTTTCCCATTAGAAAAATATTATATATATTTGACGGCTGAACAAATTTTGAACAAATTTAGTATATTGTACTTTATAAAGTATATTATCGAAATGATAATCCTTCTTCTCATATCTGTCAATGAAATAATAATATTGACCCATGACCCCACGATTTTTTTGAAATTGTAACACTATTCTTAATTCAAAATTATTAAAATTTATTTTCTATTTTTTAGTTTGGTTTTCTATATAAAGCATGTTTTTTAGTTTTTTTAAACTATTATTTTTATTTAATTGTCTTAGCGGAGTGAGCCTTCTGTACGCTAGTACTGTTATTTCTTCTATGTGTTGGTCTAGAATCTAGCTATAAACCCTAAAGCACGGCCACGACAGACAGATAAATTCGTACAATGACCCCTCACTACTTATCTCTATTGCTCGCGCATAAATGTGTATTGCCATCGCGCTCGCACATATGTGCAATAGAGATAAGAGTGAGGGATCAATGTACGAATTTATATGTCTATCTTGGCCGTGCTTTTAGATGGAGCAACGATCTGCGTAAGGTAGCTTGCAGTTATTGAGTGAGAAGAGCCGAAGATCGGGCTCAGTGGCGTGTCTTGGGATAGTCCTATATCCAGCAGTGGACGAATACAGATTATTGATGATAATAAAGGTTCCTTACCCAAAGGAAGCGATATCTGTCTCTCTTATAATCCGTGTGTCACGGGCTTGTGAAGCCTAAGTGAAATAAGATGGATGGGGGGACTAAAAAAAAACTTTTTCTCAATTACCACGGCGGCTCCGCGAAAAACGCGCGTCCGCGACATGTTTGTTTCTCTTGTTGTAGGTAAACGATACAAATTCAGCAACTAAATTTCATTAGAAAAAGCACATATAAAAAAAAAACGGACCGCCCGTTTATAGCTAAGAATCAGCTCGAACACATCAGCATTCAAACAGAAAAAAGACATCAAAATCGGGCCATTCATTTAGAAGCTACGATCCCGTCCCCCTATTATGAACCATCTCAACCACATCAGCTTTCAAACGGAAAAATAAAACGAATTAAAATCGGACCATTTGTTTGGGAGCTACGATGAATGCCACAGACATAAACATCGTAATCTTATAACACCTCATCTTCATGCCTTATCTTCATGACATTTTTACCATATTTTCTTGTTGTCTTTCCAGCTCTCCCCGCGCATTTTGCACACCTAGTAGCATTAGTAGCGTGTATTCGAACATCTATATCAAAACAGAGCTGGTTTAACGCTCGAAGTAGAGAAGACTAGTTCTGGTTCTGCCAAACTATAATCTCAATGAAACGGCGCACCTAAAAAAGTTCCTAATATGACGCCGCCTGCCAGCCGAACAAACTTTTGAAGTTACATCATTGAAACCGACGGCTTAACTCCAACACTTCAAAATGTACTTTAATTGCAACGGTTTAAAGTTCAAAATACTTAGCCGTGCTTATTAGCCGGTCATTTCCGACTGAGAGCAGATTTTAACTTGACTAATCCCTGGATGTGAGTGAGCTCTTGATTTAAGTCAATTTCAGTGAATGTTGCTGATCTATTTTGACTATTTTTATGGTAGCTTAAAAAACGTTATGTGTGGACTTGATCATCCTCTTTGCTCTATTTTAAAAGTCTGTGAACTGATTGCCTCTTAAAAGGAGAAGTGTCTTATTTCGATAATGTTTTGTATTCTCGTATCACCAACGACATTACTGAACCGATTTGTGTGATTCCTTTACGATATTCACGATAGTAGTATCATCCATCACATTACCGAAACATCAGTCGGTCAACGTAAAACCATAATTAAAAATTTTAATGAAAACTTACAAATACAAACATATACAAAATTGTTTATTGACATAATAAGTTTAACACAGAACATTGTGAATCCAGAGGCTCCCAAACTAGTGAAAAATGTGTTTCAGGAGCCAATGGCTTCTCCCATAAAATATCACGAAGGATTATGCCTAACATGAAAGTGCGAAATAATAAAATAAAATAATAATAACTTAAGTTAAGTTAAGTATACACGTCACGTCACGCATATACATTAATACATTTTGCTACCAACACACACGTAATATTAATAATAAACCAATAAGTTATCACAATCAGAAATAACAATCAGTTAAAAGTTTTTCAATGCCAACATAATCAAATTTATTGAGCCAGTTAACTATATATTTTTTTAATTTCATTATTGCTATATTTTCTAACATTGGGCTTATCAAATTTATTATATATGTGAGGTACGATTACGCTTTATTGCTTGTGAGCAAATCTTGTTTTTACTCTGGGAATTTGACATCGATCAGTTCTTTTTGCAGATACAGGTAAAAACGGTATATTTTTTCAATAATAACGTCGTACACTCCCATCTACGAGTAAAAACAATTTTCTAACACATATACATCGGTAGTAGGGTGCCTGTATGGCAAGAACTGAAGTACTTTTAATACAGCACGTTGAGCTCGTCCAGCTACTATGAGGTACGATTTTGCTGCCGTACCCCATGCACAGATACAGTACCTTACTAGTTACTCACACAACGCTTTATAGGTTTGAATGACTAATTCAGAGTCAGCAACTGTTCTCAGTGCCTTAAAGACATAAACAAGCTTCCTCAATCTCGAAGCCAATGTCACTATGTGGTTACTCCAATTAAGCTTATTATTATTTGTACGCCAAGATATATAATTGAGTCCACACATGATATAACTGAGCAGTTACATTGGGCAAGAAAAATGCTAGGGTTACAAGGGTAGGAATGAATCTTTATGCTAACGCTAGTACCAGGGCCTCCGGATGTCGTCTTAACTACTTACTTAAGTTTTGATATCTCAATACAATACGACTAATGAGTCGAACAAACAAATATTTATCCTTACCTTATTAAATGTTTACCTACTTATAATGGATGGAGGTGACACAAGATCGCTCGTCATGGCGCTCTTTGGGGGAGGCATAGGCCTCCATACATAACATAGGTGAACATAGATATGGTCTGAACATAGGTTCAGCAGTGGACTTCTAAAGGCTGACATGATGATGATGACTTATAATTAAAGCAGTAGGTAAGTAACCAATCTGTACAATGCAGATTATATAAAAAATGGCCTAGGGGACTTAAAATAGGCTACTGAACAATAAAAAAAATATATGTCTGTCTGTATGTTCACGCATCACGTAGAAACTACCGGCCCTATTGAAATAAAATTTTCACTGATAGTTTAGGTTTTGACTTAAAATCTGGTAAAACTGTGTATCTCAATCCAATAGGTAAAATAACAGCCATCGATAAATAAACGGTTTGACGGCTGACTGAATTTTGATGAAATGTTGTATAAATTGTACTTACTTTATAGGTAGGTTTTTGGACCTGGAATGATTCATAGAGGATACTTTTCCCAGAATAATGCCCACGCGAGCGAAGTTGCGAGGTGCAGCTAGTATTTAATAAAGGTATATCACATCACTGGACTAACATCCATACAAAAACAATGTTTAATCATCATCATCATCATCAGCCTATATCTGTCCACAGCTGGACATAGACCTCTCGTAATGCACGCCACTGAGCTCGGTCTTCAGCTCCCATCATCCATTCTCGTCGTCACTCCACCTAGCCACAGGGCGTCCTACACTTCGTTTGCCTAATTAAAATCTCGTTGGTTTCCACTCGAGAACTCGTCTACTCCAACTGTTATCAGTTGACCGGGAAATGTGACCAGCCCACTGCCACTTTAGCTTGCTTATCCTTCATATTTTTGAAGCAGTACGAAAACAATTAATTTTTGCACCGATCATCACTTGTGGAATGCAAAGGATTAATGAATAATATTCCTTTCTTTCTACCGTCAATAAAACTGTGAACTTTTTACCAAGAAACATGAATAAATTTGGAAGATCTTCAAATATTGGCCAATACCCAATGCCACTGTGGTATTATATACAGACTATATAACTCACACAGCGTAAATCACAGCGTCAGAAAATTTTACTACTCGGGCTGACACAAAATGAAAGCTATTTATTACCCGACTACAGCAAAGCAAGGAAAGGGTAATGAGTTTAACAGTCTATTATTTATGTATGTATGTATGTATGTATGTATATGGATGTTCCACCATAGCATCGCCCCTATTGGTATGATTTTGACAAGCGAGGTATCAATCGATTCGTCTTCAGGTATAGAGTGTCACAGGCTATTTATTTTAACTGACTACAGCATTTCTTTTAACCGACTACGGCAAGGCAAAGTTAGGGTTATGTGCTCAAACTAAAAACTTGGTCCGATTTTGACAAGTGAAGTATCAATCGATTCGACTTCATGTATAGAGTGTCATATGCATTACCCGTTTACGGCAAGGCAAAGGAAGGGTTATGTGTTCAAACTAAAAACTTGGTCCTATTTTGACAAGTGAGGTATCAATCGAATCGTCTTCATCGCAAGAACGTTATAGGCTATTTTTTACCCGACCGTTGTCGTATTTTAGTTTTTGTATTTATACGTTGTTTAGACCTAGTGTTATCAATTCGAAAAAGGTTACGAGAGGTCCAACTTTTTTAGTTGATACAATAATGGCAGTAGGTATAGCAAAATGTGTCTCGTATAGCCTGATGCGATGACACGAGGTAAGCTGACGACGTCGTTTCGCTCAGGTCTAGATAATATAAAGTACTTTTGCGATGAGCCTTGTGACCTAAATCAAGTGACACGCTGGGATTGATTTAGGTCGTTTTCGATAAGCTGTCACGATGAAGAAAGCTTATATAGATAAGCAGTACATAATACAGTTCCGAAAATCGTTGGGGTAAACGAGTTCTAGAGAGGAGAAAGCGCTTAGGTAAACGTAGTATAGGACGGCCTTGTATAGGAGGAAGGAGTGACGACTTGCAAAAAACGTTTGACAGGATGAGAAGAGCCGAAGATCAAGCTCAGTAGCGTTCACTAGAAGAGGCACACGTCGAGTAGTGGACAAATTAGGCTGATAATCTATATAATAAATCTAAAAGTCTGTGCAATAAAGATAATTAAAAAACTATAATCTTTTGTAATTAAAATAAGTTCCTGAAAAAGAATATAATATTTTTTTAAAAAACGTGTCTACCTGTTTGTTTGTTTGTACGCGCATCACGTAAAAACTACTTGCCGATTGCGATGCGGTTTTCAATATTGGATAGCTTAGGTTTTGACTTAAAAACTGGTGTTCTTGGTATCTCAATCCGATGAGTAGATGCCAAGCAATTGATAAAAACTATTTGACTGCTGCACGAAATTTGATATATTGTACCTTAGTACTTTTGGTCCTGGAGTGGATACTTTTATCCCAGAAAAATGACCACGCGGTAACACGCTGTCTACGTGATACCCTCAAAATTAACAGGCCTGAGTTTGAGGTGTTGGTACCTCAAGCTTAATGATAAAATCTCTGCTTGTTATACTCAACACTAATTCAAAATGAATAGATTCTAAAGTCTCACGATTTAAATAGGCACTCCCCAACACCTTCTCCCCTTTAGCATTTTTTAAAATACCTTCATTTCTCCAGGATTTCTGAACTGATATAAATTTCTCTTTTTATTTGAATACCTATGTTGAGCCCCAAAGCCATTCATTAGTTTTTTAATAAATCTATCTGAAGGTTTTTTTTGGTGTCAATATTTATGTCTAATAATGTTCTAAAGGAAACATTTGGATCCAGGCCGGGATTCGAACCCGAATACATCCACGCCTCTGCGCAGCACATGTTTCTAACCAATTCGGCTGCCGTGACCACTGTATTATCATCCAAATTTTTCTCTTAGTTTCTCAACCCTTCTTACGGGGACGGTAACGCCATATTAGTTAGAGCCATGTGCCGCGCAAAGGCTTGAATGTATGCGGGTTTGAATCCCGTCCGTAAGTGAAATTTTTCCTTTTGAAAATTATTAGATCCTTGCTGTGCCCACGGCTTTGCTCGCGTGGTCATTTCATTTAAAAGTAGCCCATACGTGTTATTCCAGGACCAAAAGTACCTATAAAGTACAGTAAACTACATTTCTTCAAAATTCATTGAGCCGTTAAATAGTTTTTTTAATGATAGCTCAGTATCTAATCATCGGATTAAGATATCAAGTATCCCAGTTTTTAAGTCAAACCCTAAGCTATTCAAAAATGAAAACCGCAATCGATCAAGTAGTTTTTAAGTGATGCGTGAACAAACATACCGACAAACTAACAAACAGACAGACACGATTTAAAAATGATAATATTATAGTAGGTTATTTTAAGTGCCCTAGACTTTTTTTTTAATTACATTCTTTCTACAGACTTTTTCGTTCTTATTGTTTTATTATAAGTATATAGATGTTCACGCTAAGCAGGCGTTAACTGCTAAAAAACATAAATTTCAATATATATGTCTAATACAACAAAATAAAATCTAACCTCTTACTTTCCAAGTGCACTATAACAGTGTACATTTAATGTGGCAGTGAAGTTAACGAGGCAGTTCGTCTTCATTGCACTCGGCAGTGCCAGCGATGTTAACAAGTTCAACTATTTCACCTGAGCACCGAGCGACTATAATTTTTCTTTCCTTGTTGATGGTATTTAATTCACACAATGCTATTCTGAAAATATAAAATCGAGGATTGACCTTGTATTGTTATATTGATGGACTAGCTGATGCCCGCGGCTTCCCACGCATGATAATTTATCGGGGTTATAAGTACTATATGTGCTTTTCCAAGACCAAAAATACCAATATTTTTGATAAAAATTCCTTCAGCCGTCAAAAAGATTTTAATCGATTGCTCGGCTTTTGCTCATCAGATTGTGATACCAAGTACCCCAGTTTTTAAGTCAAACACTAAACTATCCAACAGTGAACCGCATCGCAATCGGTCTAGTAGTTTAAAGGTGATGCGCGAACAAACATACAGACAAAAAACAAACAAAAAATGAGACAAACACGAATTTAAAAAGGTTATATTCTTGTTCAGTAGCTTATTTTAAGTGCCTTCGACCTTTTTTCTAAATTATCTTCTTTGTACAGACTTCTTTCTTATTGCTTTATTATACGTATAAATAGATTGTCAGGCCGCCCGAGAAACATGACAAAAGTACATGATGGTTGGGTTAAAAACAATTTTAAAGTATAGAGGAATCCCATATACGTTATTCACTCAAAAAATATACGAGTACATTACACTATGCAGTTTACTAATTACGTAGTTGCCTACACAACTGGAGACCGCAAATTCAGACAGATCTCTGCAACACGATCCATCCGACCGCCTCATTATGTCTGGCCGGAATTAGACAAACTCAATGCACTAACAGTCTACAGAATTAAAGTGCAGTACAAACTACAGATAAACTGCACAAAGTTCCTAAACAACACTTTCAAATAAACCGACGCGGACGCACTCGCAAATCCTCTTACACGTACCATTCCTAATAATCCCAGGATTAGTAACTCGACCGGCTGCAGCCGCTCTGAATCGGATTAAAGTCGGAGAAATCCGGATTTTTCCGGTTATGCCAATGCAAATATCGTGGAGTCTAAATAACTGAGCTTGCCTATTTTTTTACAATCAACGGCGATGGGCTTAGCCTGCCTCAGTTACGTAAAAAGAACCGCCACTTTGTTGGGCATTTTGCCGAAAATATACAGTTATATATATATATATAGTTTATATTATAGTTATACATAGTTCGCAATCACTACTGTTTATATCAAACTATTATAAAAACTATTAATTGCACACAAAGACATAGGTACATAACGTAGGTACATAAGAACATGAATTAAAAATAATAGTTTAAAAAAACTAAAAACCACGCTTTATATAGAAAACCAAACTAAAAAATAGAAAATATATTTTAATAGTGTAAATAAGAAAAAAAAGATTTATTTCAAAAAACCATGGGGTGAATGGGCAATAGTTATAAATATTTCATTGACATGAGATGCACCCCACGCTTTTTTTAAATCAAACATTTTTTTCTTATTTACACTATTAAAGTTTGGTTTTCTATATAAAGCGTGTTTTTTAGTTATTTAAACTATTATTTTTAATTCATGTTCTTATGTACCTACGTTATGTACCTATGTCTTTGTGTGCAATTAATAGTTTGTATAATAGTTTTATAACTATTGACCCATTCACCCCACGCTTTTTCTAAAATAGAACAATTTTTTCTTATTTACACTATTAAAATTTATTTTATATTTTTTAGTTTGGTTTTCTATATAAAGCGTGTTTTTTAGTTTTTTTAAACTAATTTATGTTCAACGTTTTTTTTTTTTTCGAATTATTGTATTGTCATCGTTCTTTGACAGGTGTGCAAAATTTGAATGAAATCTGACCGTTTAAAGTGGGTCATAATAGCGTCCAAAGGAGTCGGTTACAAACATACAAACATACAAGTGAAGCTAATATAAACCGTATAATAATAAAAGTACAATGGAGAAGATAAGGCATTGTATTATTATATATATATATATATATATATATTATTTCTCAGTTTTTAGGTTTGTGGGACATCTCTCATAATATAAGCACTTATATACAATACAATACAATACAAAAACTCTTTATTGCACACCAAGTAAAAACAAAACAGAAGAAACTTAAAACTAAAATGTATTCGGCGGCCTTACTGCTAAATAGCAATCTCTTCCAGGCAACCTTTTTTACATTTATATAAATAAGCACTTATTTAATTTGCTTTATTTATCTATAATTGTAATTAAGGAATAAGTATGAAAAATGTATGTAAAAATGTATGTAATGTATGCACAAAGAAGATAAATAAAAAAAGGTCTATGGTACATAAATAAGCTACTGAACAATAATATAACACTTTTAAAAATCGTGTCTTTCTGTTTGTTGGGCTGTATGTTTATTCGCGCATCACGTAAAAACTACTCGACCGATTGCAATGCGGTACTTGCAATCTCAATCCAATGAGTAGAAGCCGAGCAATCGGTTATAAACTTTTTGATGGCTGAAGGAATTTTGATCAAATGTTGGTATTTTGGAATTTTAGGTCTTGGAATAGCACATAGAGTATCAACTTTTAATCTAGAGAAATAACCACGCGTGCGAAGCTGCGGGCATATTTACCGAAGCCTGTACCGGTAGAGTTAGATAGGTATTTCCATTTCCTGAGCGAGATTCCACTCTGAATCCGCAAATGAAAGGACATTTCTCAAAGCATACTTAGAATACCTATTATATTGATTTGTTCTAATTATAATATTTTAAGATTTATTTGCTCCTTGTTTAGTTATATTTGTCTTTATATAAGACGTTAAGTTTTTGACATGTAAAAATAATATATTATGTTGCCTACTTCCAAAAATAATTGGAAATTTGGACATATATAGAGGTTCAGCGGGAAATTTCTAGATTATTCATTGTTGTCCATCGTGGTGTTAAGGCGGGCTCAGTCCCGAAATCAACAAAAAGACGAATAACAAAACGTCGAGAGTGACGTAATGAAACAACTTTATGTAAACACAAAAAAATACTGTGTACAGAAAAGCATACTACCTAATTTTCAGAACATAACTTTCAGAAATGGCTTGGTATCCTTGTAAAAAATAACGTATTACCACATGAAAATAACTTTTTACTTCGCTGTTCTCGCTATTTTCAGCGACAGCAACGTTTTTTTTAAAATAATTATATAGCTACCCTGTTAACTAAACGATAAAAAAACACAACATTTATTTAACGTCTCCCGCTCACACTACACCTGGACGAGCAGGACAAACATTTGAGAGTGTACCCCGCCTTAAGACCCGGTTCTAGCACATTTAGCAATTTTCGTTCATTTTTGAACGTCTGTATCTTGTTTTATAATTAACCCAGAACTATGAAATTGGTACCACAACAACGTTTGACATATTATCTCGTACTTTGTAAACACAAAAACATGATTAGTATGAATTCACTCCATAGAAAATAAAATCAAAGGTAACACTACTTTATGCTTAGACTATTGATTGGAAAGAGACCCCGTCACTAACTGATTTCAAAGATATACCAAGAGAAAGAGCTTATTATGATTGAGAAAATGTCTAGACACTTTTTAATTCAAAGCTTTAGTTTTCCTACAAATAAATAAAAACCTTAAATTTTACTATCATCTTTCCTATACTTACTACGATACTTTATCACGGATGAGAGGGACATCAAATTCACTGACACCCGGCCTTAAGAACTACTTACTTTGTTAGTAAAATCATTATAGGTGCAATTGAATAACATTCAGATAGAACAGGCCAAATTGACAAACTTGTACCTTAATGAGAACCTATTGACAGAACATGTGAGGTTGTAATATCGGGAAACAAGTCTCAGTGCTAGACCTTTTTGATGATTTAACTTATAATTAAGTTCTGTGCCGACCGTAAAATAATAGCTGACCCCTGGCATTCGGCCTCGGACCTCCGACTGTTTGGCCGAATTGCGCTCGCTTATATACGACCTTGCCTCTTTCGTAAGAGGAAATCTACGTATTAGGTGGGAGGTATTTAATTGACTTCGAAATTGTGGAATTGTATCTGCCCTTCTAGGCAAAGTCTCGATCGCATTATCAATTACCTACCACCATGTTCAGCAACTCCTGCATAATTTTTTCAGCTTATTCGTCCCACTGCAGGGCAAAGGCCTCCCTTTCCTCCTTCGTATCATATTTATACATATATGTAACCAAAGTGAAATCTGTGCAAGGAAAGTTAATTTAGAAAAATCATTTTTATTTGAGAATATGAAAGTAGTAGAATCCAAAAATATAGTTTTTAGAAATTTTGACTGTCTGTCTGTATGTACGTGACTTCATCGAGCAAAAACCACTGGATGGATTTTGATGCCGTTTTTGAAACTGTATTCCTTGGAGTCTTGCGGAGGTTTTTTCCTTTTTTTGATCAAAATCAGTTTACCCTAAAAGCAGTTACAGACATTTTTATGTTTCGTTGCGGCATAGTATGAGTTTTTAGTATCGCAAAATGAAAATAGAGGGCGTTGGCAATCCTTAAAACACGCAAGCGTTTGTCGCACGAGTTATTTAGAACATTACTCGATCGTTAATACGTGCTCATTGGTTCGTATCGTTTAGTTGTAGTATTATTTCTATATGAAACGTTGTCTGTTTGTTTGTTAGGGGCGTTTTCACGCATAAACGGCTTTTGATGAAAATTTGTTTGTAGATGAATTATGTAAAATTAAAAACACCTACTACTCTACAATAAATATATTTATTTATATTATTATATGTATATATATATATATATTATATATATTTTATATATATATATATTCGGGACTATAATCTAACGTGTTTATTTATTAAGGTGGTAAATGGGGACGGCAAAGTCTGTATGGGAAACATTTATTATTTGAAGATGCGATTTGTTAAATAATATCAGGTTCTGGAATAACATATAGGGTACTTTTCATCATCATCATCATCATCATGATGATGATGGTGTCCTATGTGTGGGTGAAAGCTATTAATATTATAAATGCTTAAGTAAGTCTGTCTGTACCTTTTTCCTCTGTCCGTCAGTCTCTCTGACTGTTTGGTATCTACCTATTGTGATGAAATTTGACAAAGAAATAGTGTGCATGATGAGATTGTTTTTTTTTCCGTGGTAAAAAAATATCACGCGGGCAAAGCCGCGGGGCGCAGCTAGTCTATCTTTAATTATAAAAAAGCAGTAAGTAACAAAAAGTCTGTATAGTGAAGATAGTTTAAAAAGTAAAGGTCTAGGCGTCTATGGCACTTAAAATAAGCTACTGAACAAGAATGTAACATTATTTTTAATTGTGACCGTCTGTTTGTTCGCGCATCACGTAAAAACTACTGGACCGTTGCGATGCGATTTTCACTGTTGGATAGCTGAGGGGTTGACTTCAAAAACTGGATTCTTGGTATCTCAATCTAATGAGTAGAAGTCGAGCAATCGTATAAAGAAGTTGTTTGTTTGTTTGTTTATTATAAAGAGGCTATCTTATGACGGGCGCGCCGCCATCATGTCTCAATACAGTCTGAGAATGTTATAATTGCATGCGCACTTCTGTGTCACAAGGTCGATGATATATGTGACATGATTAGGTATACAGCATTATTTTTTTACCAACACGCTTAAGATAGTCGCCCGCTTAAGATAGATACAGAAAACATATTTAGTAAAAAAAAAACTGGCATAGAGACGACAAATTACGGACATTCACCAAGCGAGGTCGAACTTGTTACTTAATAACTAGCTTAAAAGTTAAAAAAACACGCCTGCCCTGCCAAAAAAAGAACTTATGCCAATAAATTATAATATGTTGGAGTGTGCTTATCAAGGCCTTCAATTTGATACCCATATTGTAAATTTCGAAGAAAAAAAAAGTTCGAGTTTGTAAATGGTGCCATACCGTCGCCATATTGATTTTTGTCAAAAAAGATAGAGCCTTTGCTACTCGGGAGGATGTAAGGATTCTAGCGATACCTCATACGTTCAAATCTGTTGAGGCATTTAAAAGTCACGGTGGAATAAAGAAATTCACTTACATACAAACATTCATGAATGCTAAAACATAACACTCCTTTTTTGGGCAGTCGTGTAAAAATAGAAATAAATAATCAAATCTAAATTCAAATTATATATTTTTAAATATCAACAACTTACTGTTCTAATATCTAGTACAGCTTGCATCCGCAGATATGACGGCACGTAGTATATCTCGAATAGACGCGACAAGGCGTGCGCATAAATCTGTGCCCCGGATATATCATACCCGTGCATAATGTGATCTAAGAGTTTAAGGGTTTCTTTCGTTCTGACAGTCCCAGCGTTGAACCATTATGCCCAACAGATTTTCAATCGGGTTCATATCTGCTGACCGAGCAGGTGAATGTTAATGTGTCAACTTTAAAATTAAGTAATGATTTTCATCATCAAAATTTCATTAATACCTCCTGTTTTTATTAGAATCGAAGCTACACCATTAAAAAGTAATAATTACCTAAATATAGCATTTAGCGATTTACTAAACACAGTGTGATAAAGAATCGAATTCGAAGACATAAACTTTTTTAGCCCCCCATCGTACATATTAATATAAAACGACAAGCGAGCGATCGTAAAAACGCGTTCTTTTTAAATGACGCGACCTTATATCCATAAGGTCGCGTCATTTAAAAAGAACGCTGGTGGTAAGGAATAAAACATAGAATACTTTTTGGCCCGGAAAATTGTAAGTTTCCACGGGAAAACTGGGAAATGTTGATTACTCGCTGTAAGGCACGGTTTCCATGGAAACGAAATAACAAGTCTGTCAATAAACATCAAGAGCGTTGGTGCTATACTTACTTTTGCCACAGAATAAATAATAGTACAAGTTGCATTGGTTTTTAGTATCCTAGAAAAAACATAGGATGCTTTTTTTCATGATAAACTGTAGTCCGCGCGGGCGAAGTCGCGGGCGGGAAAGCTAGTAAGGTATATTCATAAGAGTTACAAATGGCATTTATAGCTTTTAATATATTCTGAAGAGTATTTTAAGAGTAATGTAATAAACGTATTACGTATTACGGACTAGGCAATCGTTTGACCAGGATCTCACCTGATGGAAAGCGATGATGTGGTCGAAGCTGTAGCACGCTTGCCTAGTAGATACCTATTCACTCTTGACTTGAACACACCTGGGTTATAATTTACAGGACACACTGACGAGGGCAGGGCATTCCACTCCTTTGCAGTTATTATAATAAATGAAGAAGCGTAACGCTTCGTTCTTGTGCGAGGTATATCAACCATAAAAGGATGGCGCTTTGCCGATCGCCTAGTCGTACAGTAATTAAAAGGTGATGGGGGAATCAGGTTGTCCAGTTCTTGTGCACACTCTCCATAGTGCAATCTGTAGAATACCGACAGGCTTGCTACCTTTCGTCGATGCGCCAGACTTTGAAGCTTACTCTTTACTAGAGTGTCATCCCCAATGAGCCTGATAGCACGTCTCTCAATTGAATCCAAAGACTCGAGCTGATACTTGGCCGAACCATCCCAGAGGTGGCAGCAGTACTCCATACAAGATCGGACCTGTGCTTGATAAAGATTCAAAAGCTGTCCCGGTGTGAAGTACTGCCTAACCTTAGACGAAATACCATTTTTTTTGCAGCCACATTGGTTTTGGATTCAATATACGAGTAAGACCCAAAATTCAGGTTTGATGTGAGTTCGACACCTAAAATCTCCAGATGGTCGCCTATTGGTATTGTTATTATTATTTGTTGGTATTGGTATTAGTGGTTGGTTTATATCGTTCGAATATGCTACAGGCGACACTGGGCTTCATACAACATTTGGTTCGAATATGCAACAAGCGACACTGGGTTACTTACAAACTTTGGTTCGCAAGCTTTTGATCATTTCCCACTTCGGTGAGCAATCGATAAAAAACCATTTGACGTCTCAAAAAAGTTCGCTGATTTTCGTACTTTTGTTTCTGGAATAACACAAAGGATCCTTTATCAGAAAAACTAGCACGCGGGCAAAGCCGCGGGCACAGTTAGTCTATATATATATATAAATATAAATGAATGTGTGTTTGTCTGTGCGCGATGCGCTCCTAATCCATTGATCGGATTGTGGCGAAACTTTGGCAGGGTCTTCTGATGATGTGTATGTTTGTTACTTCACGCTGAAACGGCTGAACGGATTTTAATGTTTTTTTTTGAATGGAGATACCTTAAAGTCTGAAATAACACATATGATACTTTTCATCATCATCGTCGTCGTCCAGGCGAGTGAAACCGCGAATCGCAGCTAGTTTTTTTTTAATAGTTGTACTAAAAAAAACTATAATAATTAGCTACCAAAATCTACCAAATTAACCAAAATTCATAAACATCGGATCAGTGCAAGTTAAGTGTCAAGTTATCATCATAATTGATTAACTACGAGTACGTATACACGTAGAACGGGACTTAATCGCGCTGAAAACTTAAATTTTATTTACCTCGAAGTTTCGATTAAGTTGCATTGATCGTGGTCACGAGAAGACTGAATTAGCGGGTGTCAGCGTCGAGAAGGGCGAGCGTGTCTCCAATTACCCGCATTTGGTTTTGTAATACGTAAATACGTAATCATATTTCAGTTTTAGTTTTGAGATACACAACATTATTAAATCTCCAGAATTCCTAAGTTAGATGTTACGGAACCTACCGTTCTACGCATAATTAAAATCATATCTAGTAAAATTACATCAACGTGTATGAAGGGTGGATGATTGTACGTAATTACTACTGTTTAAGCACTTTAACCTCAAAATGTAAGAGCAAAATGTAATAAAGAGATTTTTGATGGTGCTTTCAGGATAAGCGGCTTTCCTGGTACATTTTCGTAATTTTCGTTTAAAATGAAAGGGTGTGCATGGGTTTCTATAGAAGTTTTAGCCAGGCCTGTATACTTTCATATATGCTTAGCTTGGATTAACGCGGTAGAATTCGTTAAGAATTTTTTGGTTAAGCAATAGATTGTATTCAATTAATAAGGCCTGCTAAGCAGTAGAAGACGAACATAGCATAATGTCGGTATCTCAACCTAAATAAGGCTCTTCTTTGAAGAGCAAAAACTATACTAAATATATAAATAATTTAGTCAAAACTTAACATCCCCCGACCAAGCAAAGGTTTTAATGCCTTGTTGGTTTGTACCACAATATTTTACCTTACATTTAACTATTCTGGCATAGGTACCTAAAAAAAGTGGCATCTAGGCCTTTTAGTGTTTATTATTATTATTAAAAATTTACCTTCAACCGACGACGATTGTAAAAATCGCAAAAATTGCGGCCCTCCATAAAATTCAAATGACTTCAAAACAACCAAAAAATTATTTCACTAACCCTAAACTGTACGTTTCTGTGATAGGAGCTCAAAGCAGATCGGGGATCTACGTCATATTATATTTTCTTTGATCCAATATCACAGATGTGTGTGTGTGTGTATCATTAGAATAAGTACTAGTGTTAATAACCTTTTTTGTTTGTATCCATTTGGCAGACATGTTCGTATGCCACAAAGTGTTAGTAGGCCTTTGATGCCACAGATTCCTTCGATTCAGGCCTTCATATAAATATATTAAATATCAATACATAGTATAAAACAAAGTCGTTTTCTGCCGTCTGCCTGTAACGCCTGTATCTTTTAAACTACGCATCGGATTTTAATGCGGTTTTCACCATCAGTTTTATATATAGTCTTTTCCCTGCGTAATCACAATTCATGGGTTTTATTTTCGCGGAACCCTAATTCTTAACAATAATAAAAGTTACTCCTTATAACATCAGATAACTGCCAGTGAAAGTCCCATCAAAATCGGTCCAGCCGTTTTGGAGATTTTTACTATTATGCATATGGATAATACAAGTATAGGAGACCTAAACATAGCGAGGAGGGAGGGCGCCGAGCGAAGCGAGCCGCCGTCCCCCGAAGCGGAGTGAAAGGTCGAGTGTGCGAGAACTAAATTTTTCACCTCGTTTTTTCTAAATTACACCTGTGCGAAGCCGGGCCGGATCGCTAGTATAAATATATTCGGGACAATTCACACCAATAACATATACATCTCATCATGAGACTCTCATATCGTCGGTACAATAGTAAACTAGCCAATCTGAAATTTTGGTAGTTTTGAGTTAGGTATATTGACATTAACATATCCTTGCAACACACACCGTGGTAAAATATTGTATCTGTGACATTACAAATACAATATATATTTCCAATATTTTTTTAGCCTATCTGCATGAGATGAAATTTCTTCAAAGCTCAACTGATCTATGTGATTTTAGCAAGTATACCGTGGTCGAAAACTATTACACTTCAAAAACATCACAATTTTCAACTAGTCTAAGTGGCAGATTGAATACTTTATCTTGGTTCAGATATTATTTAAAACTCAAAAACCACAATGGTCAACTAGTCTAAGTGGGAGATTGAATACTTTATCTTGGTTCAGATATTATTTAAAACTCAAAAACCACAATGGTCAACTAGTCTAAGTGGGAGATTGAATACTTTATCTTGGTTCAGATATTATTTAAAACTCAAAAACCACAATGGTCAACTAGTCTAAGTGGGAGATTGAATACTTTATCTTGGTTCAGATATTATTTAAAACTCAAAAACCACAATGGTCAACTAGTCTAAGTGGGAGATTGAATACTTTATCTTGGTTCAGATATTATTTAAAACTCAAAAACCACAATGGTCAACTAGTCTAAGTGGGAGATTGAATACTTTATCTTGGTTCAGATATTATTTAAAACTCAAAAACCACAATGGTCAACTAGTCTAAGTGGGAGATTGAATACCTTACCTCGGTTCATATATAATTTAATCACAAAAAGCCACAGTGGTAACCCAGTCTAAGTGGCTGATGGAATACTTTACCTCGGTTCATATATAATTTAAATCACTAAAAGCCACAATGATCAACTAGTACTTGTGGCAGATTGAATACTGTTCCTTAACCTGTTTATATTTTTTGGTTCATTTACCTTTCTCAGATTTTGTGTATGGCAAAACCTTTTAATCATTCTATATTTTAAAAAAAGCCCAAGAACTCCAAAAACGCACTCGTTCACTGTTATCTCAACACGTATCTGTGACTAAAATAAATGATTGTATGAATAATTAAGTTACTTATACTTCCTATTAAAATTATGAAGGACCAATAACTATAATTATAATTTGAACGAATCGATTGTACTCAATTGTATTGGCGCATCACTAAAATTTGTCTTCTATTAAATCTTTTACTTCCTATTGTCTGTGGTTCATTCCATTCAAAATTCCTTTACGCAGGATTGCTTGCAGACGCGCGGAAAACATTTTGTTGAGAATTTATTGTGTTTACAAGATGCATCGAAGAAATACACGAGTACAGCAAATGCTTAAAAATGCAGGTGTCATAGTCAGTTCAGGCGATGAAAGTGATAACACAGGTGTGATAAAAGCTATGATAACCTATAAAAGTTATTTTTTTTCAACAAAACGGTTTTATCTTATATGAAGCTTGCTAATTTACAAGTTTTCTTTGATAAAACATCTAGTATTGGCAAATATCTGGAGTGCTGCATGGATAACTTAAAACGCTGATTAAATTGCCTAACTAACCTGTAACTTTGCTTGATTTGGGTTCAATCAAATTCAAAAAATTCTTAAGTCAGCTTTTCCATGTTTATTTCTTTCGAGTAAAATTTGTACTCAAATATTATAGCTTATTACATTATAGCTAGGCTTTATTTTCATTGAATTACATATATAATTGAAAATACACCTACAGCTAGTCCAGGATACAGCATTGAAGCAGACAATTCTCGTACCGTTGTAAAAACAGGTATTTTTCAAAATGTACTTACTTCTCTTCTTGTGATTATTTTTTCACGCTATGAAAAACAGAATTTTAATTTTATATCTGTTCGTGTGTCTCTTCGTCGGGTAATCTTGCTTATATTATAAATCCGAACGTTTATGAGTGTGAGGGTGTGTGCTAGGATGTGTGTGTGTGTGTGTGTGTGTGTGTGTATGTGTGTGTGTGTAAAAGTATGGTCATCACCACTCTGCTCCTGTGTGAAACTGGGTGAATGTTTTTTTATGAAATTTGGCAAGTTACTAATAAGTTCACATTAGTTTCTTATATAACACATAGGACACTTTTTCATGATCATCATAATTTTCTGTCTCTGTTTACGCGCTGTTGAAACTGCGGAACGCAGCTAGAATTTTAAATATTTGTAACAATAGATTTTAATGGGATTTTTCAAAAGTATTATGGAATACTCTAACAGGAGTAATCAATGCTACTTTTTAGCTCGGGAAATTAAGGACTTCCCACGGTAAAATATTAAATGTTGGAAGCCCCAAAATCGATTCTAGGAATTTTGCAGTCAGTTAGGGGAGTTTACAAACATTTCTCACCAGAATTGTTTTTATATTATACGACGAACGAAGAACAAAGTACCTACATACGAACTTGGTGAAACAAGCATAGAAGCTCCGGCATTTTCACCTCTAACACCCTTAACACGTCAAATTGCTGACAAGATTATGCCATCTGTTTCACCACCATCATCTCCTTTACGCCCTATGTCTCCAGAAACACGAAAAGTTTTTAATATTTTAGCTGAAACACAATTTGATAGTGACGATTCCGTGCTGGACCCTAATTACGAAGATGTTTCTATTGATGACTGTAGTGATGATAGGTCAGACGAAAATACAACTGATATGGTCGCGAAACGCAAAAAACGTATAAGAAGGAAACGTGCCAATAATGACTCACCTTCGATAACATTATTAAAATGTGTCTTAGAAAATGCATACGAGCGAAACGAAGATGAAGGGTCTATTTTACTGCCTATAGAAAATAGTGAAATTATAGACGAGAGAAATGAAGATAGAGGATCTATTTTACTCCCGGCAGAAAGTAGAGAAAATACAGACGAGCAAAACGAAGATGAAGGGTCTATTTCATTGCCGGTAGAAAATAGAGAAAATGAAAACCTAGAGGAAAACAGTTCCAGTATCCAAAATAATCCAAAAAAGAGAAAAGTTAGGGACCCTAGCACATGGAAAATAAACAAAGAGAAAAGTAAACGTCTAAAAGGTGAATTATATACAACAAGAAAGGGGAAAATTATGGAAAGCAGACCTATAAAACCAGCAAAATGTTCAATTTTATCTAAACACAAATGTATTTCGCATGTTCCTCAAGACGAAAGAGAAAAAATATATAGTGAATTTCGAAACTTACCAAATCTACAAGAACAACGACACTTTATAGTAAATCATGTGACTAAGACGAAAAAAAATCGAGACACGACTAAAGGACTTTCCCGGCGACATTTTACCTAAGCCTATAACTAACCTAACCCTTAAGCCTTTAACTGTTGGTGAAGAAAAGAAGGTTGTGTGCCGAGAGTTTTTTTTTAGACACTCTCAACACAAGTGGTGGTCTTGTCAAAGGTGCTTTAAAAAAACTAAATCAGCAAGGCCTCTTGGAACCAGACGAAAGAGGCAAAAAGCCACCTCCAAATAAATTGACACAGGCTGAAGAAAACTTTGTTCGGGACCACATACTTTCTTTTCCCGCTGTCGAATCTCATTACTGTCGCCGCGACAGTATAATTAAATATTTAGATTCAACTCTAAACATTACAACAATGTATAATGAATATAAAAAAGCATGTGAAACTAAAGCAACGAAAGTGGTGTCTTTTGAAAAGTATCGTTCAATATTTAGGGAGTATAAACTAAGTTTCCACAGACCTAAAAAATATTTGTGTAAGCATTGTTTAGACTTTAAAGAAATGAATGATGAAGAAAAGGCAAAGAAAAGCGAAGATCATACACAACACTTGCAAAGGAGATACGAAGCACGCAAATCTAGAGATGACGATAAACTGAACGCACAAAATAATGAAACAATCCTATCATTTAATTTCGATTTAGAAGCAGTTCTGAACACCCCCAAAGGAGCAAGTGGACCATTTTTTTACGTTCGCAAGTTAGCTGTTTATAATTTGACCATTTATAACTTGGGTAATCAAGACGTGGACTGTTACATGTGGGATGAGACCGATGGAAAACGTGGGACTATTGAAATATCTACGTGTATAAATACATACATTGCAGCAAAAAATAACATCAAACAGTTAGAATGATGTCAGATGGATGCGGTGGCCAACAGAAAAATTATCATTTTTCATCCATGTGCTTGATGACAGTAAAACAGCATCCTACTTTGCAGATCATAGATCATAATTTTTTTGAAACTGGACACATACACATGGAATGTGACTCTATTCATTCTAAGATTGAATTGAAATCTAAAAACATACCTGTGTATACTCCCGATGGTTGGGCACAAATAGTTTGCCTAGCTCGAATGAACCCTCGGCCATTCAACGTAACTACTTTACTTTACGACGACTTTAAAGATTTTGGTACGCAAAATCAATATCAGGCTAAAGTGTCAAATGAAGGGCGAAAAATTGGAATTAATGATGCGGTATGGTTGCAATATAAAAAAGAGTTCCCCGACAAAATATTTTTGAAAGACAATTATAGTAATATGGAACCATTTGTAACCTTCCCTCTTTTTTTCTTCAGCTTTAGAGCTGTTATTATATAATTGTTTTTACTAGTACCAATGAGTTTCATTTTTCGTAAATATTCATAAAACTAGTTTTGAGAATTAATAGAGATAACAAAAACTAATAATAGTAGTTTGGCTAGTTTACAATAAATAACACCATTAAATGTGGTATGTAGTACAACAGTCTAGTTGCCAAATTGCCACATTAGCAACTTTCGAACTGTGTCATTTCTTTAGCTTCTATTATCCAACTATAGTAAACTCACCAATCTGCTATAACTTCATTATGAGCAATATATAACTTATTTTAATATAATGTACGATAGGAGACTAATCTATGACTTACAATTTCACTTATTTGATTAGGTTCTATAAAACCCCTGATTTACAGAATATTTTTTTATATTAATACCCGCCTCCTCAACTATTTGACATTTGCAGATTGGCAAGTTTACTTCTGACCCAACGATATATGGGGGTACGAATAATTCCATCGAAACTCAATATTCCAACACAAACTCACCAGGCCCCACTCTTCCCCTTACTTCCCCCCACCATTCACTTACAAAAACTGTCAGGTTATGGCCATCAAAGTTTTTAACAAAATTCCAAAAACAATCAGGGAGCTACCAATTAAGCATTTTAAAGTTAAACTACACAAGTGGCTAACTGAAAACTGTTTCTATGACATTAAGGAATTTTTTGATTTTAAAATGTGTAAGTTATGAGTGTTTTTTTTACGTTTTGTTGAATTATTGTATAATTAATAAATATTTTTATTTCATAGTTTTGACATGCCCATATTATCACTTTATTTTTAAATAATTTTATATGTGACATGTTTTTTTTTTTTGTTGTGTACCCATGATTAATTTACTTTTAATGTTAACGTTCGTATAATTTCAAATTGTATTATTTTATTAATGAATGTAATATAAATGTGTGTTAAATTTTTGTATGCCAAGTTTTGGCGGGACATGCTGGTCTATTTCATAATTATACCATATCTATTTTACCATGTTTCTAGCAAATAAATCATTTTCATTTTCATTTTCATTTTCCCCCCCTCCCATCACTTCTCCCCATCCTTCCTCCACTTACTCCCCTCCCCAAGTTCCCATACTTCCCCCGTCCTTCCCCCACCCTTCCAACCTCTTCTGGGTTTCTGTTCTCCTGGTAGTCCTACTTTTGACAATTACTTTCACGCGCGTGGTCCACGCGCATTATCACGCATAACGCGCCTTTAGGCACACATGGCCTAGGAAAATAAAAATATATAAAAAAGTTGTTAATGTGACTCGATAAAAATAACTGTGAAATATTGTGCACTCTGACGACTTTATACAAAACTTTTACATCAGTATTTTAATGAGCTTTCTCCAAGATGCAAATGAGTTTTCCTCCATCCAAATAAATTACCAGAAATATTTTGAAACTACAGTCTCCAATTAGTTCTTTTGATATTTACCAGTTCTAGAACTTTGCTGCTCAAAGAAGGTTTACCTGTAAAGGAAAAAAGAAATTGGATTAGTATATAGTTATTTATGAAAAATATTTAATAAATAACAACCCACTAATAGATTTCACTAAAGGAGAAGATTCTCATTAGTTTTTTTTTGTGTAGGTATTTTACCTAATATTATTAACTCAAGGATTTATGAACCTATATGGATGTTTAGTTTTAGTTTAAAGAACAGATATTCAGTGTGGTACTGTGGTCCCATTTCATCAAAATCGGTTTAGCATTTTTTTACTATTCGTTTTTGTATTTATATTCCCTCATATCTGATCCTTCTTGTTATTTGAAAGAATATACCTTCAGTTTAGTTCCAAAAGTTCATCCCATTGGTTCAGTAGTTTTTAAGTAAATCGTTCATCATAATTGAACTCTGTGTTTTATTTAAATAATTACTTTTCTTATTTAGTTGACAATTTATTTACTTTTCCAGCACTTCGCACGTTTTAGTAGAGACAAGCATTTAATCGCACTAAGAGATAAAAAAAAAACATCTCCTCTTGATCATATGAAGCATTCAATGTGTGAAGCAAATCTAATATAATAGATGTAAGGTTGGTAATAAACAGATTTGTATCTGATATGACATCTATGGCCAATCAATTTATGACGTCACAAACAAATGGCGGCTCATGTTCTGGCGCCAATAAGTTGATATTAGGAATTCTCTTTGACAATATCACCCTTATCTTTACCTATAATAAGTACGAAAAAGTCTGTACAAAGAAGATAATAAATAAATAAATGGTCTAGGGTACTTAAAATAAGCTATTGAACAAGAATATAACATATATAATAATTTTCTAATGGAAAAATTGATGTTGACGACGCATAGGTCTCGGTGGCCGAATTGGTAAAGGCATGTGCCGTGCTGAGGCACACTATGCGAGTACGAATCTCGTCCGTGACCCAAATTTTTCCATTAGAAAATTATTATATATATGTACGCTAAGCAAGCGTTAACTGCTATAAAAATACATAAAAAGAAGAATATAGCATTTTAATAATCGTCTCTGTCTGTATGTTTGTTTGTTCGCGCATCACGTAAACACTGCTGGGACGATTTTGATGCGGTTTTCACTGTTGGATAGCATAGGGGATGACTTAAAAACTTGGGGTACTTGGTATCTCAATCCGAAGAGAAGAAGCCGAGCAAAATATAAAAACTTTTTGACGGCTGCAGGAATTTTGATCAAATGTTGGTATATTGGTATTTTAGGTGTTGGAATAACACATAGAGTACTTTTAACCTATAGAAATGACCACGCGTGTGAAGCTGCGGGTACAGCTAGTTAGGTATAAACAAAATAATAATTACTGTGTACGAATACGTACGCGAGAATTTCAATGCTATTATAAAAAAAAGAGTCAAATAGTCTATTCCGAAATCACCAGCTAACTGAAATCACATTATGGGCAAGTATAAATTCTCCATTAATAAAGCGAGCCCGGAACGGCCATTACACAGTAACGCCAATTTCGCAGAGTTATTAAAGACAAATCGGCCGATTTCCGACTCGGATCCGATTGGTTGAGAGTCGCTGGACGATTAAATTACTTTTGGTTTGTTTGCGAATAAATCTTGTACATTAAGATTCCATGGAGAAGTCCCAAAATGGAGCACCACTTTTTCACGTCTGCCGTTAACAACAGTCTATATTTCAAGCCTAAATCGTGAGTTTTTTTGATTATAACGAATTTGTTCCAAAAATTACATCTAAATAAACCATTAGATTTGGCAGCGTTAGTCAAAACTTATTTGGTAAGCTGTTATCTTTCCATTTCACTGAATGTACTTAGCTTTTGCCAAGCGCGTACATCCGTACACCGGTACATCTATAACAATTCAATAAAAAAAACTTAGTGCCAACACAATTAAGGTGAAGACTGCATTGATCAATTCTTTGTTTACAAATCGCGCGATACTAATTGTGTATATCGCTAGCCATTATGAGTAACAAAATAATCCACGGTCTCCTAACCTACCACTTTCATCGTTCGTTGCCGTTACAAATGAAATAGCTATAAAAGGGATGAAATCGTAATTAAAATGTCTGGTGAGCCATTATAAAGGGTGGGTGTCACCCGCTGTAGATATACTGCATGATTTGAAAGGGTTAAAAAAGGAGGGTGCTTTTATGGTTAGCCTTTCATTTTGTTTTGCGACTGTATTATTGTTTTTCACCTGTTCAAAATCAAAAACGTCTAATTTTACAAATTAGACCGAAAAATTATACAAAAATAATATTTTTTGAAAGAGTGTATGTGTAGGGAATGAATTATAATATAATGTGTGTGTGTAGGGAATGGAATATAATGAATTCTTGAATTTATTCGTATTTTTTTTTTGTTTGTCTTCTGCCAATTATCAGTATTACCCACAAATATGAGGAGCCACCTGTCTGCCAATAGCTACCCTGTACTAAAGCGCTTGCTTAGTTCCCAGCGCGGAACACGAAAGGGAAACCTTCTTGCTAACCAACTACGAAAACAGATGTGGTAAACAACAATAAAACACCCCATCACTCTAACGGTCTCATTAACACACTTAAAAGTAATATTGAAAAAGCTCCGATGGGTGGAGCAGTCGGCATAGTAGATTTCGATAATTATTTCCTATTTATTATTCATTTAATTATTGCTATTACTAGACTGTCCCGTCGCCTTAGCTAATAATGAATGAAAGGATATTTACAAAGATTATACTAAACCAGTTTAGTATCCAAGTCTGGCGTTGCCTTAATGGATTAGGAACTATTTAGAGCTCAATGTAAAAATATTCATAAAGATAATAGACCAACCCTCTTACTTATCAAAAGTTATGCAATGGTTATGCAATGATTAGTAATGCTGCGAAATTACTAATCATTACTTAATCATTGAATAACTTTTGATAAGAAAGGGGGCAAATTATTAAGAACCACCAGTCCTATTTTCCACCAGGCTTATTTGTTATAACCAAAAGGTACTAATGTAAAAAAATATATGTTAAAATGTAATGTTTGTGTATGTATGTATGTATGTATGTATGTACGTATGTATGTGTATGTGTATGTGTATGTGTATGTGTATGTGTATGTATGTATGTATGTATGTACGTATGTATGTGTATGTGTATGTGTATGAGTATGTGTATGTGTATGTGTATGTGTATGTGTATGTATATGTGTATGTGTATGTGTATGTGTATGTGTATGTGTATGTGTAAGTGTATGTGTATGTGTAATGTACTATTACTATTTATAACACATTTTGTCAATGCAACTATTCGCGAAATCTACCCTTCCGACAAAAAACAACATTTCCCAAAGAAATAAAACCCTCACAAAGAGAAGAACAACGCTTAACGAATCTGAATGGAAACAAATGGCGGGTGCGCGCGAATAATTAGTTTTTCTTTCGAATAAAAGAGGGAAAGTGCGAGACGCTTTGAGAGGCACTGTTCCGTATGCCTTTATTTTGTTTGTGTTGACAATCGGTTTGAGCTGAAGCCTGTGTATTTCGTGCAAAGGGAAAGGAAAGGTTTTATGATCAATTGCTTAGAAATTCAGACTAAAGTAGGGAATTAAATAATCAATTGATCTGTAATTGGTCCCCACACTACACTGATCCAATCTATATCTATACTATAACTACCTTATATCTATACTATAACGCCCGCGACTTCGTCCAAGCGGACTACAGTTTATCGCGAAAGAAACATCCTACTTACGAGTACGTTCTTCTGATATTATAAACCAATGCAAAAGTAGACTTAGACTTCTTGGTTATGGCCTCCGTGGCTTGTTGACTTAATCTGTGGCACCAACGCTCTTAATGATTTTTGACGGGACTTGTTATTACGTTTCCATGGCAACCGTTCTCTACAGCGGGTATTCAACGTGTTCTAGTTTTCCCGTGGAAACTTCCACGGAATTCGTGGAATTTTCCGGGATAAAAAGTATCCTATGTTTTATTCTAGGGTATAAGCTATCTCCATTCAATTTCATTGAAATTCATCCAGCGGTTACCACGTGAAAGCTCCCCAAACAAACAAACAAACAGACAACGTTTCACTTTATACATTGGTATGGATATAATATTGTAAAGAGGTAAAGTTTGTGAGGTTGTAGGGGGTAATCTATGGATCTAAAGCCACGGTATTTGTGAGTGTCATAGGCAATATATTAACACGAAAAATGAAAAGTCTTTTTCGTGGTAGTCTGATATCCACAGTAAGTCGGAGAAAAAATGGTCGAAAGAAACGTTTCTTACGAACGCTGCCTTAACGATGAGAGATATATGATTGAGTTCTAGAGAAAAGTTGTAGAACTTGTTTACAAAAAAAAGAAGCCAGCCACAGCATATGTCTAACCTTTTATATTTAAGTCATAAAAAAATATTTATATCGGCTGGTCATCTTTATTGGTCGTACTTTTAACCTAGAGTAATAACCACATTAGCTAGTATTTAAAAATATAGTGGAAAGTTTAGATTTCGTCACAGATGTTCAGAGATTTCAAGCCAATATCAATAAGAACGTACAGTAGTCGCAGCGGAAGTTTGTGGCTCGGAAGTTGTCTGCTAGTCGCTGCAAACTGCTATTTTTCAGGCGCAATCCCATTGTTGAAGGTGAAGATAGCATTGTATAACTGCCTCGCTCATTCGCTTACGTTTTTCGCATATTCTATCTCGCTCTTACTTTATGCTGTTTTATCCTCACAGCAGTAACTGCGCAATCGTTCACAGAGCCTAACTTCACATAAATATAGATTGTCTGCGACTACTGTAACTGCGTAGAACAACTGATTAAGTAGCTTGTGTAATGTAGTAATATCAAAGAATATCCGTGTCTGAAACTATCGGTTTTCCGAATTAAGACAATATCCATATAAAACACATCACTTCACTACTATCACTACATTATTGTAAGACAAAGTCACTGAACGCGTCTGGCTGTCTGCACATAAATATCTAAGAAAATACTGAACCGATTTCATAAAGGTTTATCACCCAATCTTAGGTGGATTCAAGAAAAACGTTTTAAGGTGCTATGTGCTCCAAATTTTTATCCTGCTCGTTATGGTGCAGGGTAAGCAGGAAAGGTGATGCTTCTCGGGAGCCGATTTTAGTTCGTATTTTCAATTTCAAAAATCTAATCTTACAGAAGTATTTGAATGTTTGTTGGGATTACACACATTTGCTTTATGTAAAAATATCTTCTATCGAGCCAAATTTATTTAATCGTGTTTCGGTGACCTCAGCCGGATAAACTATTTTGTGAACATTTATTACACATAAAAAAAAAGTCAATTAACCGTTTTAAATGGTCTAGTTTTAAATATTCGTGAGGACGAATCGTCAAATTTGGATACCATTTCGCCTTAAGGCGCCTTAATATCCATACCAATATATAAAAGTGAAACGTTGTCTGTTTGTTTGGGGAGCTTTCACGCGATAACAGCTGGACGGATTATGATGAAATTTAAAATGGAGATGGCTTATACCCTGGAATAAAACATAGGGTACTTTTTATCTCGGAAAATTGTGGAAAATGTTTATTACTCACTATAAGGAACTGTTGCCATCACAGAATGGTCTGTGGTTGCCATAGAAACGAAATAACAAGTATGTCAAAAACATCAAGAGGTGCTATACCTACTTTTTTATTAGTTATTAATATCCTAGAAGAAAATAAGATGTAGTAGAAAATAGACTAGTAATTCATATGTGTAAATTTAGTCCATCTAGGGCAAATTTTCTCCACTAAGTCAGAAAATGCAGCTGTACCTGTAGTGGTTTATTATATACGCTGAGTATCTCATTAGCGCTACATGAAAACTATGAATCACAGGTTTGTTCTTCTTAAAAAGTTCTACAAAAAAGTACACGACGTCATATGTGTACCTGTTATATAAAGCTCAAAATTGACGTCTTTCAGTAACAAAAGAAACATATTTTAGTGTCTCAATTTTCTCTTGCTCTTTTTGCTAATCTGTAAATCTTTATCATATTTAGAGAAACGCTATACGTGCGAAGCCGGAGCGTGTCTTTACCGGTACTCAATAGTTGGTAAATTTCTTTTAAAAATTTCCCAAAACACAAATGTGTAAAAAAACTACAAATAAACGAGCAGACACTGAACTTAAGAACAACGGATAATTTTATCTCAGCGATCTCTGAAACCGTAGAAAGATATAATCTCCTAGGTTAGTTAGATCTGGAAAATGTTCTTGTCAATGAAAAATATAATTGTGGTCGGACACGAAACAATCTTCCGACTCTCGGAGTCTTATTTATGGCAGCAGCACTAAAAACAGACGCAAAGGAGAGACAATTACTTTTGACCTACACTAATGAGTTACATTACCTACCTCTCACGCAGGGGGACTCCGTTATTTCTCTCCATCCAAAGGTTGAATGGTAGAGATCGATTCTAGCGATAAGTCCGTCTATTGTACTTTAATTTTTAAGATTAATCTTTAATGAGATTACTTTGTATTTTAGGATGAATATTTAAATTTAATTTAAATAAAGTAAAAATCCGGTTCTTACTCGAGTATTGGCCTATATTTAAGGCAAACAATTATCTTATTTTTAGTTAAATTATCTTCTTTGTACAGACTTTTTGTTGCGTATGCCTTATTATAAGTACTAGCTGTGCCTACTAAGTATTCCAGGACCTAAAAGGTACAATATACCTTTCGTTCAGCCGTCACATAATGTTTTATTGATTGCTCGGCTTCTATTCATCGGATTGAGATACAAAGTACCTTAGTTTTTAAGTCAATACTATCCAACAGAACAGGGCATTTCTAGCAGTCCAGTAGTTTTTGCATGATGCGGGAACATAATATAGAATATATTATATTCTTTTTTAACACGCTTTTATTAGCTTTACCTGTATGTATGTTTGTATGTATGTAACGGAATCTTCTAACTCGATTTTTACCCACTTTAAATGGTCAGATTCACACTTATCAGGGCCCGATGACAATACAATAATTTTGTCCCATTACCCTGATCAGGATCAAAAGGATTACAGAATATTTTTTCTTAAAATTATAATTAGTTTTTCTTTTTCTTATATATACTAGTTTCCCCGCCCGCGACTTCGTACGCTCGGACTTCTGGTTATATACTAGTTTCCCCGCCCGCGACTTTGTACGCTCGGACTTCTGGTTATATACTAGTTTCCCCGCCCGCGACTTCGTACGCTCGGACTACTGGTTATATACTAGTTTCCCCGCCCGCGACTTCGTACGCTCGGACTACTGGTTATATACTAGTTTCCCCACCCGCGACTTCGTACGCTCGGACTACTGGTTATATACTAGTTTCCCCGCCCGCGACTTCGTACGCTCGGACTTCTGGTTATATACTAGTTTCCCCACCCGCGACTTCGTACGCTCGGACTACTGGTTATATACTAGTTTCCCCGCCCGCGACTTCGTACGCTCGGACTACTGGTTATCGCGAAAAAAGCATCCTATTTTCTTTTAGGTTATTCAAAACCAATGCAAAAGTAGGTTTAGCATTACTCTTGATGTTTTTTGACAAACTTGTTATTTCGTTTCCATGGCAACCACAGATCATTTTCATCCTGTGATAGCAACCGTTACTTACAATGAGACATCAACATTTTCCAGTTTTCCCGTGGAAACTTACAATTATCCGGGATAAAAAAGTATTCTATGTTTTATTCCAGGGTATAAGCTATCTTCATTTTAAATTTCATCAAAATCCGTCCAGCCGTTATCGCGTGAAAGCTCCCCAAACAAACAAACAGACAACGTTTCACTTTTATATATTGGTATGGATGGATATCACGCGCGAGCGGGGAAGTACTGGTTATATTAAAATTTAGCGCAATAATGAATTTTCTGATCATCATTAATAAGAAAATTAATACGAAACAATTAATGATATTGTACAAAAAGCGATAGCTCAGGGTTTGACTTGACATCCTGGTATACTTTGTATCTCGATCTGACGATTAGAAGGCGAGCAATTGATAAAACTATTTGACGGCTGAACGTAATCTGGTATTATTGCACCTTACAGGTACTTTTTATAACACAGAGAAATAACCATGCGAGCAAAGCCGCGGGCACAGGGGTATCATCACGCGGGTTCATCAATAAATAAAAACATTTTAGTGATGGAAAAAGAACCTATCTTTTCGCCATTTTACTCAAAACAGTATCCAGCACGCGTGACGTTTCGGCTTGCTAAACATTTTGGATTCGCGGTTGTTTTGTTCCTGTTTTTGTACACCTTTGAGATAAGTGACGTCATACGGTCAAAACGATACTCAATAGTGCAAAAATATAATGATCTTCATATAGGTTATTTGCAGCCTGTCTATTAATTTACGAAAATTAGTCAAGTGCCGTATTTCTTAAATCAACAATACATACCTCAGCAAGCAAGGCCAGCACCTAAGGTCGCGTTGGTCGAAAGTGAGAGTGCCTATCGGAACGAGGCCATACCAAGAAAGCAGAGGAAGGTCAGTGGCGCAAGGTTGATGCTAACGTAATTCTGGGCGTGTTCGACAACAACAAGTGGGCGTATGGCTAGTTTGATGGTGACAATATCTCATCCCGTCTTATGTATTATTTTGAGCGATAGTGACCGAGCTGTATACTATAGCACGTTAGAATCCAGCAATACCGGGTTCGATCCTCGGCTCCACACCAAGGATTTCCATCGCTCCGTGCTTTTGGAGAGCACGTCAGTCTCGGCTGTTATTGATTGATAGGAATTGTTAAGACATTTCTGAGGCCCTCGGGCGGTCTGAACATCTCTGACACCGGAAGCCAGGACTACATACGATAAGCAAGCCACGAAAGTACGAAACGTTAAAATCGTGTTTTGTGATAATTTTGTGAATGTGTCATCTTTCGTTTAATTTTAATCGGCTTCACTGAAGGGGGTTCTAGGTTCGACAGTATGTTTAAAAAAAAAAAAAAACGACGATTTCTCCATCAATTGCGAACCGATTTTGAAAATTCTTTTTTATTTTATATAATTAAAATTATTATAAAAATACAAATGTTTGCTTCTTCGCGCTTAAATGACTGAACGGATTTGGATAAAATTTGGTATGGAGGTAACTTATGCTTTGGATAAACACATAGGTTATAAATTTCATGTTCTTTTACTTACATATTTTACTATATTTCAATAGTTTTGCAACATTACACTTTAATACATTAACTTGAATAATCTATAATTTAAAATATTGTATGAAGCTTAAAAGACATACATTTGTTTACATTTGTATTATCATTAGAAACGGGATATTTGGTAGAAGGTGGCTCTAGATATGATCATAAAAACTTGTGAGCAGAGGGTAGATCGATACATCTACCCCTGTAACTGCCCGCAGCGCAAGAACTTCGCTGCTCGTAGTCATGGCTCAACGATGACGAAATATCAAAAACTCATTACATCAAATATAATGATAAATAAACAACAAATGTAGAATTAAAAACTAATCTAACAAGCAGAAATTAAAAATTGATATAACCCCCGACCCCCCCTTTCAAACAAAAAAAAACCGCAGCTAAATCGGTCTTTTCGTTTGGGAGTTGGGAGCTACGGTTCTCACACCCCCCTTCCTCCTTATAGCTAAGAACCATCTCGATCACATCAGCTTACAAACAGAAAAAAAAAGAATCAAAATCGGTTCGTTCGTATGGAAGCTAAGATGCCACAGACACACACACACACACGCACGTACACACACACACAGACACACACACACACACACATACACACAAACACACACACAGTGACACATACACACTCTAAACGTATAACACCCGTCTCTTTGATCGTTGGTTAAAAACCACGTTTTTTAGGATGCATTGCATTGTCATCGAGTTGTGAGCTACCCTGAAAGTTTCAGTCGGATAACTAATCGGGAAATGCTTGAAATGTGAGTTGCAAGATTTCACCCGGGGCACGACAGACAGACAGACAGACAGACAAACCAGAAAGTGACTGAATAAAAACGTGGTAAATATCCCGTTTCCAATGATAAAACTAATGGAAATCAGCTTCCACATGTACAACATCATAAGCTTAGGTCAGAAGTGCCCGCGCATTAGTCGGGTGCGATTAAGCTAGAAGGTCTTTATTTATTTTTCATGCTGTCAAACTAATGCGCTCCGGACTCGAGGTCAGTTTGTGAGTCAGTTCAGTGAGTAGTCACTGGTCTCGTGTGCTAAGGTCAAGAATCAAAAATCTCAGCAGTATTACGGGGCTGCTGACAGTCGGACAAACCCTATACGTTGATAAAATACTGATTTCAAATGTTATCAGTCAACAAAAGGGCTCTCTCCACGCACGTCTGACCACGGGACCCACGTTCTCAGATTCGGCTGCCACTCAAGCCCTTTCTGTCATAAAACCTTGAAAGGGAATCCTTAACGAACCGTGAAAATCGCGTCATAAGTCCAGATTTTCGCGATGAATCTGTATATATTCACAGCTTTGTATGATTCGGGTATAAAAAAGATAAAAGTAATGATGGTTTTGTTTTTATGTTTATTTCTTCTGTAAGGGGTTTAGTCACAAAACTGCTGTTAAGAATACGTCTATATTTAACAAGCAATTTTATCCTTGTACGTAAAAACAAAAATGGAATTATACATATTTTATCATATTTTGTTAAATTTGTTTTTATTACGGACGGGATTTGAACCCGTGTTATCCGTACCTGTGCACGGCACACGCTCTTAGCCAATTAAGCCACCGTTACAACTACATTGCACTCCAAATTCTTCCTTCAGTTTTTACCAGACTGCGCAACGCAAAGGACAACAACAACAAAAGGACATACATAGATAGATAAGAATATGCATTATCTATGTATGTTTATCCGTTATCTAGTGCCCATAGCACAGGGTATCCTAGTTTGGGGCTAGATAAGTGGTGTGGAAATGTGCCGAATATATTATTATTATTATTATTATTATAAAGGCCCGGTAATGTGTTTATCAGCATGTTTATGCATGTATGTCTGATCCTTTGTGGCACTATATAGACCAAACGCGCGGACCGATTTTGATGATTCTTACGTCAATTGGTTGTCTTAATCTCGACTTGATTTCTTGGTTATGGCCTCTGTGGCTAGTTGTCACATTTCTGCCAATGTCCGTGATGATATTTTCTTAAACTATGTAGCTGGTGATTACGCGAGTGCTACTAAAGACCTGACGTTAATCAAAATTCAAAATGGTGACAACCATAAAAAAGCAAAAGTCGACGATCTATGTCATTGAATAGGTATTTGAAAATAATCAATAAGTTTATCTTATTATTTTTCATTTCAAGTGACCATTTTTAAAGTTGGGTAGCGACCATTCTCACTAATTCTTTTAAATTTAAACTAAAAAGCTTAAACTAAAAATAAATTACTATAATAAAAAAAAAACACTACTGATGTTTTCAGTTTGCCTTAAAAGAGGCAAACAAGCATTATTAAGATTTTTTATTTTGAAATATAAGATGCAGTCGGAGGCATGAAAGTTGCTCACCAGGTTCTAGCTGATCCCGTCAAAGGAGAAATGAAATTCATGATGCCTCCAACTGCATCTTATAATTTCAAAATCAAAAATCTTGTTTTCCTCTTTTTAGTTAGTTCGCAGTAGGTTTTTTTTTATCATCCTTCTTATTGGGACGGTAATACGCCATCTATTGATTTACTACTGAATAATCACCGGTCTAATCGCATTCACAATCTCTTACAGGCCACCTTTGGATGGAATCAACTAAATCATACATTAACCCTTATCTACTAACCACTGGTCTCTCAGACTCCAGTGACTTTATTTTTAACCCCCGAACAAAGAGACGGGTGTTATAAGTTAAGGGTGTGTATCACTGTGTGTGTGTGTGTGTGTGTCTGACTGTAGCATCGGAGCTCCTTAACGAATGGACCGATTTTGATGCAGTTTTATTTGGTTGAAAGCTGATGTGATCTAGATGGTTCTTAGATATATGGTGGAAGGGGGGGGTAAGGAGGGAGGTGAGAAAAGGGGGGGTGAGAGTCGTAGCTTTCAAACGAATGGACTGATTTCGCTGCGGGTTTTTATGTTTGAAAGCTATAGTACACGAGATGAAGGAGGGAAGGGGGGGGGGGGTGAAAATCGTAGCTTATAACGAATGGACCAATGTTGATGTGGTTTTTTATGTTTGGAAACTGATGTGATCGAGATGGTTCTTAGCTATATGGGGAAGGGGGGGGGGGGGGGGCGAGGGTTTGGGGGGTCAAGGAGTTATATGGTTATGGTTATGGTTATATATATATATATATATATATATAAAATAAAGGCCATAAGCCCACCAATCCGCGCGCATTAACTTTAACACGCGAATTAGAAGTAACGGCATCGTAAATTATCGTTACAAGTTAAGCTCTGTTTAATTGTGTGATGGAAGCCTGCTTATTTTAAAGTAAGCGCTTGATAGTCAATAAAACGCTTTTAAGCTGTAATTTGTCAGTAAGGCATTATCATCAGCAGCGGTGCGAATCTCAGATAAAAGATCTTCTTGTCTGGTGTTGGTGAACCTATGCTTGTTTGTCGTATGAGGTAGTTATACTGGTGTTAGAGTTTGTCAGGCCGCTTGAGAGCCTCTTACGTGGCTTAACGACTGCTCTTCATCAATAACAGCCGGGACTGACAGCCTAACGTGCCCTCCGAAGCACAAAGCGATGGAAAACCGCACGTAACTTAGAAAAGTCATTAGTGCGGAGCCTGCGATCGAACCCTGTATCGTTGGATTCGAAGTCGCACTAGTATACCGCTAGGCTACCATTGCTATTTGTTTTAGCGTCTTTTGGCTAGTCGTTATCATCTGCAGATCTGCAGTTTTAATGTATGCTAAGAAGATAGGTACCTAATGTCTTGTTTCTAAACTCTTTGATTGTAGTTATCGGGCTAAACATAATCATCACGCTAATATTATAAAGGTGAAGGTTTGTATGTGTGTGTGTATGTTTGTGTCTCCTTCACGCTCAAAAAACTGAAAGGAATTTGATGAAATTTGGAATGGAGATAGCTTATGCCTTGGAATATCAATAAGATACTTTTCATAATCATCAACATCATCCTTCACGCTTAAACGGCAGAACGGATTTTGATAAACCTTGGAATGGAGTTTGCTTATACCCTGGAATAGCACTTAGGATACTTTTTAACATCACCATCATCATCATTACTCACGCGGGTGAAACCGCTGGGTGCAGCTAGTATTGTATAAGTATATTTTTGTAAAACTGGGCCCTTATTCGCTATAACCATTCACGCAAGTAACGCGTCACGTTAAGATATCTTTGTGGAATCGTTCGGCAATTGTAGTAATGATGTCATACGTTTTCTACAAGTAATTTCGTATGGCATAGCGAATAAGTGCCCTGTCAGCAATTGTCGTAATGACTCACACGTTTTCGGCAAGGAATTTCATATGGCATAGCGAATAAGCGCCCTGTCGGCAACTATCGTAATGACTCACACGTTTTTGACAAGGAATTTCATATGGCATAGCGAATAAGCGCCCTGTCGGCAACTGTCGTAATGACTCACACGTTTTCGGCAAGGAATTTCATATGGCATAGCAAATAAGCGCCCTGTCGGCAACTGTCGTAATCACTCACAGATTTTTGGCAAAGAATTTCGTATGGCATAGCGAATAAGCGCCGGGTCGGCAACTGTCGTAATGACTCACACGTTTTCGGCAAGGAATTTCATATGGCATAGCGAATAAGCGCCCTGTCGGCAACTGTCGTAATGACTTACACGTTTTTGACAAGGAATTTCATATGGCATAGCGAATAAGCGCCAGGTCAGCAACTGTCGTAATGGCTCACACGTTTTTGGCAAGGAATTTGATATGGCATAGCGAATAAACGCCTTGTTGGCAACTGTCGTAATGACTCACACGTTTTTGGCAAGGAATTTCGTATGGTATAGCGAATAAGCGCCCTGTCGGCAACTGTCGTAATGACTCACACGTTTTTGGCAAGGAATTTCTAATGGCATAGCGAATAAGCGCCCTGTCGGTAATTGTTGTAATGACTCACACGTTTTTGGCAAGGAATGTTGTATGGCATAGCGAATAAGCGCCCTGTCGGCAACTGTCGTACTGACTCACACGGTTTTAGCAAGGAATTTTGTATGGCATAGCGAATAAGCGCCCTGTCGGAAACTGTCGTAATGACTTACACGTTTTTGGCAAGGAATTTCGTATGGCATAGCGAATAAGCACCCTGGACGTTTCGCGCACAAATTTATTTTAAAATATCATTTCTATTCACCTCTACGCTTCGGTCAAGATGCATTGAACGAGGTCACGCAGAAGACTGGTGACTGCTGGTATCAGCGTCGTGAATGGCGGGCGTGGTTTCCAACTATCTGCGTTTAGCCTTGTAAAACGTTACTGTCTCTTTCGCGACACAATATTAAAAGTATCGGCAGATACGTTTACATATTTTTGATTTAAAGGATAATTTTCCGGGCTCTGAACATACATACATACAAACCTTCGCCTTTATAATAAGAGTGTGATGTAATGTAACCTTTTTTTACCTTCCTGTTAGCGTAGTACTATTAATTATTCTGTGCTGTTAGATAAGTTTCCATATTGAGAGAAATAGCTAACTAGATACGAAATAACATTACATACCTAAGTTAGAAGCTGCCCACCGAATTTTACTTGTTACAAGAAAAACTTCGAAGTAGAAAAAAGATCCGCAAAGTTTCCCAGTGGTTCCCAAACTAACAAATCAAGCCGCGGATATCGAACATATTATGTAGAACACGAGCGTTACCACACATTGGGCCTATTAACCAAACCCGTGGAACTAGGGTTGTCAACAACGCGTTTACCTAAATACTTCACCAGGTGAAAGTGCTCTTGTGAGAGCGACTCACCGTTTTTACCCGACTGCGCGGAGGGTTATGTGTTTGGGTTGTATTTATGTTTGTTTGTTTGTACGTTTCTTAGACACGTCATACAGGCTAAACAACTAGATGGATGATAAATGAGGTATCATTGGATTCGTCTTGATCACGAGAGTGCTAAAAGATATACGAAATGTCGAGAAAACTAGTATGACGGCTTAACGCTGCCATATTGTATTTCCGACCGAACAAAAAAAATACCAAAACCAATCCACTCGACCAATCGAGTGAGGTATCATAATGAAGGTCTTTAAAAAACCATTTTGAAATTATATAATTCATATAACTAAACAGAAGCAAATGTCTTTAAAGATTCTTAAAAAAAACAATTTAATATTATACAAGTTAATATAAATAATAAAGTGTAATGTTGCAAATGCAAGAGTTAAGTTAAATATGTAAGTAAATAAGAAACTACCCTTTTTACCCACGTCCCTCGGGAACCGTGCACTTTTCCGGGATAAAAAGTAGCCGATGTATCAATACAAGGTATAAGCTATCTCCATAACAAATTTCATCCAAATCCGTTCAGCCGTTTAAGCGCAAAGTTCTAACAAACATACACATACATACAAATTTTCGCGTTTATAATATTAGTGTGATTATTTTTGCGGGCGGTCAGCTCGTATTCAATAGTTTTGTTCGTAGTCGTTTTTTTTAAATATTTGAATAATAACTTGTTCAGTAGAGCATTAGAGAGCTGTGTTTCGATTTCAAAGCTATCTACTGTAGCCAGGACGATATACATATGATAGGACACAGTGTCAAGCTAAATTCGTGGAAATATGAGAATCCAAAACTGATGTCTAATGAGGAAAATACTCAGTGCTATGCCTCACAGGATTTTGCAATAAACAATACCTAACAGTAACTCCAAAGTTGTAGTTCTACTTTTATTTTTCTTTTTCCGAACTAATTGTCTCCTTTCCAAACAATGTCATGGAAAGTAGACCTGGCACTTCCCATAATGTGCATAAAATATCAAGGCGGGCTCAGTCCCGAAATCAGCAAAAATACGAATAGCAAAACGTCGAGAACGACGTAATGAAACAACTTTATGCGAACCAAAAAATACTGTGGATAGAAAATTATACTACCTAAACAAATAACCGAATAGAATTTTCAGAAATGGCTTAGTGTCCTTGAAAAAAAAAAACACGAACTACCACATTAAAATTAACATCGGTGTACTCGTTATTTTCAGCGACAGCAACATATTATTTTAATAACAATTTGTATACCTAGATAATAAACTAAACAAGTGCAAAAATATATTAAATTGAGTTTTACATATTGAGATATCGACAATAAATTCCGAGCTGCATCACCTTTCCCGCTCATACTGCACCTGGTAAGGCGAGTTACGCTCTCAAATGTTTGTCCTGCTTGTAGACCTGCTTATAACAATAATATCTAAGAACTGTCGCTTAAAAGACCAACATCTTTAAAACCTGCTATTGACAACCCTATTCCCTCGCACCGACTAATGCGCGGGCACTTCTGACCCCATTTGTTTTTATGCGATCGTATTTAGCCGCGTTCTAGGGTTGAACTATCATTACGGTTTGTTATCATGTGTGGGATGTTATGTAACATTGTTGGCTTTTCTGTGGTTGCGGTGAGATTGGCGGGTCAGTAGGTGTAGCCTAGGAATGTTTAAGGTTTAAGATTACCGGTATGGAGCTACCACAGTCTTTACTGGATACCGATTCGGTAGCGAAATGAAACACCATTTATTTCGCTACCAAATCGTTATACGAAATGCATGGTCTAAAGTGAAGGGTCTTCCAGATATATAAGTATAAATAATTAAATAATATGTTGTCATTTAACAAAGGCTGTATTTTTTTTGTATGAGGCTGTGCGTCAGCAATAAAAGAACAATCAAAACATGAATGGAAAGTCCATTAAAATGGCCCCGGGCCAGTTAAGTACCTACGTTTGTAGGCAATTAAATCAGAGGTTTTTTCAAGATCAAAGTAGTGCAACTTCTGTACTTGTATCCACTGGCGTGGTATCCACTCGAGAACTCATTACAGTTATGACGTCTTGCCTTTAATCAAAAATAGCGATATTCATATAACGGTACTGCATTCCTTAAATTGGGGGCTACTAAGAGGGTTGGTCATAGACCGGCCATTGGTAAGTAGTTCGGGATAACTCGGATCTGTAGAAGCCTTCTGCAGTAGTCCGGTTTGGGTTATATAAAGAGGGGATTGCGTTGATATAGGATATATTACCACCTGTTACTTCTTATAATACTTTGTACTAGTTGTGCCCGTAGCTTTCACGCCTGGTCTTTTCTGGATTTAAAGTAATCTATAAGTGTTATTCAAGGACCAAAAGTACCAATAAAATACAATATAGGTAATAGTTTTTTTATCGATTGCTCTGCTTCTACTAATCGAATTGAGAGACAAGATTTTAAGTAGATATCTAAGCTATCCAACAGTGAAAGCTACATTACAATCGACACGGTAGTTTATACGTGATGAGCGAAGATGCAGACAGACACCATATTTTAAAATGTATATTCTTGTCCAGTAGCTTATTTTAAGCCCCCTAGACCATTTTTTTAAATTATGTTTATTGTAAGTACAGGGCCCCAATTCTACTAAAACAATTGTAATGACAATTACCAACAATTTTCGCAAAATTTTCGCTTTTACCTCTTAAATATGGTAGAAGCTAATAATTTCGAGAAATTAAAAAAAAAAAAAAAAAAAAAAAAAAAACTTTAGGAGGTAAAAGCGAAAATTTTGCAAAAATTGTTCATTATTAGAATTGGGGCCCTGATCTATTGTTACTCAGGTACTGCTTTATTATAATTATAGATAGGTATACTCATTAATAGTTAGATGCTTGTATTTTTTTGTTTATGTTAACTTTCTTTTCTTCGAGATTTCTAAACCGGTTTGAATGTATTTTTTTATTTGGAAAAGTAGATCTTTAGTGTAGGTTTACATTTCATCAAAATTGCTTTAGTAGGTGACTACGTAGATTTTTTAGTAAATTCATTTCAAGAAGATTTCAAATGTACAAAAGAAAACGAACAGCGGATCTAAACCGAGCATTGAGCTTCGTCCTCTTCGTAGTTCCTTGTTCGACCGTTTATGGTGTAAATGTTCGTTAATACACAGATATTAGGTATGTTGCATGCTGTTATCAAACGGAAATTGCACTACAACTAAGTTGTCAAACTCCGTATCAAGATGGCGTCAGTTTCACAACTTAGTTCCAACTTAGCTAAGCGCGGCTCAGTCGGCCGTGACACTCAACTATTCATAGACCGAGTTTCAGGAGACGATAAATGGACGAAGTTTTGTTTTAATATTAGCCAGGATTTAGTTACGTGTCTAGTTAAGGGTTAGGTTAACATACGGCAGTAGGGGTACGGGACGATACTGTATCTTAGTTGGTAAAGTGGCTGGTATGGTATTCGAGGCAGCTGGTTCTCGTCCTTGGCGCGTATTCGCTATGCCACACGGTATTACTTGCAGAAAACGTGTGAACTAATTGTGTCATTTCACGAACATACACGAATGACTCCACGAAAATATTTATTCGCTATCTATGCCACACGAAAGTCCTTCCAGAAAACGTGTGTCATCGTTACGCCAATTCACGAACATACACAAACGATTCCACGAAGATATTTATTCGCTATTAGCTGCGCCCCGCGGCTTTGCACGCATACGTTTTGCTCCCCCTCCCCCGTTCCTCCCCCCGCTCTCCCCTCCCTTTCTCCTCCCTTCCCAAATCCATCCCCTCTAAACCCTCTACCAACAACCCCTTACCCCTACCACATTTATCGAAATCAGTATATCCGTTTACTATATATCATCAAAAAAGCCGTTTTATTTAAAATGTATGAGAAAATAAATTTTCTTCTTAATATATTTTTTCGTGTTTTTCCGATGTTTTAATAATTATTCTGCTATTCGGGGCAGAGACAAATCCAACAAATCAAAGATCATAAAAATCTGTCCAGCCGTTTTTGAGCAAAAATTGTGTAACTAACCCGACTTTGTTTTATATATTTATATGCCACACGAAATTCCTTGCAGAAAACGTGTGACGTCACTACGAAATTTCACGAAAATACACGATCAATTCCAGGAAGATATCCTAACGCGACGCGTTACATGGCCTGTCATAGAGACATAGCGAATAAAGGGCCTGGTCGTGTAAGACCTGAATAAGTTAGTAAAGTTAAAATATGTGTAACCTGTGTATGTACTACAAACTTTTAAAGTAAAGTCCTTAAAGTTTTGGCTCCTGTTTACGCCTTAAGGCCATCCATTATTCGGTGCAACATACGAAATTGTATTGTAACAAGATAAACTCGAGAAACCTGGCTCATAGAGAGCTACATTTGCCGCAGTGTTCAAGTTTTCATCGCTCTTTCTGTGCCACTGGCAACTGAAGATTCTTGTCCTCAAGACTATTATACTAAAGGTAGACTCGGATACTGCGACATCAACCAAATAATTAGGCGACTATGTTTCTATAATTATCTATGACTAGCGACCCGCCCCGGCTTCGCACGGGTAGATATATAGAAAGATAAAATTAGTAGGTACTTTATTTGGACAAATAGATCAACAATTTCTTACACAAAATGTTTATACTATTATTCTGTTTAACGCAAGGAGGTTGAATTACGGTTACTAGTTATAGTGTATTATTAGCATAGGGCATTTTCTACGTCAATGATTATTAGATGTTCTGTGATTTCGTTTCCATGGCAACGTTCCATACACAAAGACCCGTATCTCCTTCTTAGTTTGTGATCTTACGTAGTATTTATATATCTACTCTTTGGTTTGTGATACAAAGTAATCGAGTTTTTTTTGCAACATTTAATACCTCGGGTATCATTATTGCAATTATTGAAGGAAACTCTAATTTTTTGATAAATAAAATCCTGCTAGTGTTACTCGCTGATAATTTAGCTTTCTTTATGTGAAAGAATTTTTAAAATCGGGTCTGTATTTTTTGAGTTTATCCATTACAAACAAACAAACAAACATTTCTTTCCTCTTTATAATATTAGTGTAGATTTCTACAAACTGGTCTCGCGATAATGTTGGAAGTGTCGGCAACGACTCCGCACGGGTAGCCAAAAGGGTTTCTCTATATATTACAATATTTCGATTCTATCAGTGTTTTGATTGACGAATTATAATAGTTAGACATATTAAAACCTCGTGTTATTTTTTGGGTAATGATGAGTATAGCTAGCGGCACGTAAGTCTAGCGGTGAATGAAACGTGGCGGGGATCTTGGCACAGTCAAAGTTTATATAATGTATTAAAATGTTGAATACTTTTTATCCCAAAAACTGACTATGCCAAGGTCCCCACCACGTTTCGTTCACCGCTAGACTTATGTGCCGCTAGGTATACTATAAACGTGTAGTACATTATTTATGTATCATTAATAGTTTTCGCAGCGCACGCATAATAATGACTTTTATAGGTACATTTTTGATCTGGGTTACATTACTGCAAACTCTATTTTTTTTAAATATAATACATCCCATGTTACTCGCTGATCATGTATGTTTCTATAATAAAAATCATTTGAGTATTTTTTGAGTTTCCCCATTACAAACAAAGAAACATACAAAAAACAAATCTTTCCTCTTCATAATATTAACTAGTTACAGTAGTCGCAGCCAATCTATATGTTTGTGAAGTTAGGCTCTGTGAACGATTGCGCAGGTACTGCTGTGGGGACAAACAGCATAAAGTAAGAGCGAGATAGAATATGCGAAAAACGTAAGCGAGTGAGCGAGGCAGTTATACAATGCTGTCTTCAACTTCAACATTGCGATTGCGCCTGAAAAATAGCAGTTTGCGCAGCGACTAGCAAATAACTTCCGAGACACGTACTTCCGCTGCGACTTCTGTAAGTATAGTTATTTATCTACAGGTACGCAGCAATCTGTCAAGGTGGCGTTGCCTGTCGCATCGCATGCCTATGTTGCATGAGAGTCATGCGGTATTAAAATTTGTTGCACGTAGTTGTCGCATGTCGCGTCTGCGGTATCCGAATACTACCCTTAAGAATGTAATAATAGCTTCTACTGTACGTACAAATTGTAACGTGCAACTGCTACCACAGAATAAATAATAGTACAAGCTGCTACGTATTGTGCAGGGAATTTAAAAATGTTTAGGTATTATTATATTAATTAGCTGCATCATAACTCATTTCTTTACATCTTAGGACAGAAGACACCTGTTTATGGAGGTCTTAATGTCATTTTATTTCGCATTAGTTGAAAACATTAGTTCAATACTTTAGTTGCTAAAATATAGTCTTAAAATATAAAGTAATGTTATAGATAAATGGTTTTAAGTTTATATATTTCTACGTTGTTCACTAATTATCATTACCATCAAACCAAATTATTTATAGGCTATAAGTTCGGTATATTAATCTAGTAATAGCTTTAAACCCTTTTAATGAGATCTATGTTTAAACCTCCTAAATGAAAATCGATCTTACCACAAATCCATTAGTTAGGCAAACTCTTAAACCAAAATTCATCAAGAACACGCATTTGTGTACTTCGTAGAATTTACCTCGTCTTACACACAATCAAACACATCCGAACAACTAAAACCAATTCGAATTTTAACAACATCTATTAGGTACTTCAATTAACTGTAGGCCCCCTCCACACAAGCAATTTTCGACCGATTATAGTCAAATAGATGTATAGTAACCGATACCGAATTCAAGTACCTAACGCAATCTATTAGTGCAAAGAATTTAAAGCCCGCGACACACTCGAGACGCTCTCTCGAATTGATGGAAGCAATTAAATTAACGTTCGTACTTAGGGCGTAATCGCCGAAACATCTCGGATGGGACTTCATTACATGGGAGTAAATCATTAGTTAGTATCGCGAGAGTGCCGCTGAATCTACGTCTTAGTGAGACAGTCCCAGATTTAAATGATTATGTTATGCTTTATGACTCTGAGATTAATATATCTTTCATGGCACCTGCCCGCTTCCATATCTAACGCCTATATCATTTGTAGTGATTTGATAGTTACAGTGACCATGTACATATAATTTGAAGTGTGTATTCATCACTAAGTAATCACTTAGTAATTAATTCGGGGGCTGATTATATACACGCTCTGCAGTATAAACTTAATGCACGTCTTCGTGAACTTAAAAAAAAACTCTAATATATATCCGGTTTATTTTAAATATTTGGCCTGGCAAACTCTAACACCAGAGGCCAGTACTACCTCATACGACAAACAAACAAACAAAATCCTGATTTTTAACACAACACAACAACTTAGAATCCAATGATACCAGGTTCGGTCCTATACTCCGCACCAATGACTTTTCTAACTTATATGCGGTTTTCCATCGTTCCGTGCTTATGAGGGCATGTTAAGCTCGGTCCCGGCTGCTATGATTAATAGCAGTCGTTGAGTCTTGCCAGAGGCCTCGGACGGCCTGATAACTCTGACACCAGAAGAGGCCAGCACTAACTCATACAACAACAAAAAAACACAACACGACCCCCCACCACTGCGCACCGCTGCAAGTGAACTACATCTGTAGTTGTAAACTCATTACCGGTGTCGGCAAGTTCTAATGTCGTGTATACGAGTATCGACTTATAAATGTTCGGAGTGATTCGAGGACTAACAGCCATTAGGAATGTTTAGTTAACTGTCTATGCAGGATACTTACTATTTTTTTATTTAATCATTGTTTATCCTGCTTTTATACAAAACTCATGGCTACGCACCACTTCCAGGGAACTCCATCTGTAGTTGTAAACTCATTACCGGTGTCGTCAAGTTCTAAGGTCGTGTATTTGGTCGGTCTCGCCGACTAATGATATGGTCTAAGCGATTTGAAGTACTTACAGACATTAGGAGTGTTTAGTTATCTATGAGGGCATTCACGAATGATAATGTTGTTTTGTAACGAATAAGTCTGTATCAATATCACTAAGCAAATCAAAACTAACTGCCACCTTGCACAATACAAATATTATGTAAACAAAATCGTGAACCATCGTGGAACGCATTGTCATATGGCATCGGGTGAAGTAGTGAACGATGGAGTGATGACGTAGCCAGAGTTTCTGGTGTCAAGAAGTATACCCAACAGTGGGATGATAAAGGCTGAACGAAAAGGTAGTCCTCAAACGCACGTCCTTCAATTAAAATAAACTTCGCTAGAGGCGAAAAATTTCATGAATTTGCATTAGTCTCTGCTTTGTGACTAAAAGCTATTACTTTTCCTTACACTGTACTGTAGACAATTCCGAATGCTAAGGTCCAAGGAATCCTGAACTGCAGTGACTTTTAGTGCTTTTAATGGAGCATGGGACAGCTCGGAATTGAAAATGGAGGTGATTAATTGGTGTCCCAGAATGTTGTTTTGTTGTATTCGTTTGTACAGTAAGGAGGGAGTAGTTTAACGTGAGTTGTGTTGTTGTTCTGTATAGATGTTTGTTTGTTTGTTTGTCGTATGAGGTAGTGCTGGTCAGAGAATATATATTCACCTTACAGAACCTTAACCTAGGTCAGGACCCACGGCGTCCTGTAGGACGTGGCGGCGTACAGCGTAGGACGCCATGTGGCCAAGTGGAGTGAAGACCTGCGAAAAGCGGCTGGAAGAAAATTGATGAGGAGGGCTGGCGTGCATTAGGGAGAGCACTACGTCCAGCAGTGAACAGATATAGGCTGATGATGATGATGATGACAGAACCCTTACCACGTGAGTTCTTTTTAGAGTAAAAAAATACTCTCATGCCTTATATTTATGAAAACTAATAAATTCATTTTGAAGTATAGTTTCTGGTTTATCGATAATATCCCTTGATGTAGACATGTGATAACGTCAATTTCGTTAATTTATTATTCCAAACACGCCTGACCTCCACGTGTGACAAACACTAAATGACACACGGACGAACTCGCTAATGAAGTTTAGTGTTAGTATAGAAACTGCGTGATCCTACTGGTAAAATTGGGTAGGCTGTGTTAATTGGGGACGCTGCGTGAAAATAAAGTACAGGTTTGTTTGGATTTGACGTTCCGTGTTATTTATCTGGCGTTTTAATCCAGTGAATCTGAAATTGAAGGTGACTGAAATATGCAGTACCACAAAAAAATAAAATGAAGTGTATTGTTTTGTGCTTATTAATAAGATTAAAGGTCGCTGCATACGTGACCGTTAGGCCGTTACGGGGCGGAGACGGAATGTGGCAGTATGTAAATCCGGACGGGAGTTTAATGCATACGCACCGTGAGAGTTCTGCGAAGCTAACGTGCTAGTGTTGTGAACACGGAAAAATTGATTTTTCATTGGAAGAATTGGCATTTTTTTTTTTGCCTTAGATGACGAAGAAGCTATAGCCGCCAAGAGAAGAAGATTGTCTGTACATTCTACATGGCAGAAAAGAGAACAGAAGGATTCAAACTCTTTATATAGAACTTTTGGATGATGAGACTCAATTTTATATGTATTTTCGTATGACAAAAGAGTGTTTTGCTTTGCTGGATAATAAGCTTATACATCACATCACTATACGATTCTTCGGAGCGAATATTTTACTACTGTACTTTTATATGTAACGACATCAAAAAAATTACCCGTCCCGTCCGGGACTAGTAAAATCGCGATACGTATGGCCTGAAGACAAACGTCTTCTACCAGTACGTCCTACTTGTTATGACATACGGAACCGAGACGTGGACACTCACAATACGACTAATAAATAGTTAACTAATTTAAAGTCGCTCAGCGGGCTATGCGGAAAGGGCTATCTATATTCGGAGTTTTTCTGAAAGTCCTATCAGGTTCCTACAGAGAACCAAAGTTATTGACATAGCCCTTAGGACTAGCAATCTGAAGTGGCAGTGGCCTTGTTATGTTAGTCGAAGGACTGATAACTGTGTTTTTAAGTTGAGATTGCAACTCTGGAATTGTACTTAGTTAACGGCGCTCTCCACTCCAGTTTTCGATATACGCTAAATGCCTGGCAGCCAGTTGGAAAATAAGAGCCGAAGATCGGGGTCCAATGGCGTGCTTCGGGAGAGGCCTACGTCCAGCAGTGGACTGACACGGGCTGATATTGAATATTATAAGATTTATAAGCCCCCGAAGTTTGAGCCGAGAGACAATTTGGTGTGTTAGTAATAACCAAAGGTGTGATTTTTGCGGCATAAATACATACATTTTAAAAATCCTCCCCATCTTTGAATCATCACTGAGGGTCGTCAACACGTCACATCATTGTCTTTTCCTTTACTATGGTATGCCATCTGTTTTGCTGGCGATCTGCAGGGCATCGTAGACGGAAGTATCGAGTGTAGCACGGATCTGGTTAGACCAACGCATCGGGTTGTGACCCCGTGACCTTTTCCCTTGTAATTTGCGCGACCATGAGTAACTCCAGGTTGTCTCACTTTTTCTTGGCTATATGTCCAAAGTACCCAAGCACTCTCTTGAGGCGGATAATGGTGAGTTGTTTACCCTTTAAGTTGCTTGAGTATAGATGCATTGGTCCGATATGCTGCCCAGGTTATCCTCGGGGCATCCTTTTTCTCCAACAGCACATTTCAAAAGCCTCAATGCATCTGCGTTGCGAAGCTTTTATAGTCCATTTCTTAGCCCCATATAGGAAAATTGAAAACACTAATGTGCGCACAAAAATCCCTAAAGCATAAGGAGGGCCCAGCTGATACGACGCGGGCTCCGATTAGATATTTTTGTGTGCGCCGTCACGCACACATCAGAGAGATCTCTCGGACCGTTCAATCGGTTGCGCCTGAAAACAGGTAACTTAAGAATTTTGGTTTTGCAATTCCGCGCTACACGGTTTCAATTACTTTAGTTACTTAGCCTATTGTGGCACAATCACAATTAAAAGTACATAGCTGTCACTTTTTTTAACGCGCTTTTATTAGCATGACCTGTAACTTTGTAAGCAAATCTTACAACTCATTTTTCACCCTCTTGTAGTTATTTTCGTATCAATATTTAAACCTTTGCTAACGTATGCGTTTCCAATAAAAATGGTATCATCGAGCTGCTCTGATGATGGAGCAGGAAAGTGGGTAATGGTACCCTTCAATGGATTCTAGCAAGTAAACCTATTTTGCGCTCATTTGTTTTGATGGATCGTATTTATTATTCTAATGCAAAAAAAATAAATTGTACCCTTTATATTTTCATTTTAATTAGATTGCCACATCTTTGCTGTAAATACGTCCAGTAAAAGTAAACCAATCTTCAAATCAATTTTCCTAATACGAATCCCAGAAACGTCTAAAATGATTAAACCTCTCGTGTCCTAATTTCTAGTAAACCTGTTTTAACTAGAACTGATTTGTCCCTAACCACAGAATAAACAACAGTACAAGCCCTAACCTGTTGCTTCTCATTCATTAACCTAGACTTAATACTTTTAACTTAGGTCTTTTTATATTTAAGTTATGTAAAATTAGCTCTAGATGTAGAAAGATAAACTAGATTTTTCTGTTTTTTATTAAGTTTCAAAAGATTAACTACCTTGCTTATAAAATATGATATCGATAGTGAAGCAATGAGAATACCACATGGGAATATCGTAATAATGTGACTACATTATCAAACTACAGTAGGAGCAACGGAGGCTGCCGTTCTTTGAAAACATTTGCAAGCAGGCTAGCAGATGGATAAAACAATTGGTTTTGTTTTTACCCGACTGAGGAGGGTTCGGGTTGTATGTATGCTTGTATGTTTGTGTGTTTGTATGTTTGTAAGTTTCTTAGGCGCGTCCTACAGCCTTAACGGCTTGATGGATTTTGATAAATGAGGTATCATTGGATTTGTTTTGATCACGAGAGTGCTATAGGATATAAAAAGTATCAAGGAAACTAATATGGCGGCTGAGAGCTACCATATTGTATTTCCGATGGAACAAAAAAATTACCAAAACCCATCGGGTGAGGTATCAAAATACAGGTCTTTAACACAACATTTCAAAAATATATAATTCTTATAACTAAACAGTTTTCCTTTAATTTTCTTTTAAGCTTCTCACAAAATTTTCCTTTTCAGTTTATTCAAGTTAATGTAAATACTTCAATCTAATTTTGCAATTGTAACTATTAGAGTAAAATAAAATATGTAAGTTAAAAAGAAACATTAAAATTATATAAATTATAGCTGTGCCGCGGTTTCACACGCGTTCCTCAGGGACCATGCATTTTCACACGCGTTCCTCAGGGACCGTGCATTTTCACACGCGTTCCTCAGGGACCGTGCATTTTTCCGGAATAAATAGTAGCCTAAATAAACAGTTAATACAGGGTATAAGCTAGCTCCAAATCCGTACAGCCGTTTGAGCGTAAATAAGTATCAAACATACACATACATACAAACTTAAGCCTTTACAATACTAGTGCGATTATTTTTGGGGGCGGTCAGCTCGTAGTCAATAATTTTGTACGCAGTCGGGTTTCTTGTATGTATATAATAAGTTTACTCTTTATCGATGGTAAGGGCTGATGACATGTTTAGAAACAAGCACAAGTTTATATAACCCCCGACCCCCCGAAGCATCTAGATCACACCAGTTTTCGAACATAAAACCGCATCAAAATCGGTCCATTCGTTTGGGAGCTACTATCATCACCCCCATACCCCCTTCCCTCCTTCCTCCCATCTCGTTTACCCCAGCTTTCAAACATCGATCATCACATCAGCTTTCAAACCGCAACAAAATCGGTCCATTCGTTTTGGAGCTACGATTCTTCCCTCCCCACCCCCCTACCCCCTCTTCCCTCCTTCCCCCATGATAGCTTAGGTCCATCTCTTTTACCCCAGCTTTAAAACATAAAAAAACCGCTTCTAAATCGGTACATTCGTTTGGAAGCTACGATTCTCACCCCCCTTTTCTTACCTCCTCCTATATATCTAAGAACCATCTTGATCACATCAGCTTTAAACAGAAAAAACTTATCAAAATCAGTCCATTCGTTTGGGAGCTACTATGCCACAGACACACACATACACACAGTGATACACACCCTAAACTTATAACACACGTCGTTTGTTCGGGGGTTAAACATATATACAAATACGAGAAACGAGATATACCATGTATTTTTTGTTAACTCTTAGACTGCTTAAATCCTTATACTGAGGGAAAGTATATTCTATCTTTCATGATATAAAACTAACTACTTAGCATCAAAAAAAGGCTATTATAAGCTAAACTATGGGTACCCGGCCACCATACCCTCCACATATGAAAAATACCCGGAAACACACCCTAACTATTTACATAATGCGAATGTGTAATAGACCGTTCGTTATAGACCTTCCTATTTTTAGGTTATAAAAGTGTTAACAGTAGCATAACTCGTTTGGCGTATCCGTCTTTTAAATAATAAATATATTTATTTATTATTTAAATGCGAAATTGTTGGTTTGTTTGTCGCTCTTTCACGCAGCAACTAAACGACGGATCCACGTGTTTTTTTGCATAGCAATACGGGACCGGAGAGTGTAGGCTCATCATAATAATCCAGGCGAGTGAACCTGCGGGGCACAGGTAGGAATTAATATACTCAAAGGCGAAGCTTGAAGCCGATGAATATCTAAAGTATAAAATGTAGATAATGGATGAAATAAGTAATAATTATAATAAATAAATAAAATGAATGAAATATATAAAATAAATATTCTGATATTGACAATTTTCATTAAATTAAGATCGATTATAAGTTTAATATGTAAATTTTATGCTCGTTATATTCTAGCAAGAAATGATAGTAATAGAAAATGTTATTTAACTGATATTGAAAGTACCCCCTCTCTTCTAATTGCTATCTTTTTGTAATGTATAACATCTAGTTAATACGTATGGAATGCAATAAATATTTGAATTTGAATTACATATATACGACCACCTCCCAAATGTGAAGAGATTTTGAAGTGTTTTGTTCTTATTGTTTTGGTTTTAACTTAAAATCGTAATAAATCAATGAATTCTTAGGTAACAAAAAAAACCGGCCTATTGTGAATCGGACTCGCGCACCGAGGGTTCCGTACAAACGTAACTTTGCTGTTGAAAAGCTGTTGTCCCCATAAATCTACATAGGTCGCGGTCAGTTTACCAACAGCATATTTTTTTGTGGTTTTCGTTTTGGTCCATTTACTTGTGCTATAAGACATTGCTTCTTGCCAAATTTTATGATTCTAGTCAACGGGAAGACGGACGGACGGGTTTTGATTACCTTGCGAGGGTCAAAAAATGCGGCAAAAATGGCCGTATATTTTGAATGCGATGACTTTTTTACACAACTTACTTTTTAGCACCTTTTTTTCACCTTTTTTGACCTTTTTTTTTTACGTGAGTACCTAGGTAATTGATATTAATCTCAACTTGATACCTCCACGCGTCCCTGTGAAAAAGAGTCTTGACAGACAGACAGACAGACAGACAGACAGACAGACAGACAGACAGACAGACAGACAGAAAGACAGACAAACAGACGGGCAGATATCGAAGTGATCCTATAAGTGTCCCTTTTTCCTTATGAGATACCTAAAAATACACAAATAAGAATTTAGCCTTAATTAGAAGGAATTTAGCCCACTTGCACGAAAACAAAACAAAGTATCTAGTTAGTTAATCCAAAAATGTTTATCTCTTTCGCCCTACTGTCTGCGTATGTCTCTCTATTCTACTTGTCTTAATTTTTTAGCCCAGAGTAGACACTAAGCCCTGGGCTAAGAAAGATGTGCAAGTGGGCCTTAGTCTATTAAAAATAGCGTTATCCACTGGAACACTGTTATCCGACAAGGAATCAGTTCGTAGATCAATGATAAAGTAATGAGTTTCTGCATTAAATTTGATAATTTTGATGACGAGATTTCTTACAAAAGTGCATATTATATTATAACCTATCCAAGTGACTAGCCAACAGTGAAACCGCACAAGCGTCTGTACGCGTGTGTCAATCTTCCCCATTTGTGCTAACTTTCTCTACTGCCTATACATGCACAAGTAATATATCGTCCTTTTTCAAACCCTGGTCACGAACTGATGGGGAAGAAAGGCTGAAGGTGTACCGACAATTGGCTGCTGGAGGGATAGGGACGTTGGATGTAAGATTTCAATTTTAGAGAGCGAAGGTATGCGATGATAAAGTCGATCGTCGTCACTCTTGTAAAAGCTTTGGAGTATCAAGAAATCATGTGGTTTGACGATGGTTTTCTAGATGATAATAATAATGATGATAATAACAGGTTAGCACTGACGTTTTAGTGTCGAAAAGTCGATTTATGTTTCGAGCTGGGCCACTGCTCGCTGAGCTCACTTCACGCCGCGACAATCCTCTATATCGCCATCTTACCATCGGCCACTCTCCACAGATTTTACCTTAAATCTATCGTCTACCGACCACAGTAAATTTTACCGAAGTGATGTCATAACGCTAAATTGACATGTCTCCACCGTGAGGCAGTGACACTTCCAGTCTATCAGTAAGGCTTTCATTCAGTTTGATAAATATTGTTTTTTTTATTTGATATTTTTCGGTTTTATAAATATTCAAATGTTCTAAAGTTAAAGGAAACAATAGTAACAGACTTCTGCTAGAACAAGGAAACTACACACTTTTGCGAGACATTAAACCTGATAAATGTCCAAGAGTAGTGTGCAAACTGTGTACTGGGTTCATATATCCAGCGAAATTACTATACATAATAGACTTAAAGACCAATGTCACAAGGTAATGAGCGAAGTACAGTGTACCGTGAGATTTTACAATTCAAAAGTTGCACACCAAATTTTTACGGGCATGCCAAATGCAGATTTTAATTATTACTTACAATCAGGCGAACGACATGAATAAAATGAAATTCAATAACTCTGTTCAAACAACATACATTATTACACTGTTTTCCAGATTACACTTTCACATCCACTATTAATCACTAAGCTGATTCCTGTACAATAAGTTCACTGATCATAAAGTAGAATTCACTGGTCTGAAAACTCAAGACCGAATGACCAAGACTGATTTTAAAATCCGTACACAAACTGGAAAATATTCTGCTCGGAAACTCAAAAGTCAACTAGCTTCCGGTACTACAATATTATCCCAAAGTAAATTGTGAAACTATGTTTCATCTTCAAGTCAACTTACTTCCGTGATAGTCAATAGATCTTTAAAAATATGGTATCATTTATAGTTATTTAAAGAAAATAACAGAATGAATTAATCTGTTTACAAAATAATTATATGATTATCTCGTCGTAAAGTTATTTCACAAAGAATACGACAACTATTACTAAAAGTCTTTGCTCCTATCTACCCCCATCGCACAACCATGACGTCAATAAACGTGACTACGTATCGACAACGTTAACTTGCCGTTAACGGCGTCTCGACGTGTAACGCCGTCGATAACGTACCCTGAATCGCTTTCCGATATTAACCAATAGCCGATTAATATTTACGGGAACATTATTTCGATTATAAAATAATATTTTTTGCGTATTGTGGTGGAAACGTGTTTTAAATGACAAGACTGGAAAATCAATTAAACCAAAATATCCCATTTCCGAAGTTTAAAACTAATAGACCGCGTCTATGTATATATTTACACCTTACTGTTTGGGCGTATTGACCTTCGAGAAGTTAACGAAAGGGAAATTTTATAAGAGGGAGAAAGATCTCTCACGCTTTGTCAAATAGGACCCCATTATTGAAAAACTACTTCAAAGAACTGCTTGTAGCATCAAGGCAACATAAATATCGGTGGAGGCAAGGCTTAATCATCAACACAGAGTAGTGAGCTTGCTAATTGGAATTGTATCGGCTGCATTTCGATGAGCGTATGTTGGAATTACACAATGTAAGTCCTCCTAGCCCATTCTATCGTCAGACGACCAGACACCCGGCAACCTCTTTAAAATCCACCATATTGCGGCGGGCCATCATCCCATAGGTGATGTGAGAATCAGCTAAGGTAATTTAACAGATTGGCACCAGCATGCACCTGTGTATTATCGCCAACTACTGCGATACCAAGACACCAACCGACTGGTCTGTCCTCCTCTGTACACTGTTTTTGTGCATAAAGTATTAAATAAATAAATAAATAATAACTGCTGCAATCCAGCATCACCAAATAGTAGGGCGGGCACGAAAACGTTCCGCCGCAATACGTGACGCAGAAGGCGCACGCCAAAGTTAAAGTTTTGGCGACTTGCCCTTGAGGCACCCAGGGGGTACGAACCTAAATACCCCTGGATCGCTAGTTTTAGTAGTGATCGAGGGGTCCTGATGAAATGGCTGGAGCCCTTTGAATTATTTGAATAACTGAAACAGAACACCGATTCAGAATACACCTTCGAGAAGAATCGGCAAGAAACTTGAAGGCGAATAAAATCGAATAATTTATTACGGGACCTTTGACCTCGCCGGCGAGATCGGTGTCTGTGTCTAACTAAGATCCCCCTTACAATTGACAATCAGCGAGCAACAGCTCGTTGTTGAGTTTTCTAGGGTAGGCCGATGTTCAGCAGTCGACCCTTACAGCTGATTTTGATGATGATACATCATCATCTCATCACGTTTAAGAAGATACAAGTTACTCACTAACAGTTTTTCTAAAAGGCACTTCATGTAGAGGAAACGGTAGTCCTTTCTAAATTGCGTCAAATTATATTATTCGAACCGGCAGAGCGAAACGCAGCGTAATTGTTTTTTGTGCCCCCAGGTAAATGACATAAAGTTACGTATTTTTATAGGTTAGGATACGCAAATGACAAGCTATTTTTAGATTCGCAAGGAAATGGTGTTTTAAAAATATGGGTACGCTCCCTTAGCTTATATTATGAACGATCAGTTTCACTCATTTATTTTAAATATTATAAGATTTATGTTTATTAATAAAATCTTTTATATGATATAAAAAAGTAGAACTTCGTAAATAGAATACCTACATGCGATAAAATTACAACTAGTATTTTTTTCTTTAACTCTTATCGATGACGCTCGATCAAATAAATGCATTTAAGCAGATTCGTCAACTTAGTGGGTAAATTTAATCAAACTTTTTTCCGTGTGTAGGTGTGTGTTACACGACTGCCCAAAAAAAGGAGTGTAATATTTTTAGGATTCATGTATGTTTCTATGTATGTTTGTAAGATATGGTCAAATATGTATAGTGATCATATCGTAAAATAGTTGTTTGTTTGTTTGTCGTATGAGGTAGTGCCGGCCTCTGGTGTCAGAGTTTGTCAAGCCACCCGAGGGCCGAGGTAGATGTCTTCACGGTACAAACAGATAGATTTTAGCCTTAAAAATCTATCTGTTTGTACACTTGTTAAATATCAAGGAAACCCTACATTAACCATATGGCCAAACGTGGTTTGACATATCATTAAACGTTGATGTTTAAACGATATGGTCAGTTTTAGCTGGCCATTTGATGAATTAAAACCATTTCATGAAATTATCGGTCACATTATGAACTGATTAGTTCAGTGATATGGCCACGGCATAATATACATCATTCCGAATCATATTTCCTTTCAGTCCCTCACAGGAGGCGCGCCGGCGAGCTACAAATCATAAGAACTGGAAGTGGCGAGTGTCAACCCTGAAGAGATAACATCCCGGTGGTGGTAAGACGCCTGGACTTATTTTTCTTTTGTTTTGGGGAGTGGTGGTAATGATAGCGACGCCAATACACAAACCACTAAAGTTGTGACTGTTTCAAAAGGCTCCACTTTAGAGTCTGTGTGAGAGAGATAATATGGACTAAAATCGACTTAAGTTGGTCAAGTGCTGGTTACTGTAGCTGATAAACTCAGGCAATACGTTGCGGAAATCCATATTAACGTAAAAAATGCTAACCAACCCTTATCTAAATTGAACTAATGTAAAATAAATATATATATAATTCTCTATCTATAATTGCCTATATTTTCACGACTACCCTAAAAAGGAGTGTAATGTTTTTAGGATTCATGTATGTTTGTATGTTTGTTTGTATGCATGTGAGTTTCTTTATTCCACCATAACTTTTAAATGCCTGAACAGACTTAGACGTATGGGGTATCGTTAGAATCCGTACATCCCCCAAATAACAAAAATGATTTCTATTAAAATAATTTTGGCCATTGTATGCTTTATTTTCAAATGCGAAAACAAAACAAATTTTACAATATGGGTATCAAATTGAAGGCCTTGATAAGCATATTCCAACAGTATATAATTTATTGGCATACGTTATTTTTTGGCAGAGCAGGCGTGTTCTTTCAGCTTTTAAGCTAGTTATTTCCTTCTGTTCTCTCTCGGCCCAGCCCGTTTATACACGTGTTTTTTTCCGTCATTGGCGTAACTTACAATTTGGCGCAAGTAAGCTACATATTTTGTTCGTTCATTTTTTATCATTACTGTGAATAAGATAATATTTTTGTGTTTTTTTTTGTGCTTCATTAAGGAAACCTTGGAAACCGGAAGCGGAAAGAATTTACAATAAGAAAGATAAACTAGCTAGAAACCTTTCGACGAGCCCTACAAACAATAATTGAGTCTCATAGAATTTGAATCCGGCCGCGGCGCAGAAGAAAGTATACCTAGCGGCATGTAAGTCTAGCGGTGAACGAAACGTGGCAAGGATCTTGACACAGTCAAAATTTACATAATACTTTTTATCCCGAAAACTGACTGTGTCAAGATCCCCGCCACGTTTCGTTCACCGCTAGACTTACGTGCTGCTATCTATATCCTCCTACTTATTATCCTTAACAATCGTCATGTCAAATTGCACACGATTCCAGCCACATGTCACTTTTAATACTAAAATTGTACATATCGTCCTTTTTCCCATATTCCTGTCCCTTATTTCACGCTCGCTTGCCCGCCCAAACAAGCACCGCGCTGCCTATTCCCTAGCATATAATAGTTTTCCCGCCCCCATTGTTCGAGGGTAGAAACGAAATAAATAACGCTAGCCACCCCATGAAGATTCGTTATATTCGTGACAGATGTTCATTGTTTCATGACAGATGTAATTAGATTTTTTGCAACATAGTAGCCGCGAGATGGAAGATGAATGATTTGGTGAAATTGGAATGAGTTCGTGGGAACCGCAAGGTGGGATGGTAATGAAGCAAAGATTTTGAATTACGCGTATTGGCGTTAACGACGTTCTAGAAATTGTGGGTTTTCACGTCAATATTTGACAAGCATACCATTGAGCAAGTTTGACCTTGACGTCGCGTCACTAATACTAAACTAAACTTAACTAAACTATAATTTGGATTTAATATCAAATTTTGTATTTTTAGTAGAATGGGCTATATCGATATTTAAAACTAATTTTGTAGTTTTATAAACTACTTATTATGTTTCTAAAACTCGAAAACTAGTTTTAAATATCAATCGCTGCACCCCACGGTTTTGCCCACGAGCAATATTTGCAAACCCCGATGGAATTAAAAAAAAACTCTTTAGTGGCAAATAAACTAAGGAGCTTTTTTTTCTTAAAGATTATTGTTAGGGAACTCAAAGAGTATTTCTTACAAATCTCTAGGTACACACACCGATTTAGGATGTGTGCTGTCTATGTCATTCAGTCTGGACGTCTATTTTATACGTATAGATTTCAACAAAATCCACTCTTCCGTTTCAGCGCCGCGGCGGGCGATTTAACAACCATACACACACACTCTCACAAAGTTTAATATTTATAATTCTATTAGATTAGTCAGATTTAACTAATTGCAAAATTAGATAATGTTTATGTAAACTTACTGTAACTAACTATAAAAGATAACATACCTTTAAACAAGTAAAATTATTGTAAAATACAATAAGCCCGACTGCGAACATTATTATTGAATACGAGCTGATCGCCCGCAAAAATAATAACACCAATATCATAAAGACGAAAGTTTATATGTATGGAAGGGTGTGTGTGTGTGTGTGTGTGTGTGTGTGTGTGTGTGTGTGTGTGTGTGTGAGTGTGTTTGTGTGTGTATCTGTGTGTGTGTGTGTGTGTGTCGGTGTGTGTATGCGTGTTTGTGTGTTCGCCAGTGTGTGCGAGTGTGTGTGTGAGTTTGTGAGTACGTTTGTTACTTCTTCACGCTTATACCCTAGATTTATACATAGGCTAATTTATATCCAGGAAACATGCACGATTCCTGATGGACGCGGGTGAAACCACCGGGGCCGGGCGCAGCTAGTATTTATATAAATTTTAATGTTTCCTATTTGCTTACATATTTAACTTTACTTTAATAGTTCAATTGCAATATTATTTACATTAACTGGAATAATCTAAAATTGATAATTTTGTAAGAATCTTATAAGACAGTTGCTACTGAATTATATATTATATATTTGAAATGGTTTCTTAAAGACCTTTATTATCATACCTCACTCGATAAGTTTTGGTATTTTTTTTTGTTCCGTCGAAAATACAATATGGCAGCTGTACGCCGCTATATTAGTTTTCTTGACAAGATATATCCTTTAGCACAGCACTCTCGTGATCAAATCGAATCCAATGATACCTCATTTATCAAAATCCGCCAAGCCGTTTAGGTTATAGGAAGCGCCTAAGACACGTAAAAACAAACAAACAAACATACATACATACAACACAAACTAAAAAATAAGGGTAAAAATAAGACCATCCTCGTTTTAAGTCGATTAAAACAAAAGTGTACCTGACCGTCAAAAGTAATTAACCCCCATTCCTATAAAAATTAAACGAGTCGTTTTTCCGACGTCTGGTTTGACGTTTTTTTGTATGGCGTTTATGTCAAAAGCTAACGGTCAGTAAGCGAAAACGATTCGTTTTAGGATATATGAACCGGCCATTAATCGATGATTCCCATCGATGAACCAGGTCTCAAGACGTCGCCCAAACAATATACAATACAATAACTCTTTATTGAACACATCACAATCAAAACAAAATAATAGTAATTATACATAAAACCTAATGTAGTACAATAGGCGGCTTTATCGCTATTAGCAATTCCTTACAGGCATTCTTTGGATGGACAGGAAATGAATATAAACATTGCGGTCAGTGATGGAGACTTACTTTGGAACAAAAAAATTAAATAGATTACATATAGTTAAACGCATAAATATATACTAAAATTGCGTAATATAACGTATATCTAGGCAAATTTATAATATTATGTCATCATCATCATCATATCGACTTAGCTTTTCTAATGTTGATGGGCATAGCATTCCAGTCTTACAGCCCGTTTAGTAAGAGAGTTGTGCTAAAACATCGTAGATAATATTCGTTGTGATTCGTATTCGATTGTGATCGTAAATAGGTTATTACAAATGATTCAACGTTTGGTAAGCCGAAGGCGATTGCTTTGTCGAACTTCAAAGAGTTTGTAATTTATATCTGTGTATCGGGTAGAAAACGGGTAAAAAAACTAGCAATCCAGTTACAGTTACAGTCAGCCTGTAGTATACCTAAAGTAAACAGAAATGGACCTGGGCTGGTCACATCTGCCGCATACCGGAAGAGCTGTGGGCCAAGATAGCCACCATGTGGCGTCCCAAGTCCCAACGCAGCGAGGCGGCGAGCGCGGCATCGCGGGAGACGCTCGCTGGGACGAACACCTTCAGTGACTACTGGTCAATGGTGAACCATAGCCCAAGATCGCGAAGCCTGGAAATCGTGGGGCAAAAAGCAGTTACATAAAGTTGTGAAATATTATTTTTTTTGGATTGCAGTGTTTTTCAGAATGGTAGTCAAAAAAAATAAGCTTTTAAAAAAAAGGTGAAATATAAACAAGAAGCGTCCATAAATATTTAAAAAATTAAAAGTAAAGAAAGAAACTGGAAAAGGGAGAAATATAAAAACAAACAAAAAAATACCTATCAATGTATTTCTTTTTTAAAAAGTAAAAAGTTAAAGAAATAAAAGTTTATAAACCTCTTTACATAACAGAAACAAGCTAGGGCACTAGGGCTTTTTGTCTACAGCTACCGCAGTAGGGCGGTAAAATGAACTTTCAAGACATGTTTACTTGGCAAGTACACTTTTCGAGCAACTGTATTGAAAAATATATCTATTTCGTGGTCTTCAACATTATCCCAATTATTTTTCGTATAAAATTATCTATGGTTAAATCAATTGGCCAATAATAATTCAATATTTGATTTCCATAAAGCCTATTTGATTTTGGTGCGTCATTACAAAGTACCAATATCGTGCCTACGGTTTTTACTTCACGTTATGCAATTTGTACAACTCCCAACTTGGATAGCACATTGCTTCGCATAGAATAGAAATTATAGCTATTGGTAGAAGACATGTAGAAAAAGAAAGTGGTGTTAGTGGTTGCGGAAGTCGGCTCAGGATCAAGAAACAAAGGAGGTTATATTTATTTTAGAACGTACAGACGACTTGAGAACCACCTCCTGTTGTGTGGTCGATTAAATAGGGTTGGTTATTGTAAGCCAGAAGGTCTTTTTTTACCACGTTTTTATTAAGTCACTTTCTTGTTTGTCGGTCTGTCTGTTGTTTCGGGTAGAATCTTGCAAAATTTCGAGCATTTCCCGATGAGCCAAAACTTTCAGAGTAACTCACAACTCAACGACAACCACAGACCAGCAGCACATATACTTACTAAAAGAAAAAAAAAAAAAACGACAACACTTTAAAAAAAAAACCTTTTTTTATTTATATTTATTGCCTGTTTAAACCGTTTTGTTGGTAAGCATGTTTGTTATTGGTAAAATAGTGTAGTATATTGTTCTTGGTTCCTTCCGGTGGATTTGGACCAATTTGCTTGTACCCAAAAAACTCGTAAAATATCATGCTTTAAGTGTTTTTTAATCATCTTACGTTTTAAAGGGACAAGACAGTTTTCCTACACTACTTGATTGTATTTAAATCTACATAATAGCACAAAATCTGACTACGCCATTTTTTGCGAGGGATACCGATCTTACATTGTTTCCACCAAAAATAGCATTATCATGATGAGAATTATTCACACAACAATATATCCTATTGCGTAAACCTAAGTCACGTTTCAACTTGCCTTCAACTTGGTCTTTTTCAAGGAAAATTGTTTAAAGCAAAAAATTAGGTATGTGACCTCGCCAAGGTCAGTCCGTTCTTTTTTGACGATTTTAGGAGTCATTGCTCCTAGAATAATGGTGTAATTAATGTAGAATAGAAGTTTGAGGTCATTGACCAAGGCTTATGAGCAAAAAAGGCGAATAGGCAATTTCCAGGGGGGACAGACCTTTGTGAAGTATCTAGTAATGAGTTGGAAAGACATCAGTTTAGTTGTTTTGTATTTCCTTTTCGCATTTGAAGAAGCATACTGTCTGGCGTTTCAGTTAGGAGTAATTAATCTCAAATATAATCTATCCAACAACGCCAATAGACTATTAGAGTCTTACAAGTAAATATGAGACACAAAAACTAAAAAGACCTACAAAAAAAATATGGTTTTTACTAAATTGCTTGGCTCATACTCATCTGATTGAGATACCAAGTACTCCAGTTTTTAAGTCAAAACCTATCCAACAGTGAAAATTGCATCGCAATCGGTTCAGTAGTTTTAACGTGAACGTAGTACCACACTTTTTAAAATAATAGTTGTTTTATTAAATTGCATGGCTCCTACTTATCGGAATGAGATACCAAGTACACCAGTTTTTAAGACAAAACCTAAGCTATCCAACACTGAAAATCGCACCGCAGCATGTACTTGGACTATACGCGTATTTGACGAAATGCGTATTGGACCGAGTGCTATTAGATCAATCTGTCGAGGTTTTAACGTGATGCGCGAACAGAAAGACACCTATTTTTTGCTAATTAACTTTTTTTAAGTTTAAACTTTACTAATGTAAACTATAATTTCAAAGAAAGTTACTAAAATTTTCTTTAAAACTCCGACTTCTATAGTTTAGGAAAAAATGCAATTTTTAAAAGTAAGGTACTATGTTTTTATGGCCAGTGTTATGCGTAAAAAGTATTCTAAAGTACCTCCGAAAGCGTTCCCCAGACGGATTAGCTATACAAATAAAGTATTATAAGGTACCTCCGAAAGCGTTCCCCAGACGGATTACTATACAAATAAAGTATTATAAGGTACCTCCGAAAGCGTTCCCCAGACGGATTAGCTATACAAATAAAGACGCACTTTACCTCGACCTCGGTAAAGTTGTGGTAAAGTGCACTCAGGGATTGCCCGGAGCGTGGTCACCGTTCGTCTAATGCATGTTTGTTTGTAGATTAGCTTCTGGCTTTTGTGCTCCATTTTGTAAAACTATTGTAGAACTACTCTCTTTTCACTTATCATCAAGGACGGCTACTTTAGTTTACTTGTGTCGATTTACGCTTGAATAAACATATTTTATTTGAAATAACTTTGTAAAAGTTTTTATAGTATTTACGTTAAGCAAGATTAGTACGTATACTTCAGGCAATACTAGTTATATACTACTATTACAATTATATTAGTTGGTTGCTGATTGCGAACACTATTACCGTTCTACTATGCTATTATACAGATTTTCAAAGGCCTTCTAACCTTTTTACCATTACTACGAGTTCGCCATCTTGAAAAATTCGCGAAGTCTTGGCCACTGATCAAACCTAAAGTACCTCTATTAATAAATCTATAGAGGACTTTTATGCAAACAAAAATTGGCCATTCATATCGATTGCTCAAAGATAGCAATCGACGTATGTCAATATAAGGCCCACTTACTCGCACAGATGTCTTAGCCCGGGTCTTGTGTCTAATCTGGGCTAAAATTTATGACAAGTAGGATGACACACGTGACAGTAGCACGAAAGAGATAATAATATTTTTTGGACTAACTGACTAACTAGATACTTTGTTTTGTTTTCGTGCAAGTGGGTCTTAGTATGCTATTTTTGGGCTCTAATATCTCAGAAATGCGACACTTTAGGATACTGTTGTTCAAACATTTTTGGTTTGTATTGAAGCTCTCGTATCAATTTATTAAGATTGATCAGTGGCCGCGATATTGCGTTTTCTTTTCCATTATGGCAGTTGTTTGTAAATTTTTAGGTATGCCTTCATAGTAATTTGTTAATTGTAGTGACCCCTTTATGTTCAGATCTGAACGAGGCGGGTTCGAAAATGGGTGATCCTAATTCAAGGAAACTGTCACTTTTTCGATTTTATGTATAAACAGTTACAACTATTATTTTGGTATCATGATCATCATCAACCAATGACTATAACTCGGTCTTTAGCTCTCTGCATCCTGATTTTGCCGGCCGCATTTCGCAAGTAGCAACTCCACCTGGCCACAGGGCGTCCTACGATACGTTTGCCTGAACGTGGTTTTCACTCGAGAACTCGTCTTCCCCAATGGTTATCCATTCTTCGAGAAATGTGACCAGCCCGCTGCCAGTTCATCTTGCTTATCCAGCAGTACGTAAACGCGCGCGCGCATAGTCCGGTTTTTGTACTGAGTTTTGGCTGCCGCAGCAGCCGCGGGGCAATGAGCCTTTAAAGTTATATCGGTTATCTTGGTTCTCTGTCGGAGCACTTCATTACTTTGGTATAACATAATACAACCTTTAAATTAGGCTGCATATTTCGATATCAGTGCAAAAAACAAGCAAGCGGGCTCTGTTACCATACAAGTTTTATCCAAGTTCAGGGATTTTTGTAAATTCATTTGTAAATAAAGTGTTTTTCATTACTAAACAATATTTTATTAATATGGTATTTATCAATAGAACACCGTCGCTAACAGTGCCAACCAGCTAAATACTTCATATAGATACTTTTTCAATAGTAGGTATTTACACTTTTCCAGTTGTTACAATTATTGCTTAGAGTAGTTTTAATTTAAGAGATGTGTGCGAACGACCTTCCACGTTACATCACGATATCCGTTTCCAAATTCTTAGATCGATGTCTACTCCAAATTACCCCACGTTATGAAATCGCAAGTGGGGTGATTCTCGTGTGCGTGAGATTAGCTTTCATACGAGATGACGTCATGCCTCACTTCCAAAATTTTGTGCCATACTAGATGTGACGTCATCTGGTATGAAAGCTAATCTCACATGTATTTCATATAAGATGACGTCACGTCTTCCATACTTCGAAAAATTTGTGCCATACTTGATGTGTTGTTATCATCGCATCGTACGAAAGCTACGCTCAGAAGTAATTTCATGACTCTATGAAGCGGCAATCAGTGTCTATCGATACCCGTGGCAATCCTCGTCGTTAGTCGTTTCTTAGTTATTCGTTTTACGGTATCATTTTGTGGCTGTTCAGTAACACCAGAGTGAACGACTTTGGTAAAACCTATAAACTTTGTGCCATACTAGATGTGACGTCATCTCGTTTAAAACCTAATCTCACATGAACCAAGAATCTACCCCCAGAAATGAATTGATGACTCTATGAAGCGGCAATCAGTGTCAATCGATACCCGTGACAACCTTCATCGTTAGTCGTTTCTTAGATGGTCGTTTGTCGGTTTGATGGTATCATTTGTGTGGCTGTTCAGTAATACCAGAGTGAACGACTTTGGTAATACCTATAAACCGAGAACATGGAATTTTTCATACAAATAAAATGTTTGTCGTTCGAGCTTCGTTCTGTCGTTGGGTACAATCGTGTCGTCACTTAGGGCTATCTTTACCTCGTCAATTGCTGTGATGTTAAACGGTGATACGTTCGATGATGGGGCATATGTGTTGTTGAGTATATAGGGCGAAGTTGGGGTTAATAACTGTTGTAATATCGAAATATTTCTTACTCTTGGTTAGATAGGTTATCACGTAGGCAACGCCGCGAGTTAAACAATTTATCTATTCTATATCAGCCTACATCAACCCAATGTTGAGTATAGCCTTCCTCATGTGCACGCCACTCTATCCGGCGCCAAACGGATCCACTGCCTTCCTGCCACCTTGATGACGTCGTCTGACCATCGAGCAGGTGGTCTGTCTCTTAATCTACGTCCTTCTTTTGGCCACCATTCCGCCACTGCCCTTGTGCATCTGCCATCTTCTCGTCTCGCCAAATGCCCTGCCCACACCAAAACAATATAGTATAAATAAATAAGTACACAGCGCAGTACCTAAACATCTCACTGTGACACCACAGTAGTTAAATAAGCGAATTTCTCACGGGTATCAGTCGTGTAACCAGATCTATAGGCCATATGGTACTGTAGAATTTCGCGTCGGTGAATCGCAACGCTGTATTAATGTACAATCTATATTCTGTATCTATATATCTTCTATCTATTCTATACTTATAATGCAGTAACCATACTTACTTAACTACTTATAGCAAACCAGAGGCCAGCACACAACACGACAAACAAACAAACAAAAAAGCAGTAACAAAAAAACTGTACAACGAAGATTATAAAAAACAGGTCCAGGGTACTTAAAATAAGCTACTGGATATGACTATAATTAGCGTAAAAATATATAGTTTTATCTGTCTGTCAGTATGTCCGCGAATTACGTAAAAAATACTGGACCGTTTTTTGCATAAATTAGGTTTTGACTTAAAATCTGATGTACTTTGTATCTCAATCTGACAAGTAGAAGCCGAGCAATCGAGGGGAGGAGCAAAATTTTTTTAGCGTACAAAGCCGCGGTGTTAGCTAGTTATAAATTATGCTTACAAAACCCACACCAATATATAAAAGTGAAACGTCTGCTTGTTTGTTTGTTTGGGGAGTTTTAACGCGATAACGGCTGGACGGATTTTAATGAAACTTTGTAAATAGGCACTGTAGACCAATAAAAAGACCATCATAGGATACTTTTTATCCCGGAAAAATATAAGTTTCCACGGGAAAACTGAAAAATATCGATTACTCGCAATAAGGAATGGTTGCCATGGAAACGAAATAATAAGTCTGTCAAAAAGCATCAAGAGCGTTGGTGCTATACTTTTGCATTGGTTTTTAATATCTTAGAAGAACATAGGATGCTTTCTTTTGGTGTAAAACTGTAGTCCGCGCGCACGAAAGGTGCTAACATCAATAATTGGATTTGGAAAGTATTTTTTATATTTCAGGTGTTGAAATTGTACAGTTCGATACCTTACATGACCTTCGAGAAGTCAACCATCACGGCTTTGACCGCAATTCTATACTTATTTCTCGAATTACCCGTCTCTGTATTTTTACTGTATCTATTTGGGCCAAGAAGTGTGGTCATAAAAGGCCACCAATTTTTATCGCTTGAAGCGGACAATAAACTCCGTTGTTTTATCACAATAATGAAACAAGACATAACTTCAAAAACTAAAACCAGACTAGGGTAGGGTAAAAAATAGCCTATGATACTTTTGCAATGAAGACGAATCGATTGATACCTCGCTTGTCAAAATCGGAGCAAGTGTTTAGTTTGAACACATAACCCTTCCATTGCCTTGCCGTAGTCGGTTAAAAAAATATGCCTATGACACTTTATATATGAAGACGAATCGATTGATACATCTCTTGTCAAAATTGGACCAAGATTTTAGTTTGAACACATAACCCTTCCTTTGCATCAAAGAAGTCAGTTAACAAAAAAATTGTCTTTGATACTCTATAGATGAAGGCGAATCGATTGATACGCTTGTCAAAATCGGAGCAAGTTTTTATTTGAACACCCTTAACCCTTTTAACCCTTCCTTTGCCTTACCGTAGTCGGGTAAAAAAAATACCTATGATACTTTGTACATGAAGGCAAATCAATTGATACCTCGCTTGTTAAAATCCGACCAAGTTTTTGAACACAAATCCCATATACCTTCTTTTCGAATTATATGAAACTGATTCGAGGAACTGAGCGATCGTTCCGTGTTAGTACGGAATACTAACAAAACCCGATAGGTGTATGAAGGTCAACGACCCTAGTGAACGTAAGAACACCCACATAGCCCAAGACACGCAAGTTTAATCGTAAAGTTAAACATCCGATACTCTACTGAAACCACTATTGATTTCCTCCACAACAAACCAAGCATATAACCAGCCTTAAGATATGTAACCTAAAGTCTAAAATCCAGTACCGCTGTACCATCCAGTATCCAGTTTTGTAAGAGGCTCAGGAAGACCATATGGTAACCGCATCTTTAGGAAGGTCATGAAAAGTAAGAGGGAGTGGTTATTTACTCTCGCAATGTGGTTTCGTCAGCAGCAATTACGTCGGAACTTTGTAAATTTTGTTTTCCGTATCCAGAGAGTAAAATAAAATGTATCCCTACTGCTAACGCCTTTTTGCTTCGAGCCTAAAACCTGCTGATAGGCAAAATACATTATTTTATTTTAATTTTGGAAACTAACGCGAGTGTATCTAATTAAAGTATGTTACACGGCTGAAAACTTAAAAGACCGGATATGCGGTCGTAGCGCTCGTCGCGGCTTGCCGGCATAAAATTATCAGGTGAAGGGCTTTGAAACAGTCCGAAACCTGGTCTGTATATCCGGTCTTACTCGTAAGTGTTTTAGTATAACATAAGTAATTGTAGTGTTAAAGTTTTCGTGAACCTGATACATAATTTAAAATATCACTACCGGCTATGACTCACGTGTATATAGTCGAAAACAACGACCTAGGTTTCGAGCGTATCCGACGCTCTTCTTCAGGAGTTCACGCCGCGAGATCCCGACGCGCACTGCGGGCTGCGGCCCGCTGCGACCGGCGCGTGAGATGCGGCGGCGACTGGGAACGGGGACGCTCGGTGCTCGTACTGCTCTGAAACTCCATCGCTATCCATTGCATCATCGCCAAACGTGCTGCCACATACAATACTGAACGTGTCACACTCTAGACTGCCTACCACTTGCTGCGTCGAGGAAACATTAAGCACGGTTTTCCAAGCTGGAGGCAGAGTCCATCCACGGTCCCGGTTGAAATTAGGTAATCGAGAGATCTCTATCACCTCACGCACTTTTCGAGGTACAAAGAACTTCTCTTGAGCTAGTACCGAGGCTTTGTCGAACCTAAATGTAATGATTCGAAGGAAAGACACGCATGTTCTGCAATGGCCGACCCAGCTGTGTCCAGAGTCTTAATGCTCCTTATGTGCTCGGAAAGTCTAGTTGTGATGTTTCACCGATATAGCTCTTGCCACAATCGCAAGGTATTTTATATACACCGGGCTCGTTTAATGGGTCTCTATCTTTTGGTGAACGTAAACGCTGTCTCAGCAAACCCGGAGGACAGAAAAACTTCTTGATACTGTACTTCCGCCGTAAAAGATATCCAATTTTGTCTGTTACTCCTCTTACGAACGGTAGATAAATGTTACAACTAATTCAATACAATCTAAAGAGACGGAGGTTCGGTCCTCGGCCCTGCTCGATGATTTGATGTTATGACTCGGTTTTATATAGGTACGGTTTTATATAGTTCCGTACCTCGGGAGAAATGCTAAGCCGTCGCGTCGTTATTAACAATTGATACCACATTTTGTTGGCATTCGGGCGGTCCGACTAACTGACACCAGAGGTCGTCACTACTAATAAGGCCTTTGGGCTGCCTAACTCTGACATCAGAGGTTGACACTTCTAATAACGCCTTTGGGCTGCCTGACTAACTCTAACAACTGCTGTTAATTAACTAATTAACAGCAGTTGTTAGAGTTAGTCATCAAACTTGATGTAGTCTAGACAAAAACTAAACACGTATATAATATAAAAGCAACTTAATGCAGCTGAAAACATGAATTTCAGTTGCCTCGATGTTTCGATCAAATTCCATTGATCGTGGTTTAGTTTGACCTAGAGTCTAGACAATAGGTAGACAAGGTCTAGATTAAAGACCAACGCATAAACCTAACAAATACGAACCAATTTCGTTACGATTGTAAAACGAAATGTGTCAAAGTCAATGTCTGCCCTTTAGACGCCCTGTCTGAATTACTGAAATCTGAAATTCCGCTAACACAATGTCGGGACCAGATCTCGTAAAGGGGGAAAATTCTCGCTCATACTAAAACGAATCGATACTCTCGATAACGAATATTTGTTTACGTTCGACTGTGTCTCGCATGAAACAAAAGGTCTATATGTCGAGGCGATATCGTAAAATTAGTCTTAGCGTTTGCTGAGTCGGGACCTGTTTGTGACAACACACAGCATTATATCGTACCTTTTATTTTTATTTGTAATTATTGTTCTTTGTTTTTCTGTATAATGTTGTGTGTTGTCATAAATAAATGTATTTTCTTTCTTTCTTTTCTTTTATATCGTAAAATAGTTACATTATCCACCGCTAGAGACGTTAGGCGGAAACCCAACTTGGTCGTGATAGTAGAAGACCATACCGTTGATGTTTCAACGATATTCAGTTTTAGCTGGCCATTTCACGATTCATGATTTCATGAAATTAGCGTCAATTTCGTGAAATGATCAATTCTATGATATCGCCACGACATATTTATATCTACATGTTTAACAAGAAACAATCAAGTAGTACTGACATGTTTTTTATGTCCTTTTAGTAAGTGTAGACGTGCAGACATGCCCGCTGCGAGCAACAAGTCTTAAGTCTTAAGACTGCCAGTATGTTACGTCTCGAGTAGGTGCAGACGATGGAGTTATATAGACGTTCATCATCAGCCTATACCTTTCCCACTGCTGGGACTCAAGCCTTCCCTGGATGGAAATTGAGTTTTGAGGTTCCTCATGATGTTTTCGTACCTCGTTTTTGAAAAAAGCCGCACAAATCTTTTTTTGTCATTATTGCGGAGGCGAGGTTTAAAACCAGTGGCCAATGGATTGTTAAGTGCACCGCTTGACCACCACCACCGACGAGCTTGCAATCATAATCAATCACGCACGTGTAGCCTTACCATTAGACATGTAAATAAAATTAAATATAAGTCATAGAGATAACGTCGCACACCAGAATTGCTACCTAGATCTCATTTCAGATCTAAGCGTGTGTGACTAAATCCTGAATTCAGACATTTCAGACCTATTTAAATTTGCGAAAAATGTGACGCAGGTTACACAGTACATTTTAATGAATACGTCTGGTCGTTTGACAATAAATTAGTACTCACGAATATGGGGTGAAAACAGTAAAATTACCTGTAAAAAATAATAAAAATATATCAGTCGTTCTAAATTCGTGTAAATATTAGTAACATATCTACTAATAAAATACCATACAATATAAACACACTTTATCGCAGAGCATACAATAATCCACGCAAGGATACAATATAATAAAAATATGAAAGTAAAATGTTCGGTCTTATCGCTAAAGAGCAATCTCTTCCAAACCACCTTAAGATGGAGAGGATCACAAATACTTTAAAATGTGCAAAGTGGTTTGTTTGCTTCGTTTTCACGCCCAAATGGCGAACACTAATTTTGATGGCACAGGGCTAGTGTTCACTTAAAGACACCATTGTAGGTTTTACACACTGAACCAGAGTAGTACTCTGACCTTACCTACCCATATTTATTATTTCTTTATTTTTCTATACACTTTCTCAACAAAATAATAGTTTAAAAAACTAAAAAACACGCTTTATAAAGAAAACCAAACTAAAAAACAGAAAATAAATTTTAATAAAAAAATATTGTTATAAATATTTCATTGACAGGTATGAGAAGCACCCCACGCTTTTTTTTATATTAAACATTTTTTTCTTATTTACACTATTAAAATTTATTTTCGGTATTTTAGTTTGTTTTTTTTTGATAAAGCGTGTTTTTTAGTTTTTTTTAAACTATTTATTACTTTTTTTATTACTTTTTTTCTTTTTTTTTTCTTTTTATTGCATTGTCATCTGTCTTTGACAGGTGTGCAAAATTTGAATGATATCTGACCGTTTAAAGTGGGTCAAAAGAGCGTCCAAAGGAGTCGGTTACAAACATACAAACATACAAGTGAAACTAATATAAAGCGTATAAAAACAATCTAAGCCCAGAATGGGACAGCCATATAAATTGTCAATAATTATGGTCCCACAAGCCCACTTTATTCATTTTATAAACCAATCATGTTATTTATTCCGTAAACTACCGTTAAATTGCAACTGCCTCAGCCACAAAGCGTTATAACCAGCTCACAGTTTCAGCCCGTTTCAGCCAATCGCTTCCACGCGATTACCTTTCATCAATGCACGTCAGCAGAGCTTAAAACATTTTATACACGTCAACTTAATTGCTCAATATTCAACAAAGAAACCGTTGATTTTCAGTCGGTTAAACGATAACGATGGGTTTGGGAAGAACCAGATATTGCATGAAGGGAGAACTGACTTGGTTAGTCGATTACTTAACAGATTATCTTTTCTAAGCTATGTGCGGTTTTACATCGCTCCGTGCCTCGGAGGGCACGTTAAGCTGTCGGACCTGGCTGTTGTTAACTAAGCCATGTCAGAGGCCCACGGGCGCCTTGACAAACTCTGACACCAGAGGCTAGTATTACTTTATACGACAACCAACCAAGCAACTAGATTATCAGAAGGGTAAATATTGCAGACACAGAGCAGAAGCTTTTTTGGCACTGTAGTTATTACGGAGCTTTCCTAAAGTTAGGCATGATACCTATAATAGAAGAGAGCGATTTGATAGCCCCTTGTCACACTACGGCCATAACAATAGTCCACACGCGGACATAACAACTCAAGCAAAAAGCAGACATGAAACGTAAGCAGTAGATTCTGTAGATTCCACATTCACTGATCGAAATCGTAAAACAGTACATGTGTATACGCGACTCAATCAGGCCACCATTTCTCTGCGGAAATGAATTTTCGTCTGGCTTGCTCGTTACGGAAATGCGTACATAAATAAACTTGCATTCAAACGAGAGGCAGATGAGTTCATAGTGAAGAGTAAACTGAGTAAACTCTCTTAGTTTAGTAAAATCAAATTATAAGGTATATGAACTATAACATGAGATGAATAGCTTAAGAGAATAGATTTGCATTGCAGTGGGTGGAGAGTGGAGAGAAAACCATTATCAACAAGATTGATGGCAATTTATATAAACATCAGCTTCTAGAAGCTGAAGTTTATATTAAATTAGCACATTGTAAGTAAGCCGGATAACGAAGCTTCTAGAAATGCGCTGGAAACCAATGGAAATCGAATGGATTAAACATTCAGCAAGCGTTTGTTGAAGCATCGGGTCAGGTGTGGTGTGGGCGATGAGCTGATGGATCAACAGGGAAAAATATGGAGCTTTTGGGTGTCGAACTCACATCAAACCTGAATTTTGGGTCTTATATTGAATCCAAAGCCAAGGTAGCTGCAAAAAAACTTGGTATTTTGTCTAAGGTTAGGCGGTACTTCGCACCGGGACAGCTTTTGAATCTTTATCAAGCACAGGTCCGATCTTGTATGGAGTACTGCTGCCACCTCTGGGACGGTTCTGCCAAGTATCAGCTCAAGTTTTTGGATTCAATTGAGAGACGTGCTATCAGGCTCATTGGGGATGACACTCTGGTAAAGAGTAAGCTTCAAAGTCTGGCGCATTGACGTGAGGTAGCAAGCCTGGCGGTATTCTACAGATTGCACTATGGAGAGTGTGGCCAAGAACTGCACAACCTGATTCCCTCATCACCTTTCCATCACCGTACGACTAGACGATCAGCAAAGCGCCACCCTTTTATGGTAGAAATACCTCGCACAAGAACGAAGCGTTACGCTTCTTCATTTATTATAAGAACTGCAAAGGAGTGGAATGCCCTGCCCTCGTCAGTGTTTCCGGCAAATTATAACCCCGGTGTGTTCAAGTCAAGAGTGAATAGGTATCTACTAGGCAAGCGTGCTACACCTTTGACCACATCATCGCTTTCCATCAGGTGAGATCGTGGTCAAACCATTGCCTAGTACGTAATAGAAAAAAAAAAAAAAAAACTGTGATCTGTCGGTAGTCGGAATTAGCCTCTTCTTCTCGGTCCGAAACATGGACACTCACGGTGGGGCTGGTCCACAAATTTAGAGTCGCTCAGCGACTTTTGGTGAGAGCTATGGTCGGAGTATCTCTGAAGGACACGATCCGAAATGAGGTGGTCCACCAGAAAACCAAAGTAACCGCCATAGCCCAGAGAACAAGTAAGCTGAAGTGGCAATGGGATGGGCTGATCACATCTCTCGCAGAATCGACAACCGTTGGGGAAATTAAGTTTTAGAGTGGAGACCACGGATAGGCAAACGTAGTGTGGGACGCCCGCCGGCCAGGTGGAGAGACGACTGGCGAAAAACAGCGGGCAGCGACTGGATGAGAAGAGCCAAAGATCGGGCTCAGTGTCGTTCATTGGGAGAGGCCCACGTCCAGCAGTGGACTAGTATAGGCTGACGATGATTTTTCCGGAGATGTTTTGTTTTGACTTGTAAAAGTGCTATTATTTTGCTTATTTACAATAAATACTTTGACTATAATCTGCCCATTTACGAAAATATTACTATGAAGACACGGTAGCAAAGCGTTTTGTCGCATTAAACTCAAACACTGCAAAATTCATACGGGATTTAAATATTTTAGCACTGTCGGAAAGTGTAACTTGTCCCTAAATCGCTATAAGCTTATAACATGTAATAACGTGGTTTATATATAAAGCCTACGGCCGCACACTTCTGTTTAATAATGTTTATTTACCCGCACTAAGTTACATTTGAAGACGGCGAGTGAGGTTTGGGCGGTAATGTGTTTCAGATTGATTTTGTTGGAACTAAGTTAATACGTGTAAGTACTTGGGTGCCCTTGCTTTCTTTTCTGTTGTTTGATTAGTACGTCTTCGAGGTTTAAGCCTACGGGAAGAAATTTCGATGTAACTTATGATTCATACCGATCGATAATATGTAGCGTTTCTATTCGTATAATAACCGTTTGTTTTTACAAAATTGGAGTTATAAAATTAGTTGCACAAACTACTAGATTATGCTCAGAACAAAGGCAAGGTTTTGCCGGCAGGCATAAAATTTATATCGAAATATATAACGTAATATTCGATAAGTCAATCTTCAAATGGGTTTACTATAAAGAACTACAACCAATTTTGACAACATTTATTTAGGACCAATATAAAATCCCTTTATATTAAAAAAAAGCATCGAAATTGGTTCAGAAATCCTTAAAAATATGAGTAAAAACACAAAAAAATGAAGAGGCCAATGAGGTAGGAAGTCGTTTGAAAAAAAAAACGACTATATATCTAGCCTTTTCAATACTAACATTATAAAGAAAAAGATTTGTTTTTTTGTATGTATGTTTGTATATGTCGTGGCCATATCGTAGAACCGATCACATCATGAAATGTTTGGCCACATCATGAAATACTTCATCATCATCATCATCATTAGCCCGTATTACGACGTTGGCCTCTCCTTGTGAACGCCATTGAGCCCGATCTTCGGCTCTCCTCATCCAGTCACTACCGACCGTCTTCCGCAAGTCGCCACCTGGCCGGCGGGCACCCTACACTACGTTTGTCTAAACGCGGTCTCCACTCTAGAACTCGTTTACCGCAACAGTTGTCGGTTCTTCGAGTTATGTGGCCGGCCCATTGCCACTTCAGCTTGCTAATTCTTTGAAATACTTCTATTTCATTTCATTTATTAATGCCAACATGTAGACAGACAGGTGTTACAAAAAGTCTTATTAGGAACTAATACATGTGCCCTGACAGGGCGCTGCACTCATGAGTGGAGTCACAATATATTAATTCTAAGTATAATTAAACAAAATAACATTTCAATTAAATTCCCTACTATAAGTCAGTTTTAAATACTATATCGATTCTTAACTTATTTACAATTTCATTTTAGTCATGTCATAATTAATTACTAGTATTATTTTTAGTCATCTTAATATTATCATTTTTTACCATTAATTATCGTCCAACAAACTCCTCGACCGAATAATAGCATTGTTTTATTAAGAATGATTTAAATTTCATGAAATCGCCAGCTACATCTTGAAGTGGCTTAGCCAGATGAATGAATAATCGGCGTTTGACGTTAAGAACAGCTAAATTCACGGCTACTTCATGATGTGGTCAAACTTAGTTATTAGGTTTCTTATCTACTGTTTTTTTTAACTTGGTGTGCAATAAAAAGTTGTTGTATTGTATTGTAATAGTTACATTATCCACCGTTAGAAGCCAGGCGGAAGCCCGACTTGGCCGAGATAGGTTAGAAGGCGAAGGGGGAGCGAAGCGTAGCGAGCGAGTTTGAACACCTTCGGTATCATGGAAACCCATGCAACATGAATTATATTTAATGACTTGGCCAAATGTGGATTGAAATATCATTAAAAGTTGATGTTTCAACGATATGGTCAGTTTTAGCTGGCCATTTCATGAAATTATCGACCACATCATGAAGTGTTCAATTCTACGATATATGGCTACGACACACACACACATATATATATATATATTACTTTTTTTTCAGTCTTACTTGATAATTATAATATTATTATTATATTTATTTTATATATTAGTGTATTACTTATAATATTCATAAGTATTCTATAGTTTTATCATTATTTATTCTTTCAATTTTAGTCTATATAGCTACCTATTTCTAATCACTTTACGTTATTTTTTTACTGCACCTCTACCATTTTTCTTGAACTTCCAGGTTGACTGGTAGATAGTGCTACTTAGCATTAAATCATCCTTGTATTTGTGTGCTAAAGAATAAATAAATAAATAATATGTCAACGCAATTTTAAAATAAATAGGATCAAAACTAGAAACGAGTCGGAACCGTGATGGTCGAAAGTGTGTTTTGTCCTGCTCTTCAAGGTGCAGGTTAAGCAGGACAGGTGATGCATCTCAGGAGCCGATTTTAGTTAATATTTTCAATGTAATTTTCCTTTTTTTTAACGATCTTACGATTTTTCAAAAAAGTGTTGTATCCCAATAAATATACAATTACTTGTGTGAAATTTTTCAAAAAAAAATATACAATTACTTGTGTGAAATGAAAAATTTCACACAAGTAATTGTATATTTATTGGGATTGAACACTTTTTTTTTGTAAAATTATCTTCTATTGATACTTTATGAAGTTGATTCATTCCATCGACGGGAACGTCAAAAGGAAACATTACATATTTTTTATCGAGCCAAATTTTTTTAATCGTTTTTCGGTGACCACATCCGGAAAAAATATTTTGTGAACATTTAAAAATAAAAAAATATAGTCAATTGATCGTTTTCAAAGGTCCAGTTTTATATATTCGTGAGGACGAATCGTCAAATTTGGAGTCCCATTTCGCCTTATGCAAAACATGCGAGTGTCAATCAAGAGGCGTGTCTGGTACCAAAACGCAACAGCCATTACCCATCTTCCAGTACGTAATTCATATTCCCTATCCGTCGCCAGAATCCGGTACGAATGGTACATTCCCCTTTATTAAGTTCGCAATATATTTTTATAGCAGACAGAAGCTTGTAACTGCCCGAAGACATCTGTTACAAATTGGAAATGGGTATTCTCTGGATATAATGTTTGTGAAAAGATTTCCTGTGAATACATTTGTCTTTAGGATATTTTTACACGACTGCCCAAAAAAGGAGTGTAATGTTTTTAGGATTCATGTATCTATGTAGGTATGTTTGTATGTATGTGAGAACTTTTAAATGCCTGAACAGATTTGGATGTATGGGGTATCGTTAGAATCATGGCATCACCCCGAGAAAATAGGTTACATATTTAAAAAAAAACAGACAGGATCCATTTAGAAAAAACAAAACAAAAAAACGAATTTTACAATATGGGTTACAAATTGAATTCCTTGATGAGCACATTCCAACAATACCTATATACTTTATTGGCATAACTCAAAACTTGTAAAAAGTGTAAAAAAATAAAAAACTGAAAATCATGACTGCTTTGCCAAAAACGTTCTGTGGAACATTTTTTATCAAAGAAGGGACTTCTTTGATAAAAAAATGTTCCACAGAACAGAAACTGCATTGGCCATTAAAATTTTATTTATCTCAGAGCTCTAGTGTTTTTTTTTTTTTATTATTTATTGAATTTTAGCTGCTCTTCACCTCTTTGCCCCCGTGGTAGTTTGTCTGGGATATAAATATCCGTGTTATTCCAGGATTTTAGTACTTTAGTTCCAAAATATCATCAAAATTCGTTTAGGCGTCAAATAGTTTTATATCGGTTGCTCGGCTTCTACTCGTCGCATTGAGATGCAAGGTAAATCAGTAATCAAGCAAAGAATAACTCTATAAAATTTCATATAAATTTAATGAAAATTCGTTCAGTATATTTTGTAATTATATTTTCATCAACATCTTAAATGCAATAACTTGAAACTTTCAACTTAGTTAACTTTAACGAATCGCTTTATAATACGAAGTTAACCGACTCATTCCGAAGTTAGCCGAGTGATCCAACTTTTATGTCATCGGATTAGACTTGTCATTAAGTGGTTTAAGAGTCACTTAGCAAGGCTGTTAAGTTTATAGGATTTAGATGAAGTAGGTTTATTTTAATTGATGTTAATTGAGTTCTATTGCAAAATTTATAGATCGCCATCGCCAACGTGCCTATTAGCGAAGGAAGGAAATAACGTTGTGTACGAGCGTGTAGATATCCTTTACAAATTAAAACAATAAATACACCAAATTATATTTTAGTAATTTTTCTTTTCTAACATCTGACTTCTAAGAACAAATTCAAACTTTCTCTTCAAAAATTGACAAGTCAACTTCAAGGAGGTGGCGCGTTGTCTACAGAGCCTCAAGATACAGAATAAATTAAAGTAATACTATAGGTTTATTTCTAATACATTTTTAAAGGACATATAGGTTAGGCTTTAGGTTTAATGCCAGAGCACTTGCCGATAGCAAATTATTTAAATTTGGCTTAACCTAGTACATACGGGGACTGGGGCAATTCTATTTATTTGTAAATTTATTTTGGTTTTAATAAACATTTTGTATATATAGCAATAAAAAAAGAAAAGTTTGACCCACCGCCAATGTTTTACAACGATGATTTACTTCACCGATAGGTCCTGCTCATTGTTGTGGTGACTAAGGATCGAACCCATGATCTAACGCGCTTCGTCCGACCACACAATCAACAGAGCAGTCGTCTAGTATACATATATCTTCGTACTTTTATGCTTGTACCTTGTATGTAACTTGAGAGCGATATAATCCTGCATAGGATCTTTATTGGACCTCGGCTCCTCTCCGAGGAGTTTTCTATGTTATGTGCAGTTTTCAATCACTCCGTGCGTCAGACGGCACGTAACTGTCGAACCCGGCTGTAATTGATTGATAAAAGATGTCAAGCTTTGTCAGTGGCCCTCAGGCAGCCTGACAAACTGATATTACTAACATTCTACTAACTGTCTTGTAATATACATCTCAATCAACTTACATTATTAACCGCTTTTTAACCACGTTAACCGTAAGTTATTACTTAGACGAACCACCAAACTCTAATAACCATTAGTTGTAGCACGTTACATCCGGTCGCGGTTTCCATTTTCCATCCTAAATGAACTCCATTAGATGTTCACATGAGAATTAGAGGAGGCGTATCAGAGCTATACAGTGGCGCCATCTGAGTAGGTAGTTAAATGCATTCGTTGTGATGGCGCTAGCTTCTTTCTTTCGCGGTACTTAGTAGTACTCAGTAGAGTAAAAATACGGTATATGGGCGGGAAAGTCAGCACAAAGGGCGACGTAGTTACTATGTTTACCCGACTGAGGAGAGTTGTTTGGGTTGTATGTATGTTTGTTTGTTTGTTTGTACGTTTCTTAGGCGCGTCCTACAGCATATAGGGCTTGATGGATTTTTATAAAAGAGGTATCATTGGATTGATCACGAGAGTGCTATAGGATATATGAAGTGTCAAAGAAACTAATATGGCGGCTTACAGCTGCCATATTAGTATACAATTATTGAAATACAATTTTTTTTTTAAACTTGTTTAATGATTTTAGCTAATCTATCAATATAAAAATTGCATATGTGTGCCTTTAGTTTGAACTGTTGACACGCTAATACTGAAGTTTTTATCGATGTGAGGAGCGATCGATTTTATAGGAATTTTAATACGAAACCACTCGACCCCATAAGAAAAAATAATGTATACTGCCACTGAGCGTGCACTATACTTTATACAGTTTTACCTGTCGTGCGATCTAAAAAATCGCCAAAGGAACTGGGTCTATCTTTAAAATTAAGTCTGGCTTCAGCACCATAGAGCTTAAAACCACATTCGTCAATATTCTTCAATTTAAAAGCGTTTATCTATCTTGCAATGTTTGTATCTTGTATGTATGTTTCCTGCATCTTGCAAGCTGAATTAGAACCACTTCCTCTTATCCTAAGGAATTGAATTTTTGCATGTTGGTTCAGTTTCGAAGACAATGCATTTTTATGGTAAGTATGACCTGAATCGACACCTTTATCTGGATAGCTCCAGATAAAGGAACTCTTCAACGGTTACACAGAGAAATGTTGTGTACCTACGCATTATAGTATGATAGCTGGTTTGAAGTTTTACCATGGGCAGCAGCCAATGCTGCTCTGCTTTTCAACGGTTAATTGGTTGTGATAGCTCGTTCTAACCGACCGACCGGTGACCGGTTGGTCTCGTGGCTAGTGATCCTAGGTACGTATTCAAATGGTCGCGGGTTCGAATCCTTCAAGGTGCAATCATTTGTGTGATGAGCAGAAATGTTTGTTTCCGAGTCATGGATGTTATAATATTATTCGTATATATGTATGTTTATCCGTTATCTAGTACACCCATAGTACAGGGTATCCTAGTTTGGGGCTAGGTAATTGGTGTGGAATTGTCCCGAAAATATTTATATTTTATAATTTTCATCATACTGCATAAAAGTTTTTTTTAAATGTTTTTAAATTCACTCATTTTTTATAATAATCACTAACCATATTAATAATTAGGCCTCGGTGTGGCATCGACTTTATAAAAAAACTTATATTGTTTTGAATTGCTATTACATTATCAATTTAAAAAAAACTAATATCGTTCCGTTTTAATAATAATTATTTTAAATATTTTGTTTGAATACAACGTATTTTTTTTATTGAAATTTCTTTTATGTCTTTATTTAACTCAGCTAAAATACTCAGTTACTGTAAGAAAACGTTGGCATTATAAAACCAATGACGAATCTATACTTATAATAAAGCAATAGGAACGAAATAGTCTAACAAAAGAAGATAATAAAAAAATGGTCTAGGTTACTTAAAATAAGTTACTAAACAAGAACAAAACATTTTTAAAAATCGTGTCTGTCTGTTTGTGTGTTTGTTAGTTAGTTTGTCTGTATGTTTGTTCGCGCATCATCTGTATGTTGTAACGCCGACTCCTGACGCGACGACGCTTCGCCTCGCTTCTTTCCGCCTCAGCTCGGCCATATTCGATGTTTACGTTTTTTTTCCATGGTGTACTGTATTTTACTATTTAAGTTCTTTCATTTCATACCCATATTTAGGGGGACGAAAAACATTATGTAATCCGCTATGAAAGCGGCCATCTTGGATTTACAATGATACAATATACATAATTGTATTGTCATCAGAGGCCCTCGGCTGGCCTGACAAACTCTGACACTAGAGGCCAGCACTACCTCATACGACAAACAAACAAACAGAACTAAAGATGTGTACCAAATTTAAAATCAATCCGTCAACAGGTAGAGCGTAAATTTTCAATTATTAGATTTTTAGCAACAAATAAAAAACAGCAACAACAACAACAAACAGGGCAAGTTAAAAAAAACCGTATAAAAATGCGATAACTTTCAAAATATATGAGCAAACCTTATAAAATAAAAACTTAACTAAAGTTTATGTAATCTATACATATAATAAAGCAATAAGAACAAAAAAAGTATGTACAGAGAAGATAATTTAAAAAAATATGGTCTAGTGTACTTAAATAAGCTACTGAACAAGAATACAATACATTTTTTTAATTCGTCTGTCTGTTTTTTTGTTTGTCTGTTTGTCTGTATGTTTGTTCGCGCATCACGTAGAAATTACTGGACCGATTGCGTCTTTCAATGTTGGATAGTTTAGGGTTTGACTTAAAAACTGGTCTACTTAGTATCTGAATCCGATGAGTAGAAACCGAGCAATCGATAATAACTTTTTGACGGCTGAAGGAATTTTGATCAAATGTTTTGATATTGTTATTTCAGGTCTTGGAATAGTACATACTTGTATGAGAACTTTTAACCAGAGAAATGGCCACGCGTACGAAGCCGCGGGTACAGCTAGTTACAAATATAGGAATAATTGAAAACCTTTTTATAATTACAATTATTATAATTTTTGGTGATTGTATTAAAAACCATAAATAATAAACAAAAGTCGATTTTTATAATTTAGTATCGTCTCAGAAATCTGGTGGAAACAGAAATCGGTATATTCCGATTCCTGTGGGTGGGAACACAGCTATATTAACAGCTCGTGGTGGCAATACAATATACTAAAATGTGTGAACATTGGATATTCAATACCGTAGCACATTTTTCGTGAAAAGCTGTAATTTTTACCTCACCTACTTTAATTTAAAAAAAAAAACGTTATCTTGAACTTCAATGACTTTTCTATACTATAAAATAGTAATAGTATTTATATCATAAAGCTAGTTCCAACATTTTAGAATGTATTAAGATTTTTGTTACCGATCCGCTTTTTTTGCGGCCCAGTGTATGAGAGAACATAAATACCAAAATATATTTGTTTTATAAATATAGATTTACAAGTAAAAAAACACTAAACTATTTTTGATAAAATTGATCTGAGACTATAAATTAAAGTGTACTATTAAGTTAGAAAACTGAAACAAAAATTATTCAAAATGATTCAGAAATCCTGCATCCTCCTAATAACCAATGAACTAATTTAGTTTTTTTAAAGATAACCTAATCAGAGTCCTTACGTTTAAAACAAAAGAATATTATCTAAATCGGTTCAGAAGTTTAAAGAGATATGAGGTAACAAACATTTAAAAAAATACAGACGACTGAGGAGGAGATTCTCATCTCCTATTTTTTTGAAGTCGATTAATAAATAAGACTTATTAATCTCCATTACTTCACAAAACCTTTTATAACATAGAAGCAGAGGTAAAAACTCTTTCATTTTCATCCGTTAACATATGAAAAGAGCTTTCAGTTAAAAACAGTGGAAAACTTTGATCACACCTGAGCGATATGGGCGACTGTGTCCGGGAATCTATTGCTCGCTTTTGTAAATGTTGTGTAATAAACCGACTTCAAAAAAAAGTAAGTGAAAAGTATGTGTGTAATATATTGTTTAAAATGCTTAATATTCATATAATAATAAGTTAGTCTATAGGGGTGACTAAGCATATGTACCAAATTTCATGTATGTATGTATGTATGAAATTTTGACTAAATGCTTGATATTTATATAAGTTACTCTATATCTCTTTGAACATATATACCAAATTTCGTGAATCTAATAATTCTTTTTGTAATAGTTTTAGTATCTTTTAACTCAGGGAATAGTTAAAGTTTCAGCATAATTGGTTACTGTAAACTGTTTCCAGTATCGCTTTTTATACGCTTTATATTAGCTTCACTTGTATGTTTGTATGTTTGTAACCGACTCCTTTGGACGCTATTTTGACCCACTTTAATTGAATGAAATCTGACCGATTTCATTGCAATAATGAAATCGGTCAGATTTCATTGCGACAATGCAATAATTCGAAAAAAAAAATAAGTAGAAAATAAATAATAGTTTAAAAAAACTAAAAAACACGCTTTATAAAGAAAACCAAACTAAAATATAGAAAATAAATTTTAATAGTGTAAATAAGAAAAAAAAGTTCTATATACAAAAAAATCGTGGGGTGCATGGGTCAATAGTTATAAAAATTTCATTGACAGATATGAGAAGCACCCCACGCTTTTTTTAAATAAAACATTTTTTTCTTATTTACACTATTAACATTTATTTTCTATTTTTTAGTTTGGTTTTCTTTATAAAGCGTGTTTTTTAGTTTTATTAAACTATTATTTATTTCTTAGCGTTCGAAATAAGTACTTAATTGTCGTAGGTTTTTTTAAACGAAACTAACAAGTGAAAAAAAAATTACGACATTAAATCGTATAAAACTTAAAAGAAATAAATAATTAATTGTTTTGAAGTCTCTGCCAGTTAAGTGCCTACTACTTTAGTAGGTATGCCTCAAAAAAAATGAGGTAGTTTTTTCTCTGTTTTGTTTATAATTTTGTTTATTTTTTTGTAAATCGATTTTTATAAACTTTCTGTTTAACTTTTAGACATAATGTTTCGATGAGGAGCAATACGATCTAATAATTCTAATGATAGAGAGCGGAATCTGAATCATAAAAATATTTGTTAATGAACATGTTTAATGTAATTTAATTAACGCGATTAATCAAAAGTGCTTTTAAAAATATATATGAAAGCTGAAAACTTATTCTAAGCCTCATTTGCAGATTGCGCAAGAAATAGAAATAAAGAGACGCACTACATACGTATAGATAGAAATGCGTTAGTTAAAAACGTTTAAAAAAGGAGCGTTTATGCAATTAATAGCCATGTCATGGTGGTACGTAGGTATACAACATTTCGTGTCTGTGCTGTTAACCGTTGAAGAGTTCCCTAGTCAGGAACTAACCCTGAGTGCTACAACCAAGTCATGATAAAATTTAAAACCAGCTATCATAATAAAATGCGTACACAAAATTTCGTGTCTGTGCTGTTAACCGTTTTAGAGTTCCCTTATCTGGAGCTAATCCTGGATGTCGATTCAGGCCATGCTTACCATAAACATGCATTGTCATCGAAACTGAACTAACACGTAAAAATTCAACTCCGTTGGATAAGAGAAAGTGGTTCTAATTCAGCTTGCAAGATTTGACCTAAACATACATACAGATATACAAACATTGCATGTTAGATAAAAGCTTTTAAAAACCGACAGCGTCTCGCGATAATCGTGTTCACCGCGCAGGTGTGCACTCAGCTGAAAAGCTGAAAGTAAAAAGGCCTGTTACCAAATCCGTTCTTTATATTAGCTTTGCACTCGGTGCATAAAAGAAAAACCCCTTTGCTGGGTTGCTCAGCGTCTCGTTGAAATATTGAAGCTTTCATGTGCAGGCTGGTGTAGGTGACAAGCGGGGGCGATTTGGTTTTAAAAATGTACAAGCTAAATGATTTTACTTTCAACTGGTGGAATTGCATGATAAAAATGGTGAAACTAATGAACGGTGCAAAATAGTTAGAGATACGTATTCCGACTTGTCTGACTTGGTCTGATTATACGCAGGTATTAAATATATTTTTTAATTAAATTTTATCAAGTACGCCGATGGCACTTTAGGGTTATGTTGGAATAATCGGAAACTAACTCCAAGATATTCCTTCCTCAAGCAAAAATCTATAACCCTTTCGGGTGTTTTGAAAGCAGTCTTTTAGTTGAGGGCCAGTTCCCCATTGCTTACCATATAAACCACATCATAAGTTAACAGTGAGGAATGTCGTCAAACGATAAGCTAACCAAAAAATCCGGCCAGGTTTATGTCGGACAATAATTGACTTAGCCCAAATAAGAAAATCGCATTGTAATCGGTCCAGTAGTTTTTACCCGACTACGGCGGAGCAAGGGATGGATAATGAGTTTAACAGTCTATGTAATATATGTGGATGTTCCACCATAGCGACGCCCTTATTGGTCCGATTTTGACAGGCGAGGTATCAATCGATTTGTCTTTATTTAGAGAGTGCCATAGGCTTTTTTTTACCCGACTACGGCGAAGCATTGGAACGGTTATGTGCTCAAACTATTAACATGGTCCGATTTTGACAAGGGAGGTGTCACTCGATTCGTCTTCATCGCAGAGTGTCATAGGCTATTTTTACTCGACCGTAGTCGGGTTTTAGTTTTTAAACTTTTGTCTTGGTACGTTATACGGTAAGAAAGTTGTTTTCTTACAGTTGGATTAAGTCTCTCACTATGGAATTTGCTCAGCGCTGATGCGGTCATAGCTCGCGTTATATTGATTGACTATAAGCTCGTAAGCTAGTGAACCCTAGAAAGTCGTGTTTTTTTTTAAATCTGTTATTTAACAATTATGGTCACTTTAGAGAATATTTCGTAAAAGAAACCAAATACAAAAAGCTGCCAATGAAACCTCATTATAATTTTAAAATACCTATCCAAGGAAATCTTATCCTGAATGGGGTACAAATTTTTTCTTTATAGGAGCAACTCAAAAAGAGTTTTGTTTATTTGTTTATATTCATAAGTAGCGGTTATAAATATTTATAAATGTGCCTTATTTAAACCTTGTAGTTTCTGATTAATATGGCTGTGACATACAGATGCACAGACGTACGGACAGACAGACATGACGAATTTATTTGACTAAGGAACCCTAAAAGGAGTGAACAAAACACAAGTAACAATCGCTATGTTGTGATAAATTTAACATCGCTAATTCGTTAGTATTGTACCCGCCGTCTCGCTACACGCTACCGCTCGAGCGCCACCTCTCGTTAACAGCAAACGGTAGCGCGGCGAAGCTTATTGCGTCCCGGAACTTATTAAATTAGGTTATATTGTTGTCTCCGGCAATATTCCTGGACATCCGGTTTTATGAAATCGTAGTACAAGTGTTTGCAGGATCCAATGCTTTGCAATTTCGTGATATTGCCTCGTTATGTACTTGAAACGTCTTGAGAAGTCGCTCGGTTGATGGTGAATGGATTTGCATTATGGCTAGTTTCTACTGACATCCAAACAAATGATACGAGTTATATAGCTATAGAGTTATTCTCCTACTCCTGGCCACAGAATAAATACAATTTCTTCGCTTTAGCTTGAGTTTATAATACCTAGAAGTAGGTACAAGTAGCACAACAAGTACATTAAAGTATATATAGGTACACAGAATATATGTATTTATGTAATGTATGACTACAGGTTGGCGAATAAAGGTTCTGGAATGGCGACCACGATCAAGCAAGCGAAGTGTAGGGAGACCCCCCACACGATGGATGGACGACATTGTAGCCATCGCAGGGAGTCGGTGGATGGAGGCGGCACAAGACCGTTAGTCGTGGCGCTCTTTGGGGGAGGCCTATGTTCAGCAGTGGACTACTAATGGCTGAAATTATGATGATGATGTTGAAACCCCAGGTTATTCCATATTCCTCTGAGACTGTGCGTTCAAAAGTTATCAGGGTGAGATCGCTTCAAAAGGTCGTATCAAATAAAACAGTATAGTTGTTAAAGTATCAATGCTGAGTAGGTACCTAGTGATTTTAAATAATTTCTGGGACACTTGCAATAACTACAACAATGAACTACAACATTTAAGGCAACAATAATACAGAAATAATCCCATATATTTAATATTCTCCCTTACGCCAGATGTGTTACATGTACTCACATGCGCATGTACATGTACTTACATGCGTATGTACTTCAAAATAGATCCTTGTTACAGGCATGATGAGAAATCAGACTTTCGTTTAAGTAACTTCGATAGTAAACTATCTCTACGATACCCTCGTAATTTCCATAAAGATTTTAGTAGTAATTTCACATTATTAGAAGTGTTTAAACTGATATTTATAAATGATAAATGTTGTTTTTGATAACAGAAAATTTAAATTACGCATTTTTTGTAGAAGCCAATGTACGAGTACGTATGGTTTAATAATTAAAATTCGCCAACGAGCACTTTACTGCTCTATTTACTAGTAAACAAAATCCATGCCAACAACGTAAAAGGACCACGAAAACTTCAATTTTTTGCTTGTCCCAGATTTATTTTTCTTATAGCATCCATGTTTTTTTATGTATAACATTTGTTGGATATTGTACTGAATGGTATGCTTGTGTTGTTTTACGTACTTCTACACAATTTAAGCTATCTCATACAGATTTGTCATTGGTACTACTTTCACTCCCATATATAAAATATTTGTCCAGCCATCACCCTTGTAGTGAAAACTGCCATCTTTTACGAATTAAGGATTTTTGTGAAATAACTATGAGAATTAATATGAGAAGAAGTGCTTTTGTTTTTTAGATATTGCTATCATGTTCAATAGTGTTGCCACTCAAGAAACAATATGATTGTGTTCAAAGAGTAATCCATTACTCTTTTAATATGGCAGTAATTAGCGTTATAACCATGTCAAAATATACACATAATTTTTTTGGCCACTTTTCGTAATATGGTTTACTAAATTATTAAAGCCTTATTTAGTAAAAGCTTTTTACAAACACGCTGGACAAGTATCCCAGAACCACAGAATAAATAATAGTCCAGAATTTAAAAATAATTTAAATATACGGGATAGCCATAATGCCTGTTTGTAAAAAGCTTTTACTATTATTTAGTAAAAGCTTTTTACAAACAGGCATTATGGCCATCCCGTATATTTAATTTCGGCTTTAAGAATTTAGTAAACCATATTTTAAAAAGTGGGCAAAAAAGGGTATATTTTGTCATTGTTATAACGCTAATTACTGTCATATTAAAAGAATAATGGATAACTCTTTGCCTGGAGCCAATCGTTTTGTTTCTTGAGTGGCAACACCATTGAACATGATAGCAATATTTAAACTAGCTTAAAAGCTAAAAAATACGTCTGCCCTGCCAAAAAAGAGATTTTGCCAATAAATTATATCCTGTTGGAATGTACTTATACCTATAAGACCTTATATATAAGACCTTCAATTTGATACTCATATTGTAAATTTCGAAGTTTTTTTTTCTAATTTGAAAATGGTGATATTCTGCCGCCATATTGAATGTTTTCAAAAAAAATATAACCTATGTTACTTGGGGGTATGTAAGGATTCTAACGATACCCCATACATCTAAATCTGTTGAGGCATTTAAAAGTTATGATGGAATAAAGAAACTCACATACAAACTTACATGAATGCTAAAAAACATAACACTCCTTTTTTTGGGCAGTCGTGTAAAAACAAAAGCACTTCTCATATTAATTCTCATAGTTATTTCCCAAAAATCCCTAATTAACAAACTCCCCGTAACAAAACACGGCAGAAATTCTACGTAACCCCGTGTACGCCATTCTGCCGTACATTAATAATGGAAGTTTGCGCTGCAGGCCCTTGTTTAATTATAGTGGTTGGACTTAACGCTAGCTTATTTATTTACGGGGTTGAGAGATAGCGATATGTCCCTTTACAGGTCAACATTTTAAATTACGTCCACTTTTTAACCCCCTAACGCGAAAAAAGAGGGGTGTTATAAGTTTAAGGGGTGTGTGTGTGTATGTCTGTGGCATCGTAGCTCCCAAACGAATGGACCGATTTTGATGCGTTTTTTTTTCTGTTTGATAGCTGATGTGATCGAGATGGTTCTTAGCTATAATAGGGTGGGGGTGTTGGGTGAGGATCGCAGCTTCCAAACGAATGGATCTATTTTGATGCAGTTTTTTTTTCTGTTTGATAGCTGATGTGATCGAGATGGTTCTTAGCTATAATAAGGTGGGGGTGTTGGGTGAGGATCGCAGCTTCCAAACGAATGGATCTATTTTGATGCAGTTTTTTTTTCTGTTTGATAGCTGATGTGATCGAGATGGTTCTTAGCTATAATATGGTGGGGGTGTTGGGTGAGGATCGCAGTTTCCAAACGAATGGATCTATTTTGATGCAGTTTTTTTTTCTGTTTGAAAGCTGATGTGTTCGAGATGGTTCTTAGCTATAATAGGGTGAGGGTGTTGAGTGAGGATCGCAGATTCCAAACGAATGGATCTATTTTGATGCAGTTTTTTTCTTCTGTTTGATAGCTGATGTGATCGAGATGGTTCTTAGCTATAATAGGGGAGGAGGGAGGGTGAGGATCACTGCTTCCAAACGAATGGATGTATTTTGATGCGGTTTTTTTTTCTGTTTGATAGCTGATGTGATGGTGGTTGTTCTTAGCTATATTGGGGGGAAGATGGTTATATAAATTTCTTGGAGCTTGTATTCAATTGACAAGACGACCAGGCCAGGAACCCAGTTCTTTTTACTTATAGAGTAACATTAATTGTATGTAATAGAGTGAATGAAAATATCTTATTTCGGATATAAGTAGATAAGGATATTTGTTTTTTAATCTAACATTCGGATCTTACAGAAAATTTCGGATATGGGTATGTGTTTTGTATAATAATCGTAAAGAAATGTACCAACTAAAATAATAGATTGTAAATAAAAACATGTGTTTAAACGAGCATTTAAACTTTTTTAAATTAATTTGTGTATGTTTGTGAATTAATTAATCCGTGTAATTCTTGTTGATATTTTAATGTGCACCTAAAACTTAACAGGGAAAGTGCCACTATCGAACTAACTTCTACAAAATATAATAGGTAACTACTAGGTACATAAAACAGTTGGACAACCCACGTGTCATTACAGCCTTATAGTTAGTCCAAGTAATCTACACATTAATAAGTGTCAAATGTATCCGAATCTGCACTGCGCTCTGATCCAGTCAAATAAGCCAAAAACAACAGTCAACCTTGAAACGAGAGATAATAAGGTAGAAATTTGTATAAACCTCTATTTTTTAATAACTGTCAAATATATCCGAATCTGCACTGCGCTCTGATCCAGTCAAATAAGCCAAAAACAACAGTCAACCTTGAAACGAGAGGTAATAAGGTAGAAATTTGTATAAACCTCTATTTTTTAATAACTGTCAAATATATCCGAATCTGCACTGCGCTCTGATTCAGTCAAATAAGCCAAAAACAACAGTCAATCTTGAAACGAGAGACAATAAGGTAGAAATTTGTATAAACCTCTATTTTTTAATAACTGTCAAATATATCCAAATCTGCACTGCGCTCTGATCCAGTCAAATAAGCCAAAAACAACAGTCAACCTTGAACGAGAGATAATAAGATAGAAATTTGTATAAACCTCTATTTTTTAATAACTGTCAAATATATCCGAATCTGCACTGCACTCTGATCCAGTCAAATAAGCCAAAAATAACAGTCAACCTTGAAACGAGAGATAATAAGCCAAAAATAACAGTCAACCTTGAAACGAGAGATAATAAGGTAGAAATTTGTATAAACCTCTATTTTTTAATAACTGTGAAATATATCCGAATCTGCACTGCGCTCTGATCCAGTCAAATAAGCCAAAAACAACAGTCAACCTTAAAACGAGAGATAATAAGGTAGAAATTTGTATAAACCTCTATTTTTTAATAACTGTCATATATCCGAATCTGCACTGCGCTCTGATCCAGTCAAATAAGCCAAAAACAACAGTCAACCTTGAAATGAGAGATAATAAGGTAAAAATTTGTATAAACCTCTATTTTTTAATAACTGTGAAATATATCCGAATCTGCACTGCGCTCTGATCCAGTCAAATAAGCCAAAAACAACAGTCAACCTTAAAACGAGAGATAATAAGGTAGAAATTTGTATAAACCTCTATTTTTTTTAATAACTGTCAAATATATCCGAATCTGCACTGCGCTCTGATCCAGTCAAATAAGCCAAAAACAACAGTCTACCTTGAAACGAGAGATAATAAGGTAGAAATTTGTATAAACCTCTATTTTTTAATAAGTGTAAAATATATCCGAATCTGAACTGCGCTCTGATCCAGTCAAATAAGCCAAAAACAACAGTCAACCTTGAAACGAGAGATAATAAGGTAGAAATTTGTATAAACCTCTATTTTTTAATAAGTGTCAAATATATCCGAATCTGAACTGCGCTCTGATCCAGTCAAATAAGCCAAAAACAACAGTCAACCTTGAAACGAGAGATAATAAGGTAGAAATTTGTATAAACCTATATTTTTTAATAAGTGTCAAATGTATCCGAATCTGCACTGCGCTCTGATCCAATCAAATAAGCCAAAAACAACAGTCAACCTTAAAACGAGAGATAATAAGGTAGAAATTTGTATAAACCTCTATTTTGGCATTCTAAAAGTTGTCTCAATAGTTTCATAAAATCTCGCGTCTGCGTCTTAAGTTATTCGAAGGCTCAAAAATCGTTATTTTGCAAATATCTCGGTTTCTATGGCTCCAAAGACATTTAAAAAAATATGTTACAAACATTTTTTCATGCGCTTAACCGTTTTTGACTCATCCGGAAAACGCCCACTGCTGAACAACTTCTGAAGGCGTTGCCGGTACATTGGTTATTCCAGTCTCGCCTCGGCTTCATTCTGGCAGCTAAGGGTTTCGCCAATATTACTTTAAACAATTCAAAAAATTATATTGACCATGGAGAAGAAACATTTTTATATGGACCATCAGCGTGGCCCGCCCACATCCGTGTCTTTGCTTAATACCGAAGGATATAATAGTAGGTGCGTAGAACGGGTTGGGCGGGAAATTGTAAACGTATTTTTATCATTTGAGTGCCACAGGATAACTCGGGGATAATGTAGCTTCCTATTAGTGAATGGATATCCAGAATCGGATAAGTAGTTTCAGAGATTAGCGGAAACAAACAACAAACTATACCTCTTTATATATATGTAGGTATGCAGTGTCAATTTTAGTCTGACGTCAACGTCACTTACAAACTACCAACTCCTAAGAACCACAAACTATCAGCTTCTACTAAGTATAACCTCCTACTAACCAAGTACCTAGTACCAAGTGTGTACCACACGAACCCTCGGTCTAAGTAATTAAGACCTCCTCCAGACTCAAAACTTTGATGCCAGGTCGGACAGTTTGCACTTAGTTACCGTATGCAGGCGAATTGTGTCTGGAGTAAGTCAGCAAGAAGAACCTTAAGGGGTGGGCACATTGGGGAAATAGTTTCTTCTATTATCCACATGACAATCATAAACACGTGTCTGCAGAAGTTGATGGCTACTGATTTAATTATGAGCAACAGCTATAATTCACATTTATTGAAGAACATACAACCGTAGGTGAATACGAGTTCTGGAGTGGAGTTTACGCATATAGTGTAGAAAGATCGGGCTCAGTGGTGTTCACGAGGAGAGGCTTACGCCCACCAGTGGACGAATGTGGGCTGATGATTCTAAGATGCGGATTATTCTACGGCCGCTTACAGTGCGACGCGCATGACCTAGGCGGACGCTCGCGACAGACGGTAAGTGTATTAAGCCTATAACGCATTCAGTGCGAGGTGGACGCGGAGAACAAGGATCTGAACGACAATTCATCTGCTTCTTGTAAGGTCCCTAAGTATCTATGGCGTAGTGTAGTAAAAATACACTCTATTTTTACTTTTATGTTGAGAGCTTGTCGTGGAGTGTAATCTCAATCTCCCAGAAGAATTAGGTAACCTACCTTGCGAATGGGGTAACCTAGTGTTCTGCGCAGAAGAAAGACATCAGACTCACGATAATATTCAAACTCATTGCCACTGAATGTAATTATGATAAAGTATTCTATGTCGTTATCATAAACAAGTTAACCTATACAGGGTCCCACGGCCATGACGTACGGACGGCAAGTACTTCAAATATTTAACACTAGCTGATGCCCGCGGCTTCGCACGCGTTGTCATTTCAGGTTAAATATACTCTATATATTGGTGTATATGTTGTATCTATTGTATTTTAGGTCCTGGTCTGTACCAGGACCTAAAATACAATTATGACAAAATTTTATCAAAAACTCTTCAGCCGTCAAAAATATTTTTATCAATTGCTCAGCTTCTACTCATCGGATTATGATTGTTTTGAAGTCAAACCCTAAGCTATACAACAGTGAAAACCGCATCGCAATCAGTCCAGCAGTTTTTACGTGATGCGCGAACAAACATACAGACAAACTAACAAACTAACAAGCAAACAGACAGACACGATTTAAAAAAATGTTATATTCTTGTTTAGTAGAATATTTTAAGTACCCAGGTTTTTTTTAATTGTCTTCTTTTTACAGACTTTTTCGTTCTTATTGCTTTATTATACGAGTAAGTATAGATAGGTCGTTTTATTTAATGGGGACATCATTATAATTTTTAAAGTAACTAATACTGAAATTACCTATAAAATGGTTGTTATGGTTTTCATTATAATTAACTTTCCTCAGTTTTAATTTTGTTTCTTTTATATTTTTTAATTGCGTGGTGCCAGTTATTCTTTTTACACAATATTATTTCGAAATTTATTTTCGAAATGCGTACCATTTTTTATTTGGAATTTTGTGTTTTTGGTATATTGCGTCGAAAAGGATTTAAACTAATAAAATGTTGACTCCATTAAGTAAAAATTCCAATTTTCAATATTTTAAGAGTACTTGCCATCAACGTGGTAAAAGTCGAAGTATTTTATTGTAAATAGGCAAAATACCACTTTTACAAAACAAAATTAACATCTCACGAACAAGGAGTAAACGTAAGATATTTTAAATATATCAAATTAATAAGATTAGGTAAACTACTACACCACTAACTACTAAATGGCCGTGGAACACCCTGTATGTAATTTTGCAGTCAAATCATACTACTGCGTGGTCTGATCTCACTACCGCGTGGTCTGATCTCACTACCGCGTGGTCCGATTCTGACCAACTCCTGGGTGATTGATTTTAGAAACTTGCGAATGGGGTAACCATGCCAATCTTAAATACACGTAATAATGCCGGACATTAGCACTTAAATATTGTTCTACTATAAAAGGTCTTTGGTTCTACATGACACAAACATTTTATACTAAGGTTCCATCGCGTATGGAATACTTTATATCTACTTATAACGTAAAGAGATGTCGCCGGCATGGCAGTTACAGGCAGCACCTTATGCCCTGTTCTTATATCTATGTAACGACTCGTACGAACAGCCACATTTTATACCAGACGTAAGCTGAAACTGTTCCTATAAAACGAAGCTTTGTTACTAACGGATGGAAAGGTTACTAGTACGTTTCCGTTAGCATAATGCATGGAGATGATAGACAATGGTGTTCCTTTACAAAAATAAACATCAGTGAAATGTCAAAGCACCTTCCGTAAATCGTTTCGCTATCGCTTGTGGAGCTCTATGTGACATCTCGTAGTAGGTTGATGACTGACGGATCATTGATTATAGGAACCGGGCATTACAGAGTAGCAGTCTTTTACAAAATAAAATGACGAATTCTATAACTCAGCGGTTACAGAAACACCAAGAAGAACATTATCAAAATAAGTATTATTTTTTGTTATCGTACCGATACTTGCATATCTCCAATGCACAGTGTAAAACAACCCCAATTCACTCTTATGCAAGGGTAGTGAAATAACTCAGCTATTATGTCAAGAGAAGTTGGGACAGTTTTTGGTCGCAACTCGATAGTTTGTAAAACTGGTGTTTTGTTTCTTAATCGGTTTTGTAGTTTGTGTCCATAATGCTTTTGACAAGACATGGAAAATCTAAAAGAATAAACTAACCTGGCGGGCCAGAATATTATAAAGCGAACAACCGGCTCATACCATGACTAAAATGTGAGAAATAAATTGTTATATAAAATGTATCCCCTTTTCCTTTTATAAATTTGCAACATGACACTCCAAGTATAATAAATAATATACTCGGAACTAGACAAAGAAATACTCCAACTGATACATTGAATGAAAATATTCCCAACAGAAATACGGTATTCTCGAGAGAAAATACAAGGAACTTGGCTACAGCACAATAGAGTAGATAATTTGACATGGTATCGGAAGTCGGTGCTCGGAGTTTGTACAAGTTGCCGTGAGGCTGTTATGACGTTGTCGGATGCTTCGAATTTACTTGAATGGTACTTGGATATTGTTGAAATTTTGATATTGTTGGGATAATGTGAAAGGATGCTACAGTTTCTTCTTGTTTGATTTTAACTCACAGATTTACTACTATGCTTATATAAACACCAAACTGGTTAAGAATTGTCAAAAAGAAAGACTTACCACAACAGCACCGTATTAAAAAGCTACATTCCCCCAAAAATAAATTCAGGCAGTGATCTCTGTGATTATACACACGCCTTGGGTAGTGGCGCGCACGCCTTTGTACACACAGGTCAGTAACAACCGGTACCATTATCAATAATCAAGCGCGCAAAGCCTAGGGCGGAAGGCTAGTCTATTCATAACCTAGGTTAGGCAACAGGCTCTCGATTACATCCCAGTTCCATAACGAACTGTCTGGTTACGCAACCGAGCCTGATAAGCTTACGCGACACACGGCCAATACTAACAACAAATACAGCATTGAAAATGATAATTCTATGTTGAAGGACAAAGCGAATCGCTTGGAGCGTGCAGGAATGATAATTCTATGTTGAAGGATAAAGCGAATCGCTTGGAGCGTGCAGGAATGATAATTCTATGTTGAAGGACAAAGCGAATCGCTTGGAGCGTGCAGGAATGATAATTCTATGTTGAAGGACAAAGCGAATCGCTTGGAGCGTGCAGGAATGATAATTCTATGTTGAAGAACAAAGACAAAGCGAATCGCTTGGAGCGTGCAGGAATGATGGAAGTCAAACTATTAATAGACAAAATACTAGCACTTTTATAAGTCAAAATTAGCATCACATGAAAAATGAATTTATGATATGTATTGTATATATATATATTTTTTTATTATTATTTTTTATTACGGACTTGGCAATCGTTTGACCTGATGGAAAGCGATGATGTGGTCGAAGTTGTAGCACGCTTGCCTAGTAGATACCTATACCTTGCCTAGTAGAGATATATATATATATATATATATATTGCACAAATACATTGTTATATTTATGATATGTATTGTATATATATTGTACATATATATTGTACAAATACATTGTTCATAGATAAAACATAGATATTACAAATATATCAAATCAATAAAATTAGGTAAAATACGTATGGTTTGAGTTTGAAAAGGAAATGTCCCTTTCATGTGCCGACAGTCACATGGTAAAGGGAAATACGACAGTTAGAGAAAAGAGCACCAAGAAACTCTACGGGGATGTATTTTATTGTATTTTTGACAATTCTTTATAATTTTTTCTAATATACACATTTAAATGACAAAAAAAGTGACAACAATGAGATGTCTAATTGTCATTTAAATAAAATCGAGCGGGCCGCGCGGTATATGGATCGGGCACATTCTAACCGCATCAGATTCATAGAATTCGTAAAAACTTCTTTCTTTTATTATTTCGTAAATCAAAATTATCTTTTATTCTTTCCTTTTTTCGTGCGCGATTTCCCTTTTACTGGGAGCATTACCAGTATTTTTTATGTTACCTTTTTTTTAGCCCTTCGACCGTTTACGGAACCAGAGCTTCGTAACCAGTTGCGATCAAAGATTTTTTCGCCCTTGTACGAAACCAGTAGTATGTCAAACTCCGCCACCGTATGTCCACGCTACATGCCCCATAAGCTTTATGTAAGTCCAATCGGCCGGGTTACATAACGCCACGCCCTTTGCAGATAACGCTTCTGGATACCAAACAGCAATACTGCTCGACCCATAGCTAGTCATAGATTGTTATGTTTGTGAGATTATTGTAGCTAACTGTTTACCTAATTCGCCATTTGTGATTGGAATGGCTTCGGGTATGAGATTAATTTATAAAAGGCTCGAGTCTTTTCTCAAGTTTTCTGTGGTTTATGATGTGAATATTCGTTGCTGAATGTTGAATGTTGAATGCTGCCAATGTCTAGGTGGGGCAGTAGCCTCAGAAGTAGTATGTAGTAACAGAATGCATTTAATAAGGCGAATGCAGCTAATTGTGATTCTGAGGGCACGTTAAGCTGTCGGTCCCAGCTTTCATTTATTAATAGCAGTCGATAAGGCATGTCAGAGGCCCTCGGGCGGCCTGATAATCTCTGACACCAAAGGCCAGCACTACCTCAAACGACAAACAAACAAACAAGTGCAGTTAGAAATACCATGATACAAAAAATTGTCTTAAAAAGTATTAGCTAATAACTAGTGAAAGCTACTTAAACAATTTTAATGAAATTTATATATTTATACTACACTGGAGATCTTCTTTCTCAAGTACGAGTAAAACCAATCATCTAATTCGATTCAGAAATCCCAAGATATTAGAAAATGTAAACTTTAAAACTATTAGATTTTCTAATAAAACTACTGAACCAATTTTGATGAAGTTCATATGGGACTACACAGAAACTCTAGCCTTTTGAATAAAACAACAACCATCCAAATTGGTTTAGAAATCTTAGCGATTTGAGGCAATATAAACAACATCAAATGGATTTACAAAAAAAAACTATTCTCGAAAAACTACTAAACCAATTTTGATAATATGTATATGGGACCACCTGGAAAGTATACCCTATCAAATGAAAATAAAAAATCGAAATCGTTGTTTAAATATATATACATACAGTCGACCATATAACGGTCTCCTTTTCGTGAAGTCGATTAAAAAGCTAAACAAAAACAGTCGATCGAGGTTGCGTAATCAATAGCCATGTAGCCAATTGCAATAATACCTACGAGTATAAGAGTGGTCGGTTGATCTAAGTTAATTTGTTCTAAAAAAATGTCCCTCATGCGTGTACAAGTTTAGTAGCGAAGGATGTATGTTTGAAACGAGGTCTTAGAACGGAACCCTGAACATGCGTGGCGTGTTTGACAACTTTTTTGAGTTATCTGTGGTTTAACTATGTTTCAAATGTTAATAAACTTCAGCCGAACAAACACAGATAAGATAACAGTATCTCCGTAGCCTCTACGAGAAACACTGAGCATGACCGAGCTTAACATAATCGAATTTCCTCTGGGTAGAGTACAATCCCTTCTCTACAATGACTTGATTCATATTCATGCATTAATTAATAATTAACCGACACAGACACATTTATCCCTTAGGGTTTATTGTGTAATACTGCCAAATTGGAAATTTAGAGGTTTTATATTGGAAAGTACGTGATGGTAGTCAAAATCTAAATGTATGGAATGTGAAAGTTGAAACAGTTATAAGGCTTGCTAATTTCAGTTAAAATTTACCCCTCCGTAGATGCACCCCTCCGTAAACGCCCCCCTCCGTAGACGCCCTAGAGAAATCTTGAGCGATCCGGACGATAAAATCGCTGCCACAGTGCAGGCAGTGATAGAGTCGTCCAACCCTTCCTCACCATCTGTCAACACACTTAGACACAGACACCGACCTCTACGGCGAGGTCAAAGGTCCCATAATTAATTTGCTTTTATTCTCCTTCGAGTTTACTGCCGATTCTTCCCGAAGGTGTATTCCTAATCAGTGGTCAGTTATTTAAATCATTAAATGGGCACATAGCCATTTTAATCAGAGCCTCCTCGTTCACTACTAACACTAGCGATCCAGGGGTGACTCTGTGAGCTGTAGACCTCGCGCGTACAAACTTTTTTGCAAACTATCTAGTGGTGCACAGTAGCGCCATCTAGTTACCTTATTGTACAACTAACATTAATAACCAAGATACTCCAGCAATCTCTACCTAGTGGGTAAAGGGATGATTCCACTGGTAGAAACCTAAAAGTAAGAAATTTACTGCATTTTGAGGAGTTATTCTGCTCATCACGCTGAAGATCCTCATCAGATCTTCACCAATTTTTATGAAACCAATTTAAAGTTACTACCTTTCAAACAAAAAAATAACCATCGAAATCGACTCTAATAAAGCGGAGATATTCAGTAGCCCCCTTTTACTTTAAATAAATTCTAAAAATTCGTTTCACTTGTATACCAAGTTTCGTCTAGATCGGTTGAGAAATGCGACCTGTAGAGGAGAACAAAGATACGGACAGACGGACATACGAAAGCATTTTTGCCCAAGTTGAAACGGAGATGCATCGCGCGCGCTTCGCGCTCGTTCGGTCCATTAAAATTTGAAGGTTTATCATACTCACCTCTTAAAACGGGTACCTATGCACAGTATAAGATTCCGAATTTCGAAACAATATCCTCAGTTAATTGATTTCGTATAAGCCGACCGCGCACCTAAGCCTCAGTCAAAGATCAAGAAGGGGTTAAGGCTCGAGCTCGCATAACACCTTAATCACTTTCAATTAATCTGTGGTTTTGAGGATTTAGGCGACATGATGGTAGGCAAAGTGAACGATAGGTAAGTGTCAAACGATGTTGCAGCGGCGGTGGCAGAGAGGTTGCGTGTGCGCTTCATAATCCAACAGAGCTGGTGAAGCAGCAACCCTGCACCAATTATTATTATACGATACGATACGATACGAAATACTTTATTGTAATTACCAGCTAGAAAACATACACATCATAATCGAATTAAAACTATGGTAGTACAATGAGCGGTCTTATCGCTTAAAGCGATCTCTTCCAGACAACCTATGGATGGACAGTAAGAAGTAAAATAAATAGACGGCGGCGTACAATTCTAGATATCACATTAGTTGGTACATTATTTAAATTATACAATATAAACATTTAAATTGTACTACATAAAATTACTACCTATACTAATATAAGATACTATAATATACTAATATATATCAATATAAAAAAAACAAATAAATATTTATAAAAAAAATGAGGAAATATTTGATTTTTTGTATGTGTGTTGGTTTGTAATGAAAATATTAAACCAATTTTAAAAATTGTATCACCTATAGAAACCCACATTATCACCGAGTAACATGGGCTGAAAAATATTTTTCAAAAAATGGAGGTCTTTATGAAAATTGCAATAGTTTAACCCAAGGTATCAAAAATTTGTCTAGTAACCAAAAATGAAAAACTGCACTGCGAAAACTATTGATGATACATTATGATAATGTACTTTATATTTATTGTACTAATTGTTAGTCCACGAGGCTAAATGTCTAAATATTATAATTAAGTTCCGTTGTAATCGTTTTTTGTTCAAATTAGTCAATCAACAATAAAATAATATATATAATAAGAGAATCGAAATTTTGTATTAATAAATATTTAGAGAAACCCTTAGCTACCCTTGCGATGCCGGGGCGAGGCACTACTGACTTATATAGTACTAGCTGATGCCCGTGGTTTCGCACGCGTGGTCATTTCTCTAGGTTAAAAGTATTCTAAGTACAATTCCAAGACCTAAAATACCAATATACCAACATTTGACCAAAATTCCTTCAGCTGTCAAAAAGTTTTTATCGATTGCTCGGCTTCTACTGATCGGATTGAGATACCAAGTACCTACCCCAGTTTTTACGTCAAAAGCTATCCAACAGTGAAAACCGCATCGGAATCGGACCTGTAGTTTTTACGTGATGCGCGTACAAACATACAGACAAACAAAAAAAAACCATTATATCACTGTTTTTTGAAATAAACTTTTTTATAATATATTATAACTACACTCATATCATAAAATCCGGATTATGAAAATGGATTATAAAAAATAGCGGCATAATGATTACACAAGGCACGTCTCTAATATATATATCTTTTGGACTAAACGGTGTTATAATATATATTTTTTCAAATAAAAGCACCGGTTAGCTCCGCACATAGGAGGGTTTTGGCTTGCTTATACGTTAATTCATTATTTGTTATATAAATGTTTCAGTGGTTTAGGTACCAAGCTCATGACAAGAGCCGAGAAAGCCCAGGGTTCGATTCTCAGATTGAGTACATAAGTGCCTACTACTATATAAGGTATAGGTAGGTAAAAATACTTTATTAATGACATTAAACATGATCGTAAAGTGTAGGTACCTACATAATAATTATCAGTTTATATTAGATTTCAATAATTATCTTGGCTATATTATTCTCTTGACCATAAACCGTGTCATAATCTAACGAAAGTCACATAACCACAAAATTAAACTTTATTTCCTCATAACTTATTTTTGAATAGTTCCCATAAAAACTAATAACTCACAAAAGCTTTTAACATAAATAAAAATACTGTTCAGTTGTGTCCGCGATAATTTTACATCGAGCCTAATTAACTTTGGAGATCTGGCATAGTCCTTTGTAGTTACAACAAAAAAAGAAGTTTATACGGAACCGTCGGTCGGTGCGCGAGTTTGACTCGCACTTGGCTTGTTTTTATCTTAATTACATTTACCGATATTGTTATTAAATGCGTGCTAATTACACAAAATTGATATTCATTAATTTTCTTGCCGTAATAATCCGAACAGTGTTCGTTTCGATAAATTAATCCGTTTTAAACTGCCAATTAAATTGAAACCTAAAACAGATTGATCTCATTATTTTCGACTTCCCAATTTGCATTAATTATAATGTAATGGCAAAGCTTCACTGTTGTTTCAGTTATGCTTTAAAATATACTAGCTTGCCCGCCCGCGACTTCGTCCACGCGAACTACAGTTTATCGCGAATAAAGCATCCTACGTTCTTCTAGTATATTAAAAACCAATGCAAAAGTGGACTTAGACTTCTTGGTTTTGGCCTCTGTGGCTTGTTGTTGGTATAGCATCAACTACTTACTCCTTGGCACCAACGCTCTTTATGATTTTTGACAGACTTGTTATTTCGTTTCCATGACAACCGTTCCTTACAGCGAGTATTCAACATGTTCCAGTTTTCCCGTGGAAACTTCCACGGAATTCGTGGAATTTTCCGGGATAAAAAGTATCTTATGTTTTATTCTAGGGTATAAGCTATCTCTATTCCAAATTTTATCAAAATCCGTCGAGCGGTTATCGCGTGAAAGCTCCCCAGACAAACAAACAGACAAAGTTTCACTTTTATATATTGGTATGGATAGGTACTGGCAGTTGGGCGCGATGCGTGGGCGGGCGGCAGAGGGGGTTAGATTATTTACTCATGTAATTAATAGATAGACTATCAATGGATTTGGGTTTCGGTGTATAGAGTATTGTAATTTTTCAAGAATGTTAATATAACATGGTTCCCTCACCGCCAAATTCAAGAGTGAAGCACTAGAATGCCTCACGCACACATTTACACCATGTTATGCCGATCAGCACCACATCACAACAAGACCTCAGTCGTGTTAATTCTGTTAAGTTCTCACGATAAATCAAAATCTTTGTGATGAAATGGTGTATCAACCATAATCAGCCATCCTCTATCCACTCATACACACTTACTTTCGCCCGCCGCCATTGTTATGCTTCACTCTTGAATTTGCAGTGAGGAATCCTCCTTTTTTTAAACATCATTGGCGTCTTACTTTGGAAAGAACATTTTGTTTTGTTTTATTGAATGCCAAAATTAAAAATTAGACCAGTAATAGGCACAATACAGTAACTAATTTAACTATGTACGTCGTGGAAAATCTGCTTGTCTACCTACGTGCATCCAGTGCCGTGTCCAGAAATCCTGTCAACTGCAGTCCTAACTGTGTCGTTCAAAATCTTTAATGCGTATTTCACACGAGGGCAGTGAGGCAGGTCAGTGGATAAAACATTGCTGACGCATTTTCCTAGACAGAACAGTACTGTCAGAGCAGTAACATAGGCATGACAGTTTCAAGTTGACCGCCCAATTTTTTATTCCCCACTTAACTTTAAGCATAAGAATAAAGTTTATTGAATTAAGCTCCAGTTACAAAACATGTCAATCAGTCATTGGTTCCCTAGGCTACCCTATATCTTGGGGATTTCTTCCTATTTGATACAAAATTCGTTTATGTAAACTAAATTTAAAACGATTCGCTCTCTATTGTCTATAAAATGGACACGTGTGAACAAGCGGGCTGTAAGACAAAGACCAATTATTGTTGAGATTATGTTTGTGGCGAGAGGTATCAATCTCCGTGAGGATATACTGTCCAAAATTGAAAAGGTTTCAAAACCGTCTATACTGTTTATAAATCTAATTAAAAGTGAGCAGATTAGGTACCAGCTCCACGGGCATGGACTGGATAAAATAGGTGCGACGCACACAATTGGCCTTCTTTTGTGTTTGTGTATCACGTGTCAGCAGTGACTTATTCGCGCTATAGTCTGTGTATGTCTCTCTCTATATTTGTTGTTGATGCACATGAAGCACGGCGGTGGGAATGTAGCAGAATGGGTGTGTTTGCTTGTAGTTGTATCTAGTCCAGTTTTTGTTTGCGTGATATTAAAGCATGCCGTATCCCCCCTGTAACTAGATCTATGTTACTGTCCGAAATTTTAACACCCATAGGTCGTTCCGTCATTCGTTTTCTCCACTGCACTGCCTCACTGCCCTGCTCTCGTGTGAAATACGCATTAGAACGAAGGTGTACCTACTTGATGATAATGGAGTTTTCCCTTAAACCTAATGTAATATTCCAATAATTTATAACTGCCAAATTCACCCACCGCAATATAATTTCGTTAGTACATATTAATAATCTGGGACACCGTTCGTTGTTAGCGAAATATGTTTTGTTATTTAATGTTGGTTTGTACTACTTAATCATAGTTAAAGTAACATAATTTTCACAACATTTTGTGTATATTTATAGGGTTAACGAGATCTAATTTAAAGGAAAATGAGCAAAATGATTGTACTTATTTGACAATGCTGATTCGATGGTTTGAATAATATGAATGATGCTATTGCAGGTAATATCTTAATTAATGTATGATAATTAGTATTTTAAGAATGTTACGATTAAATTCCTAATGTTTTTATTCAACTTTATTAGTTGAACAAGAAACATATTAAACATATTAAATGTTCTTTGCTAAGAACATTTTAACAAGTCGAAAAATCAACAAATAAATACATGCTGAGTACAATACCAAGTGCTGACAACTGAAAGATTTGCAGTGCAAACTATTGGACGGCACTGCAATAGTGCAAGTGTGGCGCTTACTATCAAGTGAACGACCTGGGGCACTTATTCGCTATGACCACTCAGCCACGTAACGCGCCGCCCTTGCGTGGAATTCTTCGTAATTTGCCGAACGATTCTGCAACGCGATGCGTTACGTATGTGAATAGTCATAGCGAATAAGGGCCCAATTCGGCCTTTTGGGCAGTTATTATCTAACAAAAACTAAGAAGTTTAAGGTTCTATAAGTATAAAAAATTAGGTATATGAACGAAGTCGCGACAGAGCGCTGGTGTTCAAAGAAAGTCAGTACCTAAAGAATATTTGTTTCACTAGAGATAACAATTGAAACAATGGTCCAAAAGAAAAAGCCCTTCAAAAGGGTCGCTCAGGGAAACTTTTAATGGTACAAAAACTAATAACAATGATAAAAGACGAAAGGGACTGGGAACATGAAAACTAGCTGTTATACTAGGGATAGCTGTTCATAGTTAAATAAAATATATATTTAATTTTTAGGATGACTAAAAAAAAAAAAAAATTAAAAATTTTTAATTTCTAAGACATCCAATTAAAATAGCGTAGTTAGCAGTAATCACATCACACTAATCATCTCAGTAATATTATAAATCAGAAAAGTGTAGCCACTGTCGTTAACAGGCCAATCAGAGTTTAGAGTTTAAAAAATGAATAGTCTCTTAACGAGCGGAAAACTCGTTAAGTCGTCGCGTGTGTGTGTGTGTGTGTGTGTGTGTGTGTGTGTGTGTGTGTGCGTGTGTGTGTGTGTGTGCGTGTGCGTGCGAGGGTGTGTTTGTGTGGGTGTTACTCTTTCACGCACAAACGGCTGAACGGATTTGGATTAAATTTGGTTTTATATCCTTGATTAACACACGCTACTTTTTATCATCATCATCATAATCCTCGCGGACGAAACCGCGGGGCGCAGCTAGTTTTTTTTTTTTATGTTACGAATTATTCATTATCAAAAAAAAAACAAAGTAAAGCTGCAAATATGAGGCCAAGCTCATATAACAAAAACAATATGAATAAAAAAAACTGCTAAACGTTTTACTAAAACACTACTAAACCAATTTTGAACAAAATCTATAATATTAGACGACACTGAATAAAAACGAACCATCCAAATTGCTTTAGATATCCTGGAGATATTGTCTACCGTTGGGGTCGACGTGTTCTTGAGTGGAGACCGCGACTCGGCAAACGTAATGTAGGACGCCCTCCGGCTAGGTGGAGTAGACACACGCAAGATGGCTGGCGGCGGTAGGAAAAGAAGAGCCGAAGATTGGGCTCAGTGGAGTGCTCAGTGGAGTGCCTCAGTGGGAGAGGCCTATGTCCAGCTGTGGGCTGATGCGGGCTGATAATGATGATGATGATGATAATCCTGGAGATATTACTGAAAATACACACACACACACACAAAGAACATACTCGTATGTACTTTGGAATTGAGAACCTAATGAAAAGAAAACATTTTTCATATTTTGCATTACCTAGTTCATATAAGGTAGCGTTCCTCTACAATTTACGTTAGGTATGTGTAAGCTTCACTTTTTCTTTACCAGTCTTGTTCACATAAAAAAAAATAACAAAAAGGTCGCAGAGATAACGTGAATCGCACAAAGTTGACACTTTGGGGATCTCGAATGATAAAACTTCAAGGGGCTGATTTTCATAAATCTTCCTTAGGGATGGAAGTGAGACAAGTTTAGTATTCTATCGATATTTTATCTAGTTAATCTTTAAAATTTCTTGTAGTAGAGACAAATAAAAACATTGGTGCAGCTGAAATATACCACAAAAAATTAAAAAAACCCAAATAAACCCGGTTCAGCTTGCGGTGCGCCGTTTAACATGCCTGGCTCGAATCTGCTCGCGTTATAACAAGTCGTTTATTTGCACCATAAAATGAAATTATGTAAGGTCTCGGATTTTTTACATAATAAGACTGGTTACTTGTGTATATTAATTTGTATTGTTTGGGATACAAAATGTGTCGGTTTTTAAAGAATGAAGGCTTTATCGATGCGGAGATCGTAGTCAAAAGTCACTTTTTTTTTAAAAGTAATCGTATATATACGATGTGGTCCAATGTTGGATAGCTTATGGTTTGATTAAAAAACTGGGATACTTGGCATCTTAATCCGATGATTAGATACAGAGCAATCAATAAAAAACTATTTGACGGCTGAGACATTTTCGATGTGGTTTTTACTGTTGGATAGCATAGGGTATGACTTAAAAACTGTGGTACTTGGTATCTTAATCCGATGATTACCGAGCAATCAACAAAAACTATTTGACGGCTGACACATTTTTGAATAAATGTTGTATATTTTACTTATAAAAGGTCTAAACCTTTTGCCCGTCAAAAATATACTGTCTTTTATACGATTACGAAATTTTGAAAATTACTCTTACATATTTAAATGTATTATTGTTATTTTTATCTTGATTGTATTTTTTTCCAATAACTTTGTAGTATTTTGTATTTTCTGACCATTCAAAATACTACATTACCTATTGTTATACATATTCTGAATTTAAAATAACGTACTACAACCTAGTATTAAGACAGTATTCATAAAAAAAACGTTAGCCATCGTTTTATTAATAAATTGGCATCTATCCAATAATAATACTATCGACATTTCTCACGTAATTCCCTCCCTACGCCTTTCAAACAGGTGGTTTCATTATCTTCAAAAACGAGAGTTATTGAAGCTTACTTTCCACTTTATTTGAACTGTTATTTTTTGCTCTGAAGTTACTGAGTTACAAAGTTCTAAGAATTAATGACTTTTTGATAAATGCGATACTGATTTTGATAATCTCATAAAAAGTTCTGTTTTATGGTCCCAAAGTGGTAATATAAGAACAAATATCGGAAAGGTTTTAAATTGTAAGAACCATTATTTGTCATGAAAGACTTGAAGTGTTTTTTAAATAAACAATCAAATTATATTTTATCTATACCTACTCAAATTAACTTTGCATTTCTTACAACATATTACATATACATATATTACATATTACATATATATTCGGGACATTTCCTCACCAGTTACCTAGCCCCAAACTAGGATACCTTGCACTAGATAACGGATAAACATACTAAGATAAGAATATTACATCCATGACTCGGAAACAGACATTTCTGCTCATCACACAAATTATAGCACCTTGCAGGATTCGAACCCGCGACCGTTCGATTTCTTACCTAGGATCTCTAGCCACTAGACAACCGGTCGTCAACAAACACTGGCTACATTAGTTACACTAGTTACATAGGTGGCGCTGCTAATAATTTTAATTATTTTGATTTCTGGTATACGTAGGTACAGTAATTACCGGTTTACGTACATTACATAATGTACGTTCAAAGTATATTACTTTTCAGTGTGAGTGATCCTATATATATATATCAATGATGTTGGCGCTGCTACGGAGCATCAAAAAGACTTTCACATTTATACTAAATAAATAAATAAATAACAAAAATGTTTGTAGACAAGTTCAAATACTGATCATTGATCAATTAGGGACCTAGTTAAAGTCCAATTGCGCTATGATCATTTAGGATCTCCAACAACTGCAAGCATTAAAAATAATCCTGTATTACGAAATGTAGGTACAAAATTATCACCGTTGCACTGCGTAGCGGACATCCCCGCACCCGTCCGTAGGCAAAGTTTGCGCGTCCAATAAATGTCTTGCTGAATTCCCATTGGAACCAGTTCTGGACAATGCCAAAGTCCGGTTTGCTCTGGCGTGTAAGTGAATTTGTTTCGGTAATGGGCTTGTAAACTGCTGAATTTGTGAGAGTGCTTATAAGTTTCCAAACTGTTTGACAATCTCACTTGATTGAAAGCGGCGCCGGCGGTGCGGTCGAAGATGTAGAGCGCGTGTGTTTAGTACCTAAATTATAACATCATCATAATCAAATCATCCCATGCTTGTCCACTGTCGGACATAAGCCTCTTCTAGTAGGCCTCTTCTAACGCACGCCACTACGTTACAAAACTGGATGCACAGAGCTGAAGACTTCGCTGGTCTTCAGCTCACTGCATCCAGTTTATGCAGGTTGTCACTCACCTGGCCACAGGGCGCCTTACATTACTTTTAACTTAAATATGCAGTTCTTGAAAGAATAACATCGAGCTTGGCGTCTCGTTTTATGAATGAAACAACAACGATTCCTTGCAAACAAGACACACGAAGAGTAGTTGTTTATTAAGGGATTCACTTACCAAAAACTTCCGTTCTATGGTTGCTTACACGTACCTGTAAAATACAGTAACATGAAGTTATAATCTCTTAACAACAGCCCTGTTTGACCTATTTAAGGTTTACTAATTAGATGTAAAAAAAATATGAACAAAATAGAAAATATGTAGCTTACTTCCGCCAAATTGTTAGTCAGACAAATGATAAATGGTAAAAATAAACAAAAGTAAAACCCCACGCTAAACAAACCCTACCCAAATTGAACTATTGTAAAATATAATTAAACTATTGTAAAATATAAATGAAAAGAAAGCTAATACCAGGAGGCCACAAAAAAAAACATATATAAAAACTGGTAGCGTGGGGTTTTTTTTTAAATTTTTTTTTGTTGCCTCTTGGCCTTAGCTTTCTTTTCATTTATATTTTACAATAGTTCAATTTGGGTAGGGTTTGTTTAGCGTGGGGTATTACTTCTTTCTTTTTTTTGTGGCCTCCTGGCCTTAGCTTTCTTTTCATTTATATTTTACAATAGTTCAATTATATTTTACAATAGTTCAGTTTGGGTAGGGTTTGTTTAGCGTAGGGTTTTACTTCTTTTTTTTTTTTTTATGTGGCCTTCTGGCCTTAGCTTTCTTTTCATTTATATTTTACAATAGTTCAATTTGGGTAGGGTTTGTTTAGCGTGTGGTTTTACTTTTGTAACCTCCTTTTGTGGCTTTTGTGGCCTCCTGGCCTTAGCTTTCTTTTCATTTACATTTTACAATAGTTCAATTTGGGTAAGGTTTGCTTAGCGTTGGGTTTTACTTTTGTTTATTTTTACCATTTATCATTACGGCGGAAGTAAGCTACATATTTTCTATTTTGTTCATTTTAAATATGGATTTCCGCAAAGTAACGCCTGATTCTATCAACTTTTATTAGATGTATTTAAGGTTTACTAATTAGATGTATTTAAGGTTTACTAATTAAGTGTATTTAATTTAATTTTAGCAAAATCATGGAATTTTCAGCACACATACTCGTAAGTCTCAAATGACCACATGCATTTTTTTTAATTGCTTTTAAGTATTTATTTTAAAAAACACTGTTTCACATCGTAAATTTTAATTCAGCAACAATAATGACAAATAAAATAAAGTGAAAGAGACAATAAATAATAATTCCACGTCAGAAATAAAACAGTCATTAGGATAATGAAGTTTGTCAGGTAACTCCGACATCACGTCTAAATCTGCATGCTGAAGCAAATTACGGCGACCCACGCCGCTTCATCAGCTGTAACAATTTAACATGTAAATAAACAAGATTAGGATGTTTATACACCAGGAGCGTATACAACAGTGGTGACAACCTGCCCCTTGATGACGAATAAAGTATCCTTCAATTAACAACACTGACAAAAATGAAAGAAGTAAAAATATGTAGCTTACTTCCGCCAAAATGTTAGTCAGACAAATGATAAATAGAAAAATAAAAATAAAATATATAAAAACCCGTACTACCCTTACCAAAAACGAAATTATCGTAAATTAAATATGTATTTTTTTTAGAAAGGATATGTGTTGTTGATCTATAACTGACCTCTACAGCGTCACCGGACGGTCAGCGGACGGTGGGGCGGGCGCAAAAGCGCTCCGCCGCAATGTTGAAATATGTATATATATATAATTAATTATATATTATATTATATTATATATTATATATAAACACAATAAAAACATATACCTCAATCCAAATACCAACATCTGACAGCATTTTGGCGGAAGTAAGCTACATATTTTTATTTCTTTCATTTTAAATATGGATTTCCGCAAAGTAACGCCTAAATCTATCAACTATAACAACACTGATTTACTGCAAATTCTGTACAAGTTGCTTATACATAGAATTGATCGCACTCGTAACTATCAAGTCTATACAAATTATCGTGCGGTTGAGTGGGAATCAGAACTTGTTAGTCAAGACCGTACGACCCTCAGCTTAGAAGAAAATGGCTAATGTCACGCGCGGAACGTGAATGTGATGCTGCAAATGCAAAATTGGAAAACTAGTACAATTTGAGTCATTCCGAAGCATAGTTTTTAGAGTACGTACCTGTGATTTAATTTGTTCTTATAATATGCCGTGACTGCTAACGTGCCAACACGACGCACTGACTCAAAATTGTAGTAGCTTTTCTATTTGGCCTCACTTTCGTGTTTCGCGAGTGACATACTCCTGCTTCTTCTTACGACCAATGAAAACATAAGAAAGCTATCACGTGATCGTCACATCGAGAACCGACTCTTCTATAGGAGAAGAGATATATGTTTACACCGCCAATGTCATTAACCCCCATTCCTATAAAAATGTAACGAGTCGATTTTCCAACTTCTCGTTACATTTTGACGTTTTTTGTAAGGCGTCAAAAGTCTACGGAAAGTAAGCGAAAACGGTTCGTTTTAAGATATAGGAAACGGCCATAAGATGAGGCCGACGCATAAAAATTGTAAAACTGCAGTGAGCTGAACAAGCTAACAATATTGGTGAAAATAATAAGTTAATAAAGTTTGTAATACCGCATGAAAAAGCTTTAGAAATATTTATATATATATTATGTTATTATAATTTTTGCATGAACGCCTGCTTAACAAGAACATATCTAATAATTTTCTAAACGAAAAATTTGGATTGCGAACCGCACGCGTACCCGCACCATCCGTGCCTCTGCGCGGCACATGCCTTTAACCACTGCGGCTACCATATCATATCGGATTTTAAGCAGATTGCACTAACTAATTTTACTAGTGCGCCACCATCCTAAATACCCAGCCTTAATAATTGCGAGTCTGACACCACAAACGTCCGATTTGGGACGGAAACGAGCCGATTTTAATCATGTCGTCACATTGGACCTCTACTTTGGAACATTTCATCATTCTGAAATTTTACATGGCTTCAAGAGATGGAATTTCTTCTCTGGTTTTGGCAAAGAGAAAATAGATAAAAGCGCACTCACAAAAAGCGTCGGTAGAGTATACAAAAATAAATGTATTCTAGTAAATAAATGTCTGAATGATTGATAGAAATAAATGTCTGAATGATTGATAGAAAATGGACATCAAAATGAAAATCATTTAAAAAAAATGAAATATAATAAATAATCAATTGGTACAGAAAACTAGAAGAAATAGGTGAACATTCATAAAAACTACATACCTACTTGTTGAATTGAAAACCTCAACCACATTTTAGAAGTTGGGTATTGTTTTAATGCTTGCTTGCTTTTCGCATGAGGTAGTGCTGACCTCTGGTGTCAGAATTTATCAGGGCTCGCGAGGGCCTCTGACATGGCTTATAAAGAAAGAAAGAAAGAAAGAAAGAAAGAAAGAAAGAAAGAAAGAAAGAAAGAAAGAAAGAAAGAAAGAAAGAAAGAAAGGAAATACATTTATTCAACACACACAAAAATAAAAGAAACAAATAATTAGAAAAATTAAGTAGGAACAATAGAAAAGGAAAACAAAGAAAAGGTAAAAGTAGATAATTAAAGTGGTGATGAATGGGCCTTAACTCAGCATTAGGCTGTTTGCCGAAGGCACGCAGCGCTGGTTTTCAGCTAAAGCCCAGAGGGAGCGGAAAAAATAAACATAAGAGTATAAAAAATGAAATTAAATATGAATACATTACATATATGAATATATATGAATATATATATATATATATATATATATATATATATATCATTATATATATATGAATATATATGAATATATATATATATATATATATATATATATATATATATATATATATATATATATATATTCATATATATTCATATATGTAATGTATTCATATTTAATTACATATATACTATTAAATACATATACATATGTATTTAATAGTATATAAATAAATACATATATATATTTATATATATGTATTTAATACATATATATATATAAATATATATATATATATACATATATATATATAAATATATATATATACATATATATATATAAATATATATATATATATATAGTAATTATTATTATTACATATAAGTAATTTAAATAAACATAGATAAATAAATAAATAAATAAAAAAGTATATATAAAATATAGCAACGAAAAAGGAATAAAATAATGTAGTGTCTGAATGGTGTCAAATAACTGACGAAGAAAGTGTCGTCAAAATTGCGTAAGAGTACCGCTGACTATTAAGAATACCACGCACGTGGGTAGCAGCGAAATAACCTCTACTATTACGTGCAACTAATAAGTGAGAAGAAATGAATTTCAAGGAAAAATAATAATAATAATAATAAGTATATATATCACAAAAACGATATGTCTATATTAATATTGCCACGCTGCCTCTGCTCATCAATTAAATATTGCCTGAGTTTACGCCTAAAAGAGCATAAATTTCTTAGCCCCCGGATTGGTATCGACTGCTATTAATCAATATCAGCCAAGACCGACAGCTTAACGTCAAGTAACGACAACTTCCGAAGCACGGAGCCGTCAGAGGCAGTTCAAAACAAAATTGTAAGTACGAGTACGTATATAGGCAAATTTAATGCTAGAAAGCAACTTGCATTTAGCAGTACTTAGTGTGCTAGCGTTACTAATATATTACGTATAGGTAGGTTTTAATGAAATACCTATAAAATTATTTGGGATATGAGACCTACAAACGAGTACACCAGAGTAACGATTGCATTTGAGTACCCACCTATCTGAACTTTATAATTTAAAGTTCTGGGTTTCACAGGCACTTTGACACTGTACAGAATGAGTTCTATTCCTCGTGTGTCTTTTTACGTCGATCAATTGTTGTTTCATTCATAAAACAATCACTTAACGCGCGAGAATTTAACAAGGGTATCTATAGAAGCTACGCTAACAGTTAGATAAGATTTGTAGAAGTTTTTCTGCATAAAATCAAATAAAATATATTTGTTTCGCTCATTTTGACTCTTGCTTAAAACGAACAGAGCTGTGCGCATTTCGATTTTCATTAATTGTGCAGAGGCGTCTGGTTAACAACCATCTATGTATTTATATATGGAGTATATAAATACGAGTACATAAAACAGAAAGCCCTCAAGACATTTTCTTGAATAATCATCGGTATCTTTATATTCTATTCATCTTGCAAGCTCCGTAAGAGATAACTCCATTAGCCTGGTAGAAAAAGCTGTTTAAGTTCTGACCTGAGGAACAGTCGATCAATCTCAATCTGCCCGAAAAGGGTACCAGCGACGGTGAAGGCATTAGGGTTAATAGGCTCATGTCTGAAAATATCTATCTTCGAGTATATTTTTATTCATGACCAGTATTTTGCTAGGCTCTTAGGATTTCCATCTTCTGTTTGGAAAATAACCTAATGCGCTTCAACTTAGGATTTGTTTTTATTTGTTAGACTGGTATGTGTTTTAGCTTGTAGACGCTTTATGTAAAGCAACTAGTTTTCGCCCGCAACTTACTAAAGTTTATCGCGAACAAATGCACCGTATGTTCATATGGGATATTAAAAACCAATGCAAAATTATAGCACACAAGCGCTTGATGCTTTTTGACAGACTTGTTATTATTTCGTTTCCACGGCAACCGTTCATGTCATTACAACGAGTAATCGTCTTTTTCCAGTTTTCCCGTGGCAACTTACCGTTTTCCGGAATAAAAAGTATCCAATGTCGGTTTCTATATTGTACAGTACCTATTTACAAAGACTCATCAAAATAGGATGAGCTATTTTGGCGTGAAAGCTCCTCAAACAAACAGACAACGTTTCACTTTTATGTATTGGTGTGGATTGCAGTATCACACAAAATTTTGTGTTCTTCAAAACACAGCTCTATGCTCGTCAACCTGAGACCAAGCAGTGAATGTCATGGTAAAGCTTAGCAAATTCTCTCTACATTACCCTACAAATCAGAAAACGGTCTCCTCCAACATGCCGGTAATACCACTGGCATTCAGGTGATAACCACCTAAGTGGACTTTTGCGAATAAGTCCTACCACCTGGCCATTAGAATGGTACTGTGAACGTTACTGAAAGTCTCACTATCTAGTCCGTCAACTTCTTTCACAATATGCCTGCCCAGCCTGCCCCAGTAGGGTAGCGGTAGGGGATTGGAAAGTCAGTATAACCACAGAATAAATATTAGTACAGAAGAATATCAGAGTGAAGTCATTTAAATACATAGCACTCTCGCTACAACGAAATAAAGAGTAATTTAACTCGCACAGCGCTGCGAGCTTTCAATTTCAATTTCAATTTCAATTTCAACCTACAAGGCGCTCGCCCATCGCGTGCAGCCTAGAATGTATCGTATATCGCGCGAGAGCTTCCATTGCTCTAACCGTTTCAGAGTCGCTCTGTCACTTTTTCGCTCGGTAGGATTTGATTACTATTAATTATTCTGTGATATGATATGACTTATATATTGTAACAGAATAAACAATTATGTAATAATGTATTATTTTATTACTTATTACTATAAATTTTGATAGTTCTATTACCTACATACAATGACATTCTTATCAGAATAGACCTAGTACCTCATTATTTGATTATATCATAATAGGCATTGCACTTTGATGAATAAAGGTGCCTGCTTGAATTCCATGCATAATAATGAGTAAAAAAAATAGCTACCTGCGTAATAAAATGTCGGTATGTAAGTATTGAAAGTAGGTATTTTACGAGACCTGTCAGACCGAATGCTATGCAGTACTCGTACCTTTTAGAACTCTTATTGGTACTCGTAATTAAAAAAACAAATAAAATTTGACAAAAACTTTACGTAGGTAGGTACTTTATCGCTAAGCACACGGCGCGCGTCTCATCGAGCGCACGCTTGACAGCCTACTGAATTATTCCCAATGTTGCGGCGTCGAAGTGTAGGTATAATATTTGTACATGTTGCGGAGTGCGACCGGTCTGTTATAACTTCGATGCCGTGTACCGTTTTTATATCAGCTCGTGAAGCTTAATCAATGAAAATTAAGTATACCTTCTCTCCTGGCCGCTACAATTTAATTTTGATCAAACAATTTATGAACATCGCAAAGAAACGCCATCAGGTCAAATTTCGATTAAATCCATCCCCTTCAGAAATCCAAGGAATCCCGACCGTTTAGCAGGCGTCATCTGTAATCCGACCCATAAATTGTGATGGAATTTCCCCATGGAGTCCGATTTGACCCTATTGTCTGTGGAGGTGTGGGGACAAATTGGGAACAAAAGTACCGGCTATAAGGAAGCACTCTGATGGAGCGATATCGTGCGTAAGAGCGATCTTGGTACATTAAGAAATCCAAATCTTCAGCCATTATGTGTGTCTTGGTGTTTATCAATTACCTATTGATATCTGATTTTGTATGTATTGAGACTTCTCCAAATATTTATTAAATTATTATCATCTTTCTTTTGTACAATGACTGATTGCCTCAATCTCTTCATATTGTGTGAGGGCTTAAATTTCTTTGTCGTAGAATCTCACAACTGCGAGCTCACGAGATTCGGAATAATCGGTATAACAAAATTAAAGATTTACATTAAGTCAGTTACTGACGCCAGTACTGACGTCGAAAACTGACTCTTACGTTCTCTTGAAAACGCTATTTCTTCAGGGTGTGTGCACGTTATCAGTGTGGAAAATGAATTTATCTCGCGTCAAGTATTTGTTAAGACATTTAAGCCACCTGCTGTTAGAAGAGTTGATGGATGAAATATTTCGTAATGCTGTTGTATGTTTTTTTCCCCGTAATTTTGTGATTTAATGTCCCAAAGACATTCATATTCACGATATATCTAATTGAACCAGTTTTTCTTTTTTTCTTTCGTCATTTTCGCTACGACTACTAAACGCGACGACACTCTACAACCGCTTGCCGACTACCGACTTCGTTCGTTGTTTACACAAGCTCAGTACCTACCAAGCCAGTGCCACTGGCGTGGGTGGCGGGGGGAGCTGGCTGGCTTCAAAACATCCAGCCAGAATACTTAAGTCAGTACTGACGTGGTAGCTACTAACATGAAAATTGTTTACATCTCCAGAATAAGGTCAGCACTGACTTGTCTTGAATTTGAAGTCAGTGACTGTCTCAATGTAAATTCTGCTAATGTCTTAACTATCTTACGATATCGCCTCGCAATGTCTAAATGCAACCTAACCGTAGAAAGGTTGGTGAAAATCATTAAGGAGGCCATCGATCTAGAGGCGTCGTTTAATTGTGTCGTTTATAATGCTAAATTAGGAGGATGTCTCGTGATTGAACGGAAGTGCTTATACTGAAGATGGGCGCTTCGACGGCACGGCGTTTGTAACAAAAAACATTGGGAAGAAAGATCTAATGAAAAGTGGGAAGATAAGGTACTAGCTAGACGGGCGTGGGCCGCATAAATTAGGTGCATCGCGCACAATTGGTCTTTCTTGGTCACAATCAGAGTAGCGTTTTAATTCTGGGGATAAACATATGATACTTTTTTCGCAAGCGGGCGAAGCCATGGGCATCCACCATTTTTGTATATCTGCCAATTACATAAATAATTATATAAAATAAATTTGGGTTAGTTACACCGTTTATAAATCAAGAACGGCTGGCAAAATTCACGAAAATAAAAATTAAGATGAATATTATTTTTCTCATTTATATGGAATAGTTATTTTTGTGATATCTCAAGAAAGGATTGACTGAGTTCGTTTAATGTGGTGGGGGATCAGAGGTTGTTGGTAGGGGTTTAAAGGTGACGTGGGTGGGGAAGGGGGAGCGAGGAAAGGGAGAGTGGAGGAGAGGAGGGAGTGGGGGAGAGGTGGGGAAAAGGGGGAAGTACGCTTGCAAAGCCACGGGGCGCAGCTAGTAATTCAAAGAAATTGAGGAAGATTGCTCGCGCGCTAAAATGGCAACGTAAATGTTAATAAAATTATATGTAATTGCCTGACTTAGTACTAGTATTTGAAGAGTTTCTCATCAAAAACCAAAAATTCAATTTTATAAAAAAACACTTTTTGTTCTGATCGTGTCGTAAATATAGTGTTTTTAATACTTATTTCTGTTTGTTTCTGACATCAATATTTCTTTTGTAAATAGCCTCTTCAAAAACCTAATTCGGATCAAAAGACAATAATTTCATCTTAAATACGAGGTAATAAGTATTTTGCTTTTTCTGTAAAACTAATTAAAATAGACAAATTGTTTTTTCATCAGACACTCCTCATTTGTTCCTCATTTGTTCGCAGTCTCGCAACGAAGCAACACACTTAAATTGAACTAAACTTTGGCTCAGGTATACTTAAATTGAACTGAACTTTGGCTCAGGTTGTGACGAGGTCCAAACCTCTTTCATAATAATACTCATTTGATCTCTTAATCCTTTCATAATCCATTTCTTTTCATTTTTGATAGTTGGTTATCATTGATTGATTCTAAATACAAATAACCTTTTGGAAAAACCGAAATAATATTATAAAATTCATAAATAAGTTTATAAAAACTTGAATTACTCTTTTAAATATATATATGATAATACCTACATAAGAGATTATTTTCATCCGTATTGTATCACCACGAAATTCTCAAAGTGCTCCCTATTGTTCCTGTTCCTGTAATTCTGTGTCACTGAGGTTTGTGTCCTGGGCTGGTGGAGCAAGCCCAAAGCCTAGGACCGCCTCGTGACAAGGTATACTTAAATTGAACTGAACTTTGGCTCAGGTATACTTAAATTGAACTGAACTTTGGCTCAGGTATACTTAAATTGAACTGAACTTTGGCTCAGGTATACTTTTGTCCCGAAAAAAATACTACAATAAAATAAGAAAAAGCAGGCGCCGTTAGTTCTTTAACGTTTTTTTCGCATTTTGGGATATAACTCCAAATAAATGTAATTTTATTTGCCAGACTCTAAAGTCTGCACTGCATCGGGTAAGTGTCTCTTATTTTTACAAAGCTGTATCTTCTTTTTCTCTTTATATTTTTTGAGCTTTCTGAAGGGTTCAAAAAGAACCCTTCAGACTGTTGGCAAATTACGGCAAATTAGGAAAAGAATAGGGCCGCAAAATTAAAAAAATAATATGATTAAATTCTATAAAATTATGTGACGCGATTGTCAACTCATTCATATGATTTAAATAGTCATAGTCATAGCCATAGTCATAGTCGACTATCGTTTTTTTGTTGAAAACTATAAACAGAATGTATATAACTTTCTGCTCTTTCGCACTGGTTTGTATTTAGATGCCAGGCTTCACCTCTAACCTTTAACCTAACCCGAATTAATTACAGTACAATAACCCAATTTAAACTGGAGTAATCCTCAATATCCTTTACGCGGGGATGACGTCACGTACTGACTTAACCATGGACCTTGTTGCTCGATCCGGAATTATGGATATTTAGGGCTAGCTCGTTGTTTAATTGTTGAAGGAATGCGAAATGAGTTTATCTTGCTTTAGACTACGATACTTGGAAGGCGTGAACAGAGACTGCAGCGGCGCGACTGGAAGACGTCACAGGCGTCCCCCATAGGGCTCATTCCCACTAGTACGCCCGATTAGTTCAACTGCGCATGTTTTTTCTTTGAGTTGAACTAACGGGACAAACAAGTTCGGTTATTACCAGTAGTACTCCCGATAAACAAAGTTCACAAAACAAATGAATTCCGATAAAAACAAAGTAAAGTCGAGAAAACAAATGAAATCGGACAAATGGATTGCTCGGCTTCTACTCACTGGATTGAGATACCAAGTACACCAGTTTTTAAGTCAAACCCTAAGCTATCCGACAGTGAACTGAATTGCAATCGCTCTACTACTTTTTACGCAATGCACAAACAAACAAACATACAGACCACAGACACGATTTTTTAAATTGTTATATACTTGTCCAGTATCTTATTTTATGTACCCTAGAGCATTTTTTTTATTATCTTCTTTTTACAGACTTTTTCGTACATATTGCTTTATTATAAGTATAGATAGATTAAACCCGATGTTGTGAACGCAATATCTTCGTTGTAATTATACTAGATCAGATTAAAGCAAGAGGAGCCTTCTTGTAAAATAGTCAAAACAGTGCAATATTCAAACAAAAAATACTCCTTCATAAATTTGTTCGCCGTTTTACGCAACTTAACCACAGTTTTTATTTATATTTTTTATCACTGTTCGCAAGAGATCTGTCTATTGGGCAAAACCTGTTGACGAAGCTGAAAACCGACAGTGGCAGCATCGTTTCGTCGAATGCAGAGATATTTAGTGAGCTCGAGAAGTTCTGTGGACAATTATATTCCTCATCGCGTAGTCCTCCTAGCACGACTAGCGATGCAAGAGCCCGTTTGACCCGACATTATACCGAAGATATCCCGGACGTCAGCCTATACGAGATTAGAATGGCTCTCAAACAGCTTAAGAGCAATAAGGCACCAGGGGAGAACGGAATAACGACACAGCTACTGAAAGCGGGTGGAACACCGGTACTTAAAGTGCTTCAGAAGCTGTTTAACTCGAGGGTACTACGCCAGAGGCTTGGCACAGGAGCGTAATGGTATTTTTCTTTAAGAAAGGTGATAAAACCCTATTGAAGAATTATAGGCCCATTTCGCTGCTGACCCACGTTTATAAGCTGTTTTCGCGAGTAGTTACAAACCGTCTCGCTCGTAGGTTTGACGACTTTCAGCCTCCCGAACAAGCTGGATTCCGGAAAGGCTTTAGCACCGTTGACCACATCCATATGCTCTGGCAGATTAAACAGAAGACCGAAGAGTATAATCGGCCACTATGTCTAGCGTTTGTGGTCTACTAGAAAACCTTTGACTCAGTAGACACCTGGCCAGTGCTACAGTCATTACAGTGGTGCCAGATTGATTACTGGTACATCGAAGTGTTGAAGTGTTTGTACAGCAAGGCCACCATGACAGTTCGTATTCAGGATCAGAGCACGAATTCTATCCAGTTGCAAAAAGGGGTGAGACAGGGAGACGTTATTTCTCTGAAACGGTTCACTTCTGCACTGGTAAATATATTCAAGCTTCTGAACTGGAACGAATATGGTGTTAACATCAATCGCGAATACAATACTCACATTCGATTTGCTGATGAATCATTATGGCAGAAACCCTGGAAGACCTAAGCACAATGCTCAGTAACCTCAATATTGTTTCCTAACAGGTGGGTCTTAAAATGAACATGGGCAAGACGAACATCATGTCAAATGCCCATATCGTACCCATGCCAGCTTATATGGGTACGATATTATCGAAGCTGTTGATCACTATGTCTACTTAGGTCAGACGATCCAACTGGGTAGATCCAACTTCGACAAAGAGGTCAACCGACGAATCCAACTCGGATGGGCAGCGTTCGGGAAATTACTCCATATCTTCTCGTCGCAGATAACGCTGAGCCTCAAGACAAACGTTTTTAATTAGTGCATGTTGCCAGTGATGACTTACGGCACTGAGACGTGGTCACTAATTATTGGTCTCATACACAAGCTCAGAGTTGCGCAGTGTGCAATGGAGAGAGCTATGCTCGGTGTTTCACTACGTGATAGAATCCGAAATGTGGAAATCCGTAGAAGAACGAAGGTTACCGACCTAGCTCTCAGAGTTTGCAAGTTGAAGTGGCAATGGGCAGGCCATATAGTTCTAATATAATATATATAGGGTAATAAAGGTTCTCGAATTGCGACCACGAACAAGCAAGCGAAGTGTGGGGAGACCCCCACACGATGGATCGACGACATTCATCGCAGGATGTCGATGGATGGAGGTGGCATAAGATAGCTCATCATGGCGCTCTTTGGGGGAGGCATATGTTCAGCAGTGGACTTCTATAGACTGACATGATGATGATAATGATGATGATGATTATTCTAATTGTCACCATAAAAATTGACATCAATGTTAAATATGACATGTTTGTCTGATATTCTTAGCTGGTTTTATTTTCCAAATAAAAATGACTAGGTCGGCTAATAAATAATAGAACCAATGCTCTTGATGGTTTTTTGATAGACTTGTTATTTCGTTTCCATGGCAACCGTTCCTTACAGAGAGTAATCAATATTTTCCAGTTTTCCCGTAAATAAACTTTCAATTTTCCGGGATAAAAAGTATCCTATGTTTTATTCCAGCGTATAATCTATCTCCATTCCAAATTTCATCAAAATCCATCCAGCCGTTATCGTGTGAAAGCTCCCCAAACAAACAAACAAATAAATAAACAAACAGACAACGTTTCACTTTTATATATTGGTATGGATGTATGCAAAATATTTTAAAGTCAATACAAGCTATAGTTAGGCTTTAAAATTACATAAGATTAATATTCGGTAAATATTCGGCACATCAACCAAATATTCGGCCGAATACCGAACATATAAAACCATGCCAAATATGCCGAATATAAATAATTAACGAATATTCGGCGCATCTCTAGTAGATAATTATTCACTCTTGACTTGAACACACCAGGGTTATATTTTACCGGAAACACTGACGAGGGCAGGGCATTCCACTCCTTAGAAGTTCTTATAATGAAGAAGCGTAAACCTTCGTTCTTGTGCGAGATATTTCAACCATAAAAGGATGGTGCTTTGCCGATCGTCTAGTCGCACGGTAATGGAAAGGTGATGGGGGAATCAGATTGTGCAGTTCTTGTGCACACTCTCCATAGTGCAATCTGTAGAATACTGACAGGCTTGCGACCTCACGTCGATGCACCTGACTTTGAAGCTTACTCTTTACCAGAGTGTCATCTCCAATGAGCGTCAAAGCACGTCTCTCAATTGAATCCAAAGCCTCGAGCTGATACTTGGCAGAACCGAATGTGTTAAAATACGCGACAGGGAACAAAACTAAAAACAGGCAACATTTTAAGTGAGAATGGTTGTTAATGTTAACCAACTATAAATCGTTATAGATCCTAAATGGTAATTATAAATTAAAAATCATAAGAGAAAACTGAAGATGATTTTCAAATACCTATTCAAGGATACCCCACTTAACATAGATCGTCGTTTTTTTTTATATGGGTTCTGCTTGAATTGAATTTAGATTACTTTCATGTATTTAGCACTCACAAGTTTAAGACAAATCAATTATGTAACTTAAGAATCATCAAAATAGTTTAACGCGTTTAGTCTACAGAGTGTCATAAAAGAATAAACATACATAGGCTGATAAACACATTACCGGTTTTAACACAGTCGGGTAAAAATAGTACGTATCTCAAATCAAAGACAGTTTACCATAGCAATAGCATGGCCCTGTTTCATAAAACTTACAATTGTAGTTTACTATTACAATTTAGTGTAGACTGAAGTTTATCTTCTAGCAAAATTCATATTTACACGTAACACTCTAACATATGCATCAATGTACACTAAATTGTAACGGTAAACTATAATTGTAAGTTTTATGAAACAGGGCCCTGTACTGTAGACTTGACTATAAATGCCTTTTTTTTGGTGACGAAGGTTTTCTATTATGTTTAACCCTCCCAGGCGAGGTTCCCTCTGCCCGCTCATTAGCCAGATAGATGGCGCTGTCAGCACATGTGCTTCATTAATTCCCGAGGAAATAGCGAAATCAGACCTTATCTTAAAGTAATACAAGTTAATCTTGCTGGGAAATAAACTTGGGAATTTCTTATAAGTTTTTGGAGAGAACTTGTAGTAATTAGGCAGAAGTGAACTTTGCATTATTTATAGGCCGGCGCGCTTTGCAGAAAATTTGGCGTTATTAAAGTTTTGTTTGATTGTTTGTCGTATGAGGTAGTGCCTGCCTCTGGTGTCAGAGTTTGCCAGACCACCTAAAGGCCTCTGATATGGCTTAACAACTGCTATTAATCAATAACTGCCGGGACCTACAACTTAACGTGCCCTTCGGAGGACAAAGTCGGGCAGAGCACGGAGCGATGGAAAGACAGGTTAAAATAAAAGATAAAACCGTTTAATAAAAGAAGCATTCGCAGTTTAAACTCTCTAAGTTTGGGTTGTTTTGCTATTAAACAATATTTTCAAATAAATTAAACCATTTTTTATATATTTTTTTATAGCATACAGTAATTTTAAAAATTAAGAAAAGAACTATTGGTAATCGTATCCCTAAAATCATTCTCTGCTAGACTTAATTTGCTTTATAAGAGATTAGCTGTACCTGTTGCTTCGCCCGAGCAGTAATTTATCTACGTTAAACGTACTCTATGTGCTATTCTAAGACCTAAAATACCATTATACCTACATTTGATCAAAAATCCTTCAGCCGTCAAAAAGTTTTTATCGCTCACTCTACTCATCGGGTTGAGATACCAAGTACACCATATTTTAAGTCAAACCCTAAGCTATCCAACAGTGAAACCCGTATCGCAATCGGTCCAATAGCTTTTACGTGATGCGCGAACAAACAAACGTACAGACAGACTGACAAGATTTAAAAAAAACTTGTTCTGTAGCTTATTTTAAGTACATAGGTATTTTTTTATTATCTACTTTTTACAGAATTTTGCGTACTTATTGTTTTATTATAAGTATAGAAATAGAGGCTTAGCAGCAAATAAATGTTTTTCCAATCCAACGATAGCGAGTTAGATTCACAGACAATGACTTTTTTTATAGCTCCGTGCTTCGGAGGGAACGCTTAGCTTTAGGTCCGGTTGCTAACATTTGATAGCAGTCGTTAAGCCACGTCAAGGCCTGACAAACTCTAACACTAGAAGTTCTCCTTGCGTCATTCAACATATTTGCTTGACGTATCACGGTAATATCGCACTGCCAACGAATACAAGTAACAATAAAAAATAACAGGGAAAACGAATCGCCTTCATTCAAGTCTTTCAACCTTCATATTTTCCAAACACAATTCCTGCTGAACCCACTACAAGCAATCTTGTTAACGTCTTCGCCAATAAAAGAAACTGCTAGAGACAATAAAGTGATACAGTTTATCACCTCAGTACCTGAGGTCACGCGTTTCGCGCTTCGCACTTTTATTCTGTAGAGCAAGTATGAGCACCCCAAGACCTGTAGCTTTCGATGGTGAGCCCCTCAAAGTTGTTAATAAATATGTCTATCTCGGAAAAACTTTGCAGTTGGGTAAACACAACAGCCAACAGAAGGATTCAGTTGGGCTGGGCAGCGTTCGGGAAACGTCGTCAGGTCTTCTCGTCGTCCATTCCACAGTGCCTGAAGACGAAAGTCTTCAATGCGTGCGTCCTACCAGTGCTGACATACGGAACCGAGACGTGGACACTGACGGTGGGACTAGTGCACAAGTTTAAGGTCGCTCAGCGAGCTATGGAAAAACCTATGCTTGGAGTTTCTCTAAAGGATAAGATCCGGAACGAGGAAATCTGACGGAGAACCAATCACGGACATAGATCAGAGGATTAGCAGGCTGAAGTGGCAGTGGGCTGGTCACATTTGTCGAAAAACGAACAGCCGCTGGGGTAAACGGGTTCTTGAGTGGAGACCACGGCTTGGCAAACGTAGTGCAGGACGCCCACTGGCCAGGTGGAGTGACTACCTGCGAAAGGTGGCCGGCAAAAAATGGATGAGAAGAGCCGAAGACCGGGCTCTATAGCGTTCATTGGGAGAGGCCTATGTCCAACAGTGGATACAGGCCGATGATGATGATGATGATGATGCTGATAAAATATATTGGGGAAAAATGATAAGTGGTGTATTGATCGAATACGCAACTTAACCTTTTCTTAGTAAGCGCAGATGGGTAATCAGCACTGTACTGCGAACACTAAGAAAAGTCTCAATTGCCAAAGATGCTCAATATTGTAATGATGTATAAGTTATGCATGCTAACATGAAACGTGGCACGGTTTTTATTATTATACGCTTTATATTACCAGTTCTACAGCAAATCCTTCACAATACAAGCTGTCCGACTGTGGAATGCATTGCCGCTAGATATCCGACGCGCTAAATCCTTGTCAATTTTCAAAAATATGGTGAAAAATCACTATATATATCGTATCGTATCGTATCGTATATTAGCTTCACTTGTATGTTTGTATGTTTGTAACCGACTCCTTTGGACGCTATTTTGACCCACTTTAAACGGTCAGATTTCATTCAAATTTTGCACACGTGTCAAAGGCCGATGACAATGCAATAATTCGAAGAAAAAAAAAGTAGAAAATAAATAATAGTTTAAAAAAACTAAAAAACACGCTTTATGATTTTTAAGATATTATCGAAATGACCCCATGCACCCCACGTTTTTTTTTCAATTTTTTTTTTCTTTTTTACACTATTATTTTTTTTTTTCTATTTTTAGTTTGGTTTTCTATATAAAGCGTGTTTTTTATTTTTTTTAATCTATTATTTTTTATTGTAAGTCATATGTTACTCGACTGTTGTCGCGGGTCATGTTTTCGTGGAATATCCATATTGTTCTATATAATTAGTTTTTTTTTTTATTATTGTCAAAGCTTGTTCACTGTTCTACAGGGAGAAGGCGGGAGGTGTGCTGCCTATAAAAATATTCCATCGCGGCTGCAAGATGGGTTATGACGTGCCCTATCGCGCTTAATAAAGCTGTGCTTTTCGATAGGTGGCGCGAGTCACGGGCGGGAGAGATAAAGGAAAAGTCAAACTCGAATGCCGAGTTATTGCACTCCAAAGAAAGCTTCATCTAAAAAGCTATGCGATCTTTTGACGTGTAATGTCTTTAAAATCACACCGATACTTACGGGTACCAGGACTAAAAAGCGAACTGTAACAAAAAGGTCTATATCATCTCGTTTTTATAAGTCTGCAACTATAAACTCCAGAGATATAATTTCGGTGTAATTTTAAAGCTTATACAGTGAGCGCGATAATGTAATATTGATTTTTTGTCTAATGACAGAGGGGAAGAAGCTTTAATATGTTTTTGTTATCTTTAATTCGGTATAACTGCGATTTGAACGTAGCGTAGACGTTTCACGACAAATAAACGGCCGTGCCCCGACCCTGCGCCGCCCATTTTTTTCATAAGGATCGTTCTCCTACGGAAAGTTTCGATAAAAGCCATCTCTTTTCAATTATCACTTAATTTTATGGAATAGGTAATACGTTAGCCTATCAGCGGTTCGCTAAAAGACTCTTTCCTCGGGTGTACTCCATCATCATCATCCCCGTATTAGGTACCCACTGCTAGGAGCGCACTAGCATCAGAGAGAGAGGATGGGCAATAATCCACCATGCTAGCCTAGTGCTGGTAGGTGGATGTCACGAGTCCACTTTTTTTTTATTTATTTTTTTATTTAACTTGCAATGTTTTTATGTATGTATGTATGTATGTACATATTCTGTATGTAATGTTTGTTCAGGTCAAATATTGCAAGCTGAATTAGAACCACTCAGTTCCGATGACAAAGCTTTTTTATGGTAAACGTGACCAGGATTAGCTCCAGATAAAGGTCAACAACACAGACACGCAATTTTGTGTACGCTTTTTATTATTATAGCCGGTTTTATGTTTTGCTATGACATGGTTGCTGCACGCAGGGTTGTGTCCTGACTCCTCACCAGTTAACAACACAGACACGAAATGTTGTATACGCATTTGATAGCCTGTTCTAAGTTTCACCATGACATGGCTACTGAATAAACGCTTTATTTAAACGCCTTTAATTAAATTATTAAGTTCATGGGCAAAATTAATTATGTTATTAACCTACTAGACTAGATTAGACTAGGACTCGTTTTAGGGTCGAAATGTCGACCTAGGTTTCGAGCGTATCTAATGCTCTTCGTCAGGAGGTGACCCAACGGAATAAAGAAATAGTACAAGTGTCACGTAGCGAGCACAGCTGTTGCAGCCCAGCGCATGAGCTGCAGTGTGATGGTTACCAAGGACGGCGGCAGGGAAAAACATGGCAGTTTCCTTACTTTAGCATTTTTGCGCGATGGCATCTTAATCCGCACATAAATTGTTATGTTAGTAATTGGTGCAAGGCCGAGGTTTTGGACAGGGTGCCGTTGTGTTATGACAATGCTACCTTTCTTGAACAGGTACGTGTAGCTCATTGAAAAAAAAACAAAAAAAAAACGGCCAAGTGCGAGTCGGACTCGCGCACGGAGGGTTCCGTACAAACTTGTAGATTTGTAAATAGTTCGTCCATCACGGGAATCGAGTCACGAGGAACGAAGTATTTTTATAAAAAGGTTTTGTTTGTGATGTAACTACATATTTACGGTTTTCGCAGTTATCCCTTTACTTGTGCTACACGACATTGCTTCTTGCCAAATTCCATGTCAGTGGGAAGTATCCTATAAGTTTTGATTCCCTTGCGTTTGTTAAAATATACGGCGTAAACGGCCTTTTCATTGCATTGACTCAGAAGTTTCTTTTTCACAGCTCCATGATTGCAGAACTGAGTATTGGATATTAATTTCAACACTCACCAAGAGAGGTCAAGACACTCTTTCTCAGGAAAGCGTGGAGATGCGTTCCTGATAAAAAGTTCTTCGTCAGACAGACGGAAGGACGGACGGACAACAAAGTTATTAATTGATAAGGGTTCCTTTTTTTCCTTTTGAGGTACGGAACCCTAAAAAATAACCACATCCGCTGTGTATTTTTTATCTCTATGTGATCGCGAACTTATTCCCTAACGCCATTAAAAAGGACTTCTCCCGCGGCCTCCTCTAACTTTCCCCCTAATAAGATCCCTTCGACCCATGTCTTGTCAGCACCCTTGCTATTTCAATATCAATCAACATCAGTAATCAGATCTGAAGGTTTGAGGCGTTTAATCCACTTTTTAACTCGGAGTTATCGGTAGATTGGTTTACTGTGAATGGAATCTGACGGTTTTCCGCTCTAGCTTCCTATGAGTTTGTTAATGGAGTTTTGAACAGTCTCGAATTTTCGGTAGAGGAGAGGGTTTTTCTATATTCTGGTAAATTCCTGCCAGATGATTTGCGATACGATGAAGTGACAATGGGAAACCAGTAAAGGCACAGATTACACAATGTTATATGCCTCTTGTTTTTAATGTAACCAATTGAGTTCCCTTTTACGGCTACCTGATCATACCATCTGATATAAATTAGATCTGATCTAGTGTAGTATCTAGTATTAAGACACCTATCTTAAGTCTATCTAGGTTTACCGGTACTTGTAACAAAAAAAAAAGTTTTACTTATCTATACCATAGATAAATCATAGAAATGATTAATCTACTACCAAAAAGTTTGTACGAAAAAGATAATTGATAAAATTTGGTCAAGGGGACTTAAAATAAGCTACTGAACAAGAATATAAAAAGTATGAAATTGTGTCTGTTTGTACGTGCGTCACGCAAAAACAACTGAACCGATTGAGATGCCGTTTTCACAGTTGGATAGCGTAGGTTTAGTTTTAACTATTGGTGTACTTGGTATCTCAATCCAATGAGCAATCGATAAAAACTATTTGACGGCTGAATGAAATTTGATATATTGTACCAGAATACTTTTGGTCATGAAATAACATATAGGATGCTTTTATCTCAGAAAAATGGCCCAGCGGGCAAAGCCGCGGTCATAGCTTGTTACAAAATAAATAGACTACTTGTTAGAAAACCTAAAGTTTGGTTTTAAAGCATGCGCGGGACGTCGTGTGTACGAACCGTACAGTCACATTACCTGAGCCAAGCTTATCGGGTAATCGAGCAATCAAGGTACCGTACAGCAAAAGCTCAAGCATTTTCTACCAGTTTACTCTAAATAAAAGCCATCAAAACCCACAACTTCCGGTTCCGATCGCCCGAACGTGCACGACACGTGAATGAAAGGCAATAATTCCATTACGTACAGAAGGGAGCCTTGTGAGGGATTGTGACCAAGATAAAAAGGTTACGCCTTAAACTAATTACGAAGCACTCATGGACAATCCAATATAGGAGCTATGTGTACATATAAGAACCTATGGAAAAATAAGTGTAGCGTTAAAAATTAAGGCTAATATTTTTTTGGAAGTAAAGCCCTTTTTTATGTTACAAAAAACAAGCAAGTGTAATATTAAGAACCACGCTGGGCAATATAGGCATTCAGGATGGAAAACCGTGAATTTCTGCTATTTTGAACCGACTTCGATTTCTCCGAGATTTCTCAGCCTATTTATATTTGGAGGGTGTCATACAATTCACGAAAAATGGTGCAACAACTGTTTTAATGAAATATAATGCTGAATAATTGTAAAACTTAACAATTACGCCATTATTTAAACGAATTCAATTGAAGGCGTCTAATTTGAATAAACGCATACCTCGTAAAGGACATAATTATGAACTGTTTTCAAGAATAATAAGAAATACGTCGACTAGTAGGCAGTTAAGTAAAAGTTTCACTGCTTTAATTTGCGTTCCTATACTGCTTGTGTTTCAAAACGTTAATAAACGGGCAATACAAAACAGACAAATTTCATCTTCTGCCTGATTAAACGAAAATTTAAGCCAGGTAATACAATAACCAAGCATACATCCGCACGTCAAATCTACTGACGTCATCTCATCCCCTTACTCTCAACCCCTAAGCCATGTAAACGCACGTAATTCGGTTGGAGGCTGTCTTAGAAATGAAAAGAGACAGAATACCGAGCTGATTCCGCCATTGAAAGGATGAATTGGGCAATCTGGGGGCCAACCTTTGTGATTGTTGACTTTTGTAGCTTTAGGGTAGGAACTAGTGCCAAGGGTTTGGTACAATCCATACCAATATATAAAAGTGAAACGTTGTCTGTTTGTTTGTTTGTTTGGGGAGCTTTTACGCAATAACGGCTAGACGGATTTTGATGAAATTTAGAATGGGGATAGCTTATACTCTAGAATAAAACATAAAACATTTTTATCCCGGAAAATTGAGTTCAACGGGAAAACTGGAAAATGATGATTACTCGCTGAAAGGAACGGTTACCATGGAAACGAAATAACAATTTGGTCATAAAACTTCAAGAGCATTGGTGCTATACCTACTTTTGCATTGATTTTTAATATTCTAGAAGAACATAGGATGCAATTTTTCGCGTTTAGCAGTAGTCCGCGCGGACGAAGTCACGGGCGGGAAAGTTAGTAATCTATATGTCGTGGGCATATCGTAGAATCGATAAGTTCATGATGTGGTCGATAATTTCATGAAATGGCCAGTTAAAACTGACCATATTGTTGAAACCAATGTCTAATATTTCAATCCACGTTTGGCCATATAACTAAATATCATTAATATAGAGTTTTCATGATACCAAAGGTGTTCAAACAGATAGGGTTTCAAGGCTAAAAAAATACGAATGCGAAAGCATAAGCTCGATTCGCGCCCGCCTTCACCTTCTAACCTATGACGGCCAAGTCGGGCTTCCGCCTAACGCTCTAGCGGTAGATAATGTAACAATTTTACAATGTAACTATTGTTTATAATTTTTTTTTTTCTTATTCATATTCTATAAATATAAATTTATTCATTTCAGTAAATGTATACTTGCATATGCACACTATCGTTCATTAATGTTCATGTTCTCGCTTTCTAATCTAAGGTTGCCTGGACGAGATCGCTGCTTAATGATAAGGCCGCCGATTGTACTATTTTAGATTTAGAACTGACAATACACAAAACGTCATAAAATGCATAAAAGCCATTTAGAGGTTGTGTGTATGTTGTTACTCCTTCACAAACGGCTGAACGAATTTGGATGAAATTTGGTTGGATTAGCACATAGGCTACTTTTCATCAACATCATCACCAACCTTCATCATAATACACGCGGATGAAACGCGTGACATAACCGTTACATAACCTAGTTACATAACCTTAATATAATTTTGTAACAAAACGGTCTGCATGAATAATATTTTGTGCACCGGAAACAAAATAAAATAATTAAAAAAAAAAACTGTATAATTTTTCTAAACTAAATTAGTTTGCCTAAAATTTGCTCGATTTTTTTAGTTAACTTCTAGGATGGCTCATCATGGACAGGCATGGCCCTATCCATCATACGATCAACCTGCTCTTTTCTCCACTAGTTCAATTTTTAGACACCGACTTTTAACGTAGAGGGTAACTTACGATTTAACAGAGTTGCTGTTAAATTGTCAGGCATACGAGTTGGTCTTTACGAGCGCAGTATATGAGGCGCGACATACGCTCTTTACTGCCTGCGATAAGGCACCGGAAGCCGGGTTAATGCGCACTTGTGAGAATAGCTCACTTTCTAGGACATAGAGCTCTACAAAAGAAAATTCAGCTTTGTAGAACATTATACTTTGTTGCAACATTTCGGTACTATAAAAGTCCGTAGAAAGGCCGACAAACTGGAAAGGAAAATAGTGACGGGGAATTTCCAAGGCAAAAGAACAAGAGGCCAAAGCGAGAAATATTGGTGTGACCAGGGCTCCAAGTCTGTAAAAGCACGGCCGCGATAGACAGATAAACAGGGCCCCGATTCTGTAAGCTATTGAACCGCGATAACGCAAGTCGATCGCTTGAAATTTTTTGAGAAATTTTCTTATTTACCACTTAAAAGTGCTGGAAGCGAAAGTTATGCTAAAATTTTCGCTTTTTGTATTTTTTTTTGTTTTTTATTTTCCATTTTTTTATTTTTTGAATATTTCAAAAAAAAAAACAATTTTAGCACTTTTAAGTGGTAAATAAGAAATTTTTACAAAAAAAAACAAGCGATCGACTTGCGTTATCGCGGTTCAATAGCTTACAGAATTGGGGCCCAGATAGACAGATAGTGCCGTCATGTGTCGAGCTACACATTTATGCGCGAGCGATAGAGATAAGTAGAGAGGGGTCATTGTACGGATATATCTCTATATGTCGGCCATGCTTTAGCTATTGAACCGCGATAACGCAAGTCGATTGCATAAAAATTGCAGATTTTGTCAGTTTTCATATTCTGCTCCCCACTGGCTCGTTATTTAGACTCTATCGCGGGTCGATAGATGCTATCGATAGATTTTGACTTGAAACCCACAATAATGAATGATGTATGAATGATTGCCATTATCAATTTTATTTCAGTGGCTACATTCAATGGTTTTTCGGAAGCTGGAGCACATCCATGCTACTGCGTGGCTTTTCCTTTAAACTGCGATAGCGTACTTGATTTAGCAGACTACCAAATTTGACACTATAGACAGTCCAATCTCAGAGGTATCGCAGTAGCAAGGCTCTGTAACGGACTAAGAGGGTACTGGTATGTTTAATAATAATAATAAATAAATATATTCAGGACAATTCCACACCAATTACCTAGCCCCAAACTAGGATACCCTGTACTATGGGCACTAGATAAGGGATAAACATACATAGATAAGAATATTACATCCGTGACTCGGAAACAAACATTTCTGCTCATCACACAAATGATTGCACCTTGCAGGATTCGAACCCGCGACCGCTCAATTTCGTACCTAGGATCTCTACCCAGTAAACCAACCGGTAGTCAAAAAAAATATTAAAAAATATATATAAAGCGTTCACAAAATTTCGTGTCTGTTTCCCAAGTCAGAAGTCAACCCGGAGTGCTGCAGCCATATCATGGTGAAACTTCAAACCGGCTATCATAATAGAGTGTGTACCTACACAAAATTTCGTGACTGTGCTGTTGAAGAGTCCCTTTATCTGGAGCTGTTCCTGGATGTCGATTCAGGTCATGCTCACCGTAATAATGCATCGGAACTGAACTAACATGCGAAAATTCAACTCCGTAGGATAAGAGGAAGTTATATTATAATTCAGCTTGCAAGATTTGACCTAAACAAATATGTATACATACACACAAACATTGCAAGTTAAATAAAAGCTTTTATATTTTGTTTGTTTGTTTGTCGTATGAGGTAGTGCTTGCCTCTGATGTCAGAGTTTGTCAAGCCGCCCGAGGGCCTCTGACATCAAAGCTTTTAATAAAAGTATTTATCAAAAATCAAGTGCATACAAAGTTACGATAAAAAAAAGTTAAGATAAAACTTACAATCGTGCAAAGTGTTCATTATAGTGACGTGCAGAACCTACACTGAAAATAAATTCTTGTTTCGTAGGTTTGCATACTCTTTCAAATGTGTAGTATAGTATATATATATATATATATACATAGTAGTATAGTATTATTTATATAGCCAGTATAAATAATTAAATTATTGATTGCTGATACAGTGTACAGTGTATTTACAACATATCTCTCCTTTAATCAGACTAGCGCTTGTACTAGTTTGTGTGAGGGTGTGTATGTGTGGAAGGGTGTATGTGTTTGTGTGTGTGAAGGTTTGTGTGTGTGTGTATTGGTGTGAGTGCGTGTTTGATTTTAAAGTACATATATTCCTGACGATCATACCAATACCTTCAGTAATAAATCGGTTTCGTCATGGCTGAGGTTTTTCAGTCATTTGTCCAGGGCTTGTTTCACTTGATGGAAGCGCCACGTCTGCCCGTAATAGTGAAAGTGCCATCCAAAATTTTGGATTACAAAATCTTGCGCGGCACTGCTTTTTTTTTAGGATTGTTTTATGCTGTGGGGCGGGCGCGAAAGCGCTCCGCCGCAATATGGCTCTGCATAGCGTCGTCACCGAGACAATTATGGGTCTCATACATGCCCAGTAATTTCACCGGAAACATTGCCCTTCAAACCGGGACTTATTCAATAGCAAATTAATCTGATTTATTAGCCTTCTTGATTGCTCTTTTTTTAAAAGCGTTCATTTAACTTCGCTTGTATGTATGTATGTATGTATCTATGTACTCGTAACTATGTATTTTGTCCTGGAATCTTGCAATTCAAATTTCGAGCACTTCCCGATTAGCTATCAAGCTGAAACTTTCAGGGTAGCTCAAAACCGACAACAAAGCAAAAAAAGAGGAAAATGCTTAAAATAAAAAAGTGAAAAAAACGAAGAAAAGAAAACGTAAAAATATAAAAAGTGCAAATAAAACAAAAAAAAAAAACTTTACAAAAACAAAAGGTCGTAAAAGCTTCTATTTTTTTTTATTATACTTAATCTATTGAGTTTTGTAATAAGTTTATGCTTCTCTGTGTATGAATGTGGTTTGGTAAGTAGTCTTTTTTTTAAATCTCTTTTTGGAAAAGCAAATCATTGTATTGTAGAAAATAATAGGTATAACAAGACGAATCGATCATTATCCGTAATGCATAATGTTCGTTGGCATTTGCATCCAAATCTGAGTGTTCGGTCGTTTGCCTTCGGCACCCGTCCGGCCTGCAGTCTCGACTCGACATAGATAGCGATTGCTTTACAACTGAAATCGGCACATATACCGAAGACAATCGTTCGCTTTGACAGTTATTGTCAAAAGCTATTGACTTTCATAGGTATCTGTACTGACATTGATCATGATTGCCATCGATATTTGTTAGAGAGTCATAGAGACTACCAAATATAGTTTTAGTCGGACTTTGTGACCGATTTAGGTTGCAAAACAATCTCTATCGATGTCGAGACTGCAGGTTTGTTCGAATTTCTATATTCCTTTGATGTTACCGCCACGAAGCGGATTGCCCGCCAATGCCAACGAACGATGTTTGGCTTTCGCTAAATCATCCAGACAGGACCAACGAAGGCCATCGAATCTCATTTTTTTTTCGTTCGTTTGGCTTGTCGGCATCATAACAAAAATTGTGTCCAACTTCCACCCTCTACGTTAAAACCTTTTCGGAGTCCGTTTGGCAGATTAACAACAATACGTGTTAATGTAAAGCAGCACGCTACCTTACAAGTAATGTTGTAGGATATCAAAAGCTTCAGTTTCAATTACGGTTTATTGAAATTTTGATATCTATTGGTGTGCTACAAGTTCATAAGTACTGTGATACAAGTTTCGATAAACATTATCGTCCCTTTTTTGTAGGCGTTGAAATAATGTGTAGACGGAGCCTTTGACGACTTCCATATTCATGACAAAGCGATAAACGACAAGGATTGTTCGTAAAAACGCGTAGGGAAACCATCCGTAATCCCTATAATCATAATAATATTATATAATTCAGAGAAATGTAGCCAATTCAGAGCTTAAAGTTTTAAAAATGAATACTCTTTTATTGAGCGGAAAAAATCGTATGCGCGATTCAGAACTCCATACATTGTAACTGACAGTCCATACGAAACGTCATAAAATGCATAAAAAACTATTAGCGCCATCTATCTTTTATCTTTAGAATTGTGCGTGTGAGGGTGTGTTTGAGGGTGTGTTTGTATGTTTGTTACTCGTTCACGCTCAAACGGCTGAACGGATTTAGATGAAATTTGTGACCAGAATAGCTTATATCCAGGATTAGCACAAAGGCTACTTTTCATCATCATCATCATCCATCATCAAAATCTACGTGGGTGAAACCATGGGGCGCAGGCAATAAGTTATATTTTTAAGAGTTACGAACCGCATTTACGAGTATAGCTTTTCAATATACTTCGTGACGAATAGTAGAATTATATATTTTCTGCTATATCTTATGTGCAATTTGTGCTTATAATATAACATAACCTTTGAATGTGCAACAGGCGACACAGCGTTTAATACAAAATTTTGTTCGCAGCCTTACAATCCTTTGCCACTTCGTTTCTTTTTTTAAAGGCTTTTATTTAACTTCACTTGTATGTATGTATGTATGTATGTAACTATGTATCTAAGTAACTATGTATCTAGGTATCTATGATGAGATATAATGCGAGGACTTTGACACCGATGTATCATTTATCGAATTTAGTGACATATTTGAATAATTTGAGTACAGCATGTGACATGACAGGCTTTAAATGGGCTTTTCCAGAATATAAACCGTCGAATATAATCGAAAATCAAGGGGAATTTATTAAACTCTAGATGCTGAAATAAATAAACTCCATGATTGTTATATCAGGGTTTTCCTACATCATAAGATTTTCTGGCATAATGCTTTTGTGCGTCGTTGATGGTACTGGCGAGAACTAATCACCAGGGATGTTAAGGAGCTCCGTAACCGTAACCGAAACTTTCGGATATTCGAAATAAAAATCTATCCGTAACCGTAAACGAATCCAATTTAAATGTTTCAAATAATTTCGGATAGGGGCGGATTCTAAAAGTTAGGCTTTTATAAGACTCGTTATGACAGGTTTTTCTGCCTGACCGAGCCGACACACTAGCCGCGCGCATCATGAACTTGAACATGAATGAACTTAAATGTAATATCCATAACCAAAACTATCCGAAACTAACTGATAATTTCGAAATATATTCATATACGTAACCGTATATGAAACTGGTAGAATAATATTTCTATATGCCTTTCCGTATCCAGATCCGAAATTTCATGTTCTTATCATCCCTGCTAATTACCACTAGACCGCCTGTCATCCGAAACTCATACGATGCTTTTATTTCGTATCCGATAGTTTCGATTACGGTTGGATAATAACCATAACAACCCTACTTACAACTTTATCGTTAACGCTAACGCGTACGTAATGGGTTTTCTAAATACTGAATACGGATCGTAAACCTTTTGAAACTTATTCACAGTAATTAAATACTTTGTACTCGCTATGTACGTGTTAATTGTATATTTGATTTATACTAATTAGTTAGTAGCTTTCTGCATTTTATATAAAAAAACAATATGGACATATATTTTTTTACTTTGTTTTTTATTTATTTTTCTACTGGGAAAAATCGATAGTGAGCGAGAGGTCTCAGAAAATCCAAAGTAATAATATTACTAGCTTTAAACACAGTGCAGGGGTTTAAGAGAACTAAAAGTAGAGCTATCAGGATCTAATCTTGAACGATCGAATCACCATAAAATCATGTAGTATTAGGAAATAAGTACTGCAAACAATCTTCGCGCTCACTTTCAGATTCCCAATTCCTAATTCGCGACCATTATCCCGCATAAAATATGTCCTTTCGGCGTCATCCCGGGATTATTTGGCAAAGAATTCCCGCACATTACGACTACACAAATACACAGTGCAAACAGCGTGTGGTTGTGGTAAATAAAATAAATAAAGCCCGGAGTAGGTGCTTGCACATGGAGGTGGATTTTCCTAGAAGAGTCACCATTAGTGACTTCCTCTTGACCATTTTGTCACCGGATGATCATACTCGTATCGAGGATAATACACAATTATCTAAAAGAGCGACAAGGCGTGTGCACTATGTTTCGTGTTGACCCATAGTAATTACCACCACCGAACGACTGCGTGTATAGTTTGAGCCAATGACACTAAACTGAACTGACTGAATGAACTATAGTTTATGAAACAGTTCCATAACGAGGGTTAATAAAACACGGGAGTGAGTTTAAAAACGAGCCGTAGGTGAGTTTTTTAATAGTATCACTCAAGTTTCATACACTACTTTATTTACTCTCATGCAATAGGAACTTACTTTAATGAAAAAACAAATTGTCGCAATATTTTCTTGATTTTGCTGGTAAAAGCTCGTTCGTCATGTTGCTGTTTCCGCGATGTCAGGTAGAGTCAAATTCTTCTCACTAACAATGTTGTCGGAAATTTTTGATCATGTAAAATTTTTGATCAACAAAAACACATAACACATTAGATTGGTTAGGTACTAATTAAATGTAAAATAAATTATGACGCCAAGATCCAGTCCACAGCGAATCCGCGCGCATATAGTCTAACACACGCCAACATAGATAATAAATAATGAAAACCCTCGTTGTACGGAGCCAATCCGGTGCTTTTACGGGGGAAAAAATAGTAGTTTATGAAACAGTTTTATAATGAGCGGAATTAAAATACGAGAGTGTTTTTTTTAATAGTATCACTTATTTATTCTGTGGTATCACTAGAGTGTTTTAATACCTAGTTATGTGCCGTTTCATACACTACTCTATCTACACTCATAACTTACTTTTATTTTTTATTTTTACTTACGTAATATTTTCTTAACTTTGCTGGTAAAATCTCGTTCGTCATTTTCGTTGCTGTTCCGTGATGTCAGGTGGAGTCAAATTTTCCTCACAAACACTGCTTTCACAGGTTAAACACATCTTTGTCACATTCTAAATCAGGATAAAAAATTTAATCACCAACAAAAAACACATTAAATGGGTTAGGTACTAGTGTAAAGTACATTATGGCGCCAAAATCCAGTCCACAGCGAATTTGCGCGCATACGGACTAACACGCGCCGCTATAGATAATAAATGACGAAATCCCTCGTAGGTGCGGAGCCTACCGGTGCTTTAATGGTAAAAAATATATATTATTACATCATTTAGTTCAAAAAACAGTGTTATAATTTATTATATTTTCTTAGTAGAGACGTGCCGTGCGTATAGAATGTCATTATGCCACACTTTTTAAGTCATAATCCGGATTTTACGATACGAGTGTAGATACAATCTTTTTTACCACAAAACTATTTTTAAAGTGTCAGTAACATTTACGACAAGTTTGATTATAAAACCTCGAGCCGGTCCGTTACCTGATGATCAGCGCAACGCCTACCAATTACAATTATTAATGCAGTTCTAGTATGTATACAATTTTGAATTGCAAAGTCTTGCGCAGCACTACAGTGTGTTCGTTAGTTTTTCCGCTTTCGTCACTATTATTGCTTTGCGGTCGAATATCTAACCAAGCGGTCTGTCTATCCCACGCATTTTTCATGCAAATGAATCCTTCCACTATTAAATTACGGATTATTTTAAATTGCACATCGAAAAAACCCATTAATTTATAATTCATCAAATTAATATTTTTTACAACACTAATAAGTTTTTCATATCAAAAGTACTGATTGCGCATCAAATTAACTTTCATTTTCATTTACTACTAGCTTTCCCGCCCGCGACTTCGTCTGCGCGGACTACTGTTTAACGCGAAAAAAAGCATCCTATGTTCTTCTAGGATATTGAAAACCAATGCATAAGTTACCTACTTATGCTCTTGATGTCTTGATGATTTTTGACATACTTGTTATTTCGTTTCCATGGCAACCGTATCTTACAGCGAGTAATCAACATTTTTCCGGATTTCCCGTAGAAGCTTACAATTTTCCGAGATATAAAGTATCCTATGTTTTGTTCCTGGGTATAAGCTATCTCCATTACAAATTTCATCAAAATCCGTCTAGCCGTTATCGCGTGAAAGCTCCCCAAACAAACAAACAGATAACGTTTCACTTTTATATATTGGTATGGATGTTTGGTATGCCCCTAAAAAACGAATTGCGCCTATAAACTAGGTAGGTTAGGTTGTACATGATGATTTTAGGCCATAATGGGCGTTCAGAAGTTCAGAAAAAAACTGCGCTCTTATATAAATATCGATGCGTCACGAATGTGGCTTCATCATCATCACTATCATTATGTACAGCCACTACGTTACCCACTACTATTTACAAGGGCTGTTTGATAAGTCGGTTTAAAAAGTAAAAAAAATATATTTTTTAAACAATATTTTTCAACATAGTCTCCTTTGAGGGCCAAACACTTGTTCCAGCGAGTTTCCAATTTTTTCATCCCTTCCAAAAATACGTTTTGTCGAGGTCTTCAAAATAGCCGTTTACACCTGCGATGCAGTCCTCATTTGTCAAAAAAAAAATCCCCTCCAAGCCATCTTTTCAGATTTGGGAATAGGTAATAATCGCACGGAGCTAGGTCCGGCGAATACGGAGCATTCGGAACCAGCTCGAAGCCCAATTCGTGGATTTTGGCCAATGCAATAGCTGCCGTGTGCACTGGGGCTTTGTCTTGATGAAAGAGGACTTTCTTGGGGGACAATTTTGGTCGTTTTTCCAACAATTCGGCATTAAAACGGTCCAATAACTCTGCGTAATAACGGCCAGTGATAGTCTTTCCCTTTTCCAAGTAATCAATCATAATGATTCCATCGTCGAGTACAATATTATGGACTTCTTCAACAACATCCTCAGTAGTGACTTCGATTGGGCGACCAGAGCGTGGAGCATCAGATGTGCTTGACCGTCCACGTTTAAAATGATTTATCCAGTTATAAACAGTCTGCAACATTGGTGCGTTAGTGCCATGAACAGAATCAAGTTCAGTTTTTATTGTGGCAGCACTGCAACCCTTCATAAAAAAATGTTTTATAACGGCATGAAATTCAGATTTTTCCATAGTTGTTGAAAATTTACGAGTGATCAGAGTTAAACAATGGTTAAACTGACAAAAACTTGTATTTTTTTTGCTGAATTTTAGACATTGTTCATTTGAAAGATTGTGCCTGCCAGTGTTAATGCCATTTACCAGAAAAAAGGTTTTATAAATAGTTTTTAAAAGGACTTATCAAACAGGCCTCCTTTCGTTGTTGCCACGCCACTCCGTCCATGTCTTTCCGTCCACCCTGACGATATCATCAACCCATCGCGCCGCTGTACGTCCGACCTTCCTGTTGCCAGTTCTTGGTTGCCGCTCGTTCATAGACTTGCTCCACCTGCCATCACCTCGCCTAGCCTTGCGTCCCGACCAATTCCATTTAAGTTCCATGACACTCTTGTGTCTAATGTAAACTAATGTCTCGAACTTTAGTTCTACGTCGGATTTCGACATTAGTAGCGATTCGGGCAACAACTAAACTAAACTTAATTTCTTCAAATGTATTTTAAATCTTGTTGTCTTCGTAACAAGGTATTTTTGCCCCTGGAATCTTGGCCTCACTCACTAATCTATCACTAAAGCCTGTCAGCGTAAAATCAACTTTGTTTTCACGCGGCGAGAGTCCCAATTTGTCCAAACGCTGTCTCAGAACGTGTCCGAATTTATCCAAACGCTGTTAGACAGCATGTTAAAAACCTGTTTTAATTACGTTATTTTAAGCGGTGCATTTTAAATGGATGTAAGTGTACAATAGATGCCAGGAGAAAAAAGACCGTGTTACGAAGTTTACAAGGTTTAAATTTACTTTTGAAGAAATTAAGTCTAGTTTAGTTTACGGAGTGAAGTACCAAATCGCTGCCATTAGCTAATGTTGCTTAGATAATAATGTTTATAAGTAAGTATTTTGCTGTGCAATCAGTATTTTTAATGGGAAATAAGTTTTATGTTTTAAAAAAAGTTTTATTTTTAATTGCAATTCAATACTACCCATAAATTACATGTACTCATACAATGGCCACATCTGGAAACTCTATGCCCATTACACCAGCCATTGGGTCATAAAATTTTGAACAGTAGGTACAAGCATACTACCGCTGTAAATAAGACTTTACAACTCACCCCCTCACCTACAGGGGTAATAACAGGGGTGAGCACCCCGAAACTTACGGAATTACGTAATAGATTACTTTTAGTTGGGGTAATTTGTCGAGTAATTAAAAAGTTTGTGAATACAGTGTTTCTAGCTCATGAGTGATAGGATACAATACATTTTAATAAAGAAGTGTCTTATATTCTTTATTGTATACATAAATCACATACCCTGTAAAAAAATATTTAAAGGTGAGGTCAACGTTAAAAAGAGTTTTCTTTCAGCAAACCCTTGAGGAAAGAGAACGTTAAAACAAACAAGTAGGTTTCTGTATACATGAACCTAAATCAGTAAGAACATCACACATGACATGTAAAAGGAAGTCAATACGTCTTATACACTACACATAACAAATATAGGTCATACAAAATGGCGAAGGAACCGAGGAACGATCTGTATACTCATACTTATTGTAGGATTCTAAAGCGGACAGTCATATTAAAAACATGATCTAGTAGAATTCAAATAAGCTACTAAACAAGGAACAAGAATAATACTATAATATGTTTTCGCATCATTTAAAAACTAATAGACTGGTCTATTATTAGCCATGACCATTCAAACGCGTAACGCGTTGCGTTGTGGGATCGTGTGGCAAATAACGACAATTCACGAACGTACGCGAACAATTCCACACAGATATCTGGACGCGGTGCGTTACGTCGCCGAATGGACATAGCGAATAAGCCCTGATTGAGATGCGGTTTATACTGTTTAGTAACCTAGGTTTTGACTTTAAATATGATGTATGATTTTGATCCTAGAATAACACAAAGCGAATGCAAAATCCACGCGGGTGAAGTCGCGGTGTGCAGCTAGCCTAAAAACTAATAACGTAAGCTGATGTCGCGTGACAGAAAGTAGTTCGATGGGTCGTTTCTGGCTTATCTGACCTTAACGGCTCATTAATGCCCATATTTGACTCATTTCATGTGCAGTAGTTACGATAGGAATTTGAATTCTACGTAGAGGGTATTGAACGTAAAAAGAAGATGCTAATTATTTTATTAGTCTATTAATTTGATTATGAATAGGGCAGTTATAAATTAATTTGATAATGAATAGGCATTGTGAATAGTTCGCAGAACCGACAACCGCTGGGGAATAAAGGTTCTCGAATGGCGACCACGAACAAACAAGCGAAGTGTAGGGAGACCTCCCACGCCGCGATGGACCGACGACATTGTAGCCATCTCAGGAAGCCGATGGCACAAGATCGCTCGTCATGGCGCTCTTTGGGGGAGGCCTATGTTCAACAGTAGACTTCTAAAGGCTGATATGATGACGATGATGATGAATAGGGCACCGAAGGGAGATATTTGCCCTGCAATGGGACGACTATGGCAGAAGATATAACAAATAAAAATAGGGCACTGAAGATCGTTAGTAACGAAATTATGATCAAAACCTATTTTTTTATTGCATGACTGCCCAAAAAAGGAGTGCAAGTGTGTTCAGGGTTCGTGCATGTATGTTTGTCTGTATGTATGTATGTATGTATGTGAGTTTATTTGTTCTACCATAACTTTTAAATGCCTAAACAGATTTGGATGTAAATCGTTAGAATCCTTACATCATCCCGAGTAACATAGGCTATAAAAAAATGAAATGTTAGTTGTTTGGCAGGGCAGTCATGTTTTCCTCTTACTTTGATGAAGTACTTGTTATTATTTTGATTGGCTCCGCACGACGAGTGCATTAGCCAGCGTCACGTAAAGATATATTATTATTACAAGTTGTATGTTTTATTCACTAAATACTCAAAATGTCGAGTCCCAGTCAGTCAAAAGTCCAGTCAAGTCACAGTCAAACTTACGATTCAGTAAAGTAGTTGAGCTTTACAGTGAAACTTCCTAGGAAGTTATGGAGAGAACTCGAAATGCCATGTCTTTTTGCATTAGTATTATTTGCCTATGCAATCGTGCACGTTAACGAACACCTAATGGTTAATATTCCACCAATATTACACATTAAAATTCGAAGTAACACGAGTTTGAGAAAATAATTCAAAGCAAAACTACGTCTCGATTTTGTTTTCCCGCTGAAATCCAAAGTCTACTTCTAAGCATGACCATCGCAGTTTTTTGTAAAATCTAGGGCCAATTCTCGTTTATACGGCATAATCATAACAGTTTTTTTTTTCAAAATTTTTAATTGTGAAGTGTTTCATGTAACTGAAAAGTCGAGATGAAAACAGACTGTAATAGATAAATAAATAGTCGTACAAGCGAAAAATTCGTTCCGCTTGACACTGCAATTATTGTGGGGAACCTTGGCGTCTACTATCACTCGAATGTGCTCGCATTGAGTTGTGTTCCAATACAAATGTTCCAACATTATAAATATTCATTAGGTCTTTATCAATATAATTTTTCTATTAAAACTCTATAACTAGGTACATTAAAAAAAAACAAAATAATAAAAAAAAAATGCTGTATCAATGTCATGGTGAAACCACAGACAACATAAGGTGAAACTGAACGGGCTATGACAGTTAAATGCGTAGGTATACAACATATCATGTATGTGCTGTCCGTTGAGGAGTTCCCTAGCCCAAGCCTAAGTGCAGCAACTATGTCATGGTAAAACTTAAAACTGGATACAATAATAAAATGCATAAATAAAATTTTGTGCGTGTGCTGTTGACCGTTGATGAGTTCCTCTATCTGGAGCTAATCCTGGAGGTCGATGCAGGTCATGCTTACCATAAAAATGCATTGTCATCGGAACTGAACCAACATGTAAAAATTCAACTCCGTAGGATAAGAGGAAGTGGTTCTAATTCAGCTTGCAAGATTTGACCTAAACACACAAACATATCATACATACATAAAAACATTGCAAGTTAAATAAAAGCTTTTAAAATATCTCAATTCATCGGTCTTCATCCTACGCGTTCCAAAAATAAAAATAGAAATCATCATCCAGTGGAAATCAACAAAAAATAACCGCATTCCAAAATAAATTTACCCAATTCATAAATACCACGCCTCAATCTATGAATAATTCAAAGTTAGAACTTGTCAAATTTAAAATTACGACCACGTGTTGCAGTTGCGTAATCAGAAGAAGAAATTGACATTGGCATTACATAGTGAAAGCAATAGTAACCTAGATATATGCGTTTTAAGCGAATAATACTTCATTTTCTTGGGCAATAAAGTGAAATGTTTCTTGGCAAGTTTCTGAATGATCTAGCTCTGTCACTTCCATAGCGGTTAAGCGTTCCTTTTTCAAATCGAATTTATTAGTGATGTCACTTTCGATGAGATGGTGTCATTTTCGGAGTGTTTTGGGCAGAACGAAATAGAGAGTGAAGTGATCGAAACCTGACGTTTTGATCAAGTTGCATTGCATTGAACGTGGTCACGAGAAGATTGGAAGTAGCAGGCGGGTTTCAGCAGCGTAGAAATCATCAATGAGTTTCGAGTTTAGTTAAAATGCTCTGAAAAGTCCCAATATTTACTTCAAATCATGAGTGTTATGTTAGGTCTTACGTAAGCAAATATTGAAATAAACTTGGGTCTCAAGATACAAGTTACAACCTAATGTAAACGACTACTACGTGAGCTGATGAAATTAGGCAGATAGCCTTTACATTAGCTACGATGGCCTCCAAACTGTCGTTAGTTTTAGCCATAAAGTCATGACATAATAAAATGTGCAATCTCTTAATATATCTGCTACGCGGCATAGAGGCCAGCACTACTTCATACGACAAACAAACAAACAACAGCATTGTAATGTTCAATGTGATGTTTTTATTAAAATGGATCAATTTATGAGAATTATTTACTGGAGCACAAACAAAATTACATAATTAAAAAACAAAAACGAGCCAGTTTTTTTCTGTAAAGTATCGGTTATGCTATGCAGATGTTTAAAATTATTTTTAGAGCTTTGAAACATAAACTTACTTTAGGGCAACTTTTAGTTCTCAGTACAAAATATACAGCAGCTGTAACTTTTTACTGAACTCAAAATTAAAAAGAATTTTAAATACTGATACAATATAGCTTAATCTATATAAAAAGTTTGGTATTAATCTGAGTTTTGGACCGAACACATACCTAACTGCGTGTGTATTAAAAGTTGTCAAAGTTATGACTTATGCGGAATGGCTCTGGGCTCAACATCCTGAGACGTTCCTTAGTCTCTTTACAGTAATTTAGTTGGAATGAAATACTGGTGGACTACATAACATTACTTACATTCATTTAATTTCAAACATTAGCACATCACTATAAAATTGTTTATGGCTACGTCACTTTTGCTAATTCTGATTGGCGGATGATTACGCTATCCTCACTCTGGAAATGGAACGTAATTGAAATTTGAATTTCGAAGTCGTTAGTCTTAATTGCGGTGCTAGTGTCAATCAAAAGGTTAGATTGTGTTTTTGTTTTGTCTGTGTTTAGTCTGAATTCATATAAATTAACGATCTTCTATCACTCAACGCACAGAAAAAATAATAGTACTACACGCTTAAGGTTAAACTAATCTCGTAGTCTTGATTACAAGGCAAGTAAGCCACGCGAATTCTTAGCGGTGCTGCAATTAGTTGGCTACTATGTTTTGCTTAGAAAAATGATTGACGACGCGACGTGACAACATTGCTTACAAAAACGATTTTTCTTCGAATTCTATTTTGGTACTGTACTGAGTGAGTAACTATACCACAGAATAAATTATAGTATCTTCTTCAAATCGGCATGGAGCTGCTGTACAAAGTTAAATTACTGCGTGCATTTGACGTCGACCGCGGGTAGTTGACGTCGATCGCGTGCGGTTGAGCCCATCGCGCGTCGCCACGCGCTACGATTTGTCTGATGGAGTTTTAAAGTTTCTATCAGTACCACATTCTGATCAATTATTGAACGAAAGGTAATCAAATCGAGATTAAATCGTGAATTGTATAAAAAATATATTTTTCCTCTATTTATGGTGGCTCTAGACTTTCATTCAACCCACCTTCTTCAAATATTCGGTCAAACATCGAATCGACAGTTGCGGCCACGCTGTATTCGATCAGCGCCTAAAATTATTATATTCAAGCTAAAAGAATATAAAAAAATAAAAATAAATGCGTGAGTGATCGAAGATGGTGGATGCTAACAATACATCGAAAATAAATACGCGTATCGTTTAAAATGTATGCCACCACGCATACATTTTGCTAAAAAATTACACTACCATCCAATGATCGTCCAACCTTCGAGGTGTGAGAAGCCAGTTCAAAAGAGTTTGAGAACCTTTTCAAACTCCTTTGATTTGTTGTCGATTTACTGCAGCCACAATCACGAGCCAACTCAACTGAGTTATGTCAAACGTGCAGGAACCTCATTTCACTTACCAATAGTTTTGCAATCAGTTGGAGTGGAGAGTTGGAAGATAGTCTGGAGCCACCATAAGCTCAACTCTCGGTGACATTACGATAATATTCAAACTTCGAGCAACGTTTGACGTTGTTTTTCATGAGATTGGAAGTAAATTGGAACTGGAATTTGGATTTTTTTTATTAGAGAATTAGGCATAAGATTTCAAGGTGCGCTCTGGTAGGTACTACGCTTAGCTCATTTCGCGGGCGGAAGTAATTATAATTATATAGTACTTTTATTTTCATACTTAGTGTCTTGTATGGAGTTTCGTGGAAAACACGTTTAGGCAAACGTAGTGTAGGGCGCGGATGCCCTGTGGCGCGTTAGAGTATATATTCTGTGCCTGTGGCCAGATGGAGTGACGACCTGCGAAAAGCAGTTGGCAGAAAATGTATGACGGGAGCTGAAGACTGAGCTCATTGCATTAAGAGAGGCCTACGTCCAGCAGTTGACAGATATAGGCTGATGATGATGTTTAACACTATATATAATGTTTTCCGAAATCGAGCACAATATTTATAAAGCTAATGACAAGGCCCGTGCTTGCGGGCAACGACCGATATTTGTCTTCCGTCCGTGGTATCTAGACATATAAATAAAATTGAAGTGTCTGTTTGTAATGTCAAAATATCAGCTTCTACTAAATGCATACGAGTAAAAGTATATACGGTAGTACTTATAACAAAAACACATTTTTTAGAGATTTTGTCTGTCTGTCTGTTTGTTTGTTCCGGTTAATCTCCGAGACAGCTGGACCGATTTTGAGTTTTTCAGGTCGCCCGAGGGCCTCTGATAGGGCTTAACGACTGCTATTAATCAATAACAGCTGGGAACGACAGCTTAAAGTGCCCTCCGAAGCACGGAGCCAGAGTACATATATAGAAAGATATGTGTACTGTGACGGAGCGATGCGATGGTAAAACCGCACATAACATAGAAAAGTCATTGGTGCTTACCTATTGTTTGCACACGAGTGCATTTTTGAAATATACTTAAGTAAAAAAAAAAAAAAGTATTATTTTTAATCGTTTTTTTGTTGTTGAGAATCTTGTAAAAATAAAGTAGTAGTAGTAGTGGGTACGATTCTCATTGAGCCTGTTCGCAAACAAAAAACCGTCGCTGCGTAAAAAGGAACTAAAATTATGGTTTTCATATAATCTTATATTTACCCTATGCACATTCATTTGCTAACACATATCTACAAAAGAAAAGCCACGAGACAATGTTGTCAAAAATTATCCATACCAATATATAAAAGTGAAACGTTGTCTGTTTGTTTGTTTGTTTGTTTGTTTGGGGAGCTTTCACGCGATAACGGCTGGACGGATTTTTATGAAATTTGGAATGGAGATAGCTTATAGAAATAAATAAATAATAGTTTAAAAAAACTAAAAAACACGCTTTATATAGAAAACCAAACTAAAAAATAGAAAATAAATTTTAATAGTGTAAATAAGAAAAAAATGATTTATTTCAAGAAAATCGTGGGGTGCATGGGTCAATAGTTATAAATATTTCATTGACAGATATGAGAAGAAGGATTATCATTTCGATAATATCTTAAAAAGCACCCCACGCTTTTTTTAAATAAAACTTTTTTTTCTTATTTACACTATTAAAATTTATTTTCTATTTGGTTTTCTATATAAAGCGTGTTTTTTAGTTTTTTAAACTATTATTTATTTTCTACTTTTTTTTTTTTTCGAATTATTGCAATATCATCGGTCTTTGACAGGTGTGCAAAATTTGAAACAAATCTGACCGTTTAAAGTGGGTCAAAATAGCGTCCAAAGGAGTCGGTTACAAACATACAAGTGAAGCTAATATAAAGCGTATAAAAATAGAATCCCAGAAAATTATAAGTTTTCACGGAAATCTGGAAAATGTTGAGTACTCGCTGTAAGGAATGGTTGCCATGGAAACGAAATAACAAGTCTGTTAAAAAACTTCAAGAGCATTGGTGCTATACCTACTTTTGAATTGGTTTTTCATATTCTAGAAGAACATAGGATGCTTTTGTAGCCCGCGCGGAAAAAGTCGCGGGCGGGAACGCTAGTAAATAAATAAACTCTGTAGCGCCTTTAAATTCAACGATTGTCCTCTTTGATATTATCAACCTTGCCCTCACGTGAAAACTTGTACTTACAATTAACTTGAAACATACTTATAACACAAAAGTTTACTACTTACATAATGACTTCCTCCAAAACGTGCAAATATTTGACCTCCAAAATCGGAGTTATTCACCGGATCGACCATTGACACTGAAAATTACAAAGCGATCGGTTCAAGGATCAAGACTTCTTACGCAAGCACCAAGATCGTTCGAGCACGCTATTTTGAACTTTATTTGTACGGACGTAAAACTTTTACAGTGTTGTTTAGTTTTAATGGTTTTTGTGATGTTTTTGCGCCATCGGAAATGCTTCGGAAATTTTCTCAGTGCATTCACCTCGAGTTTGGATATGTTAGGTATTGTCTCGTGGCGGAAAATTCAAGTTTTTGTTTCATTGTATAATGGTTCGTTATACTTAATACGATGCTTATTGTGTTCCGGAAGTGCCTATTGCTATACCAGTCTTGATTACATGTTATTTTTTTAATGATTTATGCAAGAAAGCCGAAGGTAATGCCAGAAAGTAAGCTGTTTGTCAATCTTTGCGCAGCCAACATTTTAAACGTTTCGCCTTTTGAAAAGCCTTATCAAAATTATGAGGGAGCTGTGCTTGGAGTTTTTCTTAACGACAAGATTCATAATGACATGATCCGACAGAGAACCAAGATAACCGAAATAGCTCCACAGATAAGCAAGCTAAAGTGGCAGTGGGCTGGTCACATTTCCAGAAGAACCAATAACCGTTGGGGTAGACGAGTTCTCGAGTGGCGACCACATTTAGGCAAACATAGTGTAGCACGCCCTGTGGCCACGTGGATTGACGACCTGCGAAAAGCGGCTGGCAGAAACTGGATGGAGGGAGCTGAAGACCAACTTTCCTGGCGATTTTTTTACATGGTCGTATTCCGGATCTGGTGTTAGTCATGAGGGTCCTCTTAGAACTTGTTTTTTTTTTAATTGCTAGAGTTTCTATAGATGATCCCACCATCACTGTTGCTTGGACTCAGTACAAACGAATTTTATCCCCTACTTCGTAGCGCCCTACATTGAAAATCAATCCTAGAAAGTTTATTCAATTAGGCAACAGCAAGTCAACAGCATCTTGATCTACAATAATTAAAATAGACACTACAATTAGAACAATCCAGGTCAAGCCGAATTCCCGATTTCTCAAACTGCGAGTGAGCTTAGCCTGCGTAATTAAAGGGCCATCACCATTCTCACCTAGAGTGTCTAAACCGCGTAGTGTACTACAGTACGTTAGGTCAGTCATCTCTGCGCTTTTGGCCACAGTCTACTTTATAGTTCCACTTTTCGATTTTTTATTTATTGACCTCATTTGTAAGTTCTTTTTCATGTTGTAAGCCTGCTGAGCCTAGAGGATCTGTCATTGTTCCCGGCACCTAAGTTGTTTTTCTTAAAGAAGTTATTGCCCAAAACTGATTAAAAAATACGGATTCCACACCGCCAAATCTGAAGTGAAGCACCCAGGATATGCCGATCAGCTCTTATATACAAGCCTTGTTAGTCCTTGTTAGCCATGTTACTCTGTCAAGTTCTGACGAGAAATAAAAATGTGTGTTTTGTGATGTAATTGTGTATCAACCACAAATTATCCACACGCAGCCGCCATTTGCTATGCTTTGTATATACTAGTTTGTATGGCGTTTGTATATCGTTTTTTTTTAAAACACTTTTGTTATTGAATACAACTATTCTATTTACTTTCACAGAGCAGATCAGAGCATAAGTTACCGCACCATTTCATCATCATCGTCATATGTTTTACATCCATTGTTGAACAAATACATCTCCATTGATTCATTATTTTCGGTCCTAACTAATTATCTCGACCTTAGACACTGCCAACCATGTGTACCTCGTTCTGGCCATCCTTCAATTACGCAGAGCTTTTGGGCTCCAGGGAATGGCGTGTGGCAGCTCTGACCTTAGGCCTGCCAACAAGAATTGGCAGTTTTCTGTTTTTAGGGAAAGTGATATAGGTAGGCTCAGATTAGAAGGAAATAAAATTACGAAACGCTCGAAACCTATGTCGATGTTTTCGACAATAAACATTTGAGTCATAGCCGGTACTGATATTATAAATTATGTATCAGGTTCACGAAAACTTAAACACTGAAATAAAATTAGTTAATTTAAAAACATGCTTTTATGTAGTAGCCTAATCATGGCAAAACTTAGAACGGGCCATCACAATTAAATGCATACAACATTTCGTGTCTATGATGCTAACCATTGAGCAGTTCCATAGTCAGCACCCAACTCTGAGCGCAGCAATCATGTCATGGTAAAACTTAAAACCGGCGCTGTTGATCGTTAAAGAGTTCCTTTATCTTGAGCTAATCCTAGATGTCGATTCTGATCATGCTTATCATAAATAGTGTAATTTATAAAATTTAATTTTAACTGCATGAATTATGAAGGAGGTAATTTTTTTTTGGAAAATGTTGTTTTATTAGAAGTACAAAACGAAAAAAAAAATTACAATGGTTATTGCTAAAATTACAGCACAAAGCCAAGTATGGCTTGGTATGCGTTGTCGTAAATGATCGTTTATCCATATGTGGCTTCGTATGCGTTTAGAAATGAACATTATGAAAATCTTTTTCTTAGCATTTGTAATTATATCACCAATAGGCTTCACATTTTTCACACTTGGTGAATGAACGGAACTTTGAAAAGTTTTGGCATAACTGTCGATTTTTCATCCACGTGAGGAAATGATCTGTGTTATCAATTTGTACAGAATTCTGGCAGGAGCTTTTCGAGACTTTTTAGTAGATATCGGTGAATCGGGCAAGCTGGATGGAGTGCCACCTCGGCTTGTTGGAGTTCCAACTCTGCTTGTTGGAGTATCATCTCGGCTTGTTGCAGTATCAACTCGGCTTGTTGCAGTATCAACTCGGCTTGATGTCAAGGTTCCAAAAAGGTTTCATTACTTCGGTGCCACAGCAACCAAGCGTTTACCATGCACCGGCCTACCATGTGGAAAAAATACTTTTGTATCATTAGCGATTTTGGATATAAAATTTACATGCTTGGAGGCACGCACCATAGATTCGTGAAACTTTCAATCCTGAAAATAAATGGAAGCGCAGGCAGAAACAAAGCAATGCATACGAATCCAAATATGACAGACAGTATTTAGGGTAGAATGAATACGAATCCATGTATGGATTTGGATAGAAACGGTTCTAAATTAGAACAAAGCATGATTCAAAGAGTTCACATTTGAAGTGTTCACTCAGCGTTTTATATATTTGATCCATTGTCAAATGTAGCGATAATTTATTTTCACTTCACTGACAAGACAATCTGCACATAATCTTTAATACGTTTAACAGATTGTACTTACCAAAGATGTAAAAAATACGTCCCGTCTTACGAATAAATGCTTATTATGATATAATTTAGTTTATTAATAATCGATCTTTTATTACGCTGCAATAAAATTTCAGCCATGTATGCGGAAAGGGGTTAAGAAAAGCATTTAAGTGTTTTTTTTAAACCCCCGAACATAGAGACTGGTGTTATAAGTTAGGGTGTGTATCACTGTGTCTCTGTGTGTGTGTTTGTGTATGTGTGTGTCTGTGGCATCGTAGCTCCCAAACGAATGGACCGATTTAGCTGCGGTTTTTTATGTTTGAAAGCCGAGGTAAACGAGATGGTTTTTAGCTTTATGGGGGGGTGGGGAAGGATTTGAGAAAAAGGGGATGAAAATAGTATTTTCCAAACGAATGGACCAATTTAGCTGCCGTTTTTCATGTTTCAAAGCCGAGGTACACGAGATGCTTCTTAGCTATAATGGGGAGTGGGAAGTCTGGGGTTATATACATTAATTTGTGCCTGTTCATGCCATCGTAGCTCCCAAACGAATGGACCGATTTAGCTGCGGTTTTTTATGGTTGAAAGCCGAGGTAAACGAGATGGTTTTTAGCTTTATGGGGGGGGTGGGGAAGGATTTGAGAAAAAGGGGATGAAAATAGTATTTTCCAAACGAATGGACCAATTTAGCTGCCGTTTGTCATGTTTCAAAGCCTAGGTACACGAGATGCTTCTTAGCTATAATGGGGAGTGGGAAGTCTGGGGTTATATACATTAATTTGTGCCTGTTCATGCATTGTCATCGAGTTGTGAGCTACCCTGTTTCAGCCGGATAGGAATCGGGAAGTGCTTGTAATTTGTGTTGCAAGATTCCAGAACAGAAATACATACACGTGCAGTTAAATAAAACTTTTAAACTGAACCAACATGTAATGTTTAACTTGGCTAAGGATAAGAGGATTCAGCTTGCAAGATTTGACATAAACATACATACATACATACATACTACATACATACCGTGCAAGTTAAATAAAAGCTTTTACAATAGACGTAGTACTTCAATTTAAGCACTCGTCATTTGACCGGTCGTCACTTTCATGGTAAGAAAGATATTTCCATCTCGTAATAGCTAGAGATGGGAAGACTTTATTACCTAAATCGACATTCATCATTGTCATTGGTGCGGTGCCTAGAACCGGACCCGGTATCGTTGGATCCTAAGTTGCACTACTTAACTAGAACTTTGCTATTGATGTACGTAAGTAACATTTTAATTTATTACTCGGCCTTCGTGTTTGTACTCTCTTTGGCCTTGGTCACTACCGTGGTCTAATACAGCAAGAGCTCAACAAAAACATTCCTGTGAAAAAATACCAGTCTCGCGACTCTTTCAGCGTAAAAAGTTTTAAGTTTTCATGTAGCTGCGTATCCTTTGACAACTTTCTCAGTCAAGTCTTGCGTACTTATTACCTATATTTGACTTTTGGACTTGGATAAAAAGTGAGGATGTGCTGCAAGGCTACTTGTTGCACAGATTGGTTTAAATAAGTAAGATTTAAAAAAATATAATAAAAAACTTAAGTGTCTTTTTTTTTTAATGAATGACACTTTTTTACTGTTATTTTATTGCATGTTAAGTTCTTACTTATTCAACTATATTTTTATTTTTTATTGCTTTGTCATGCCGGCTTGTGAGCTATCCTGAGTTTCAGCCACATAGCTAAACGGGAAGTGCTCGAAATTTGATATGTAAGATTCCATCACAGACAAAATACATTTATACATAGAGCTTTTAAATAAAAGCTTTTAAAATTATTAAATTCAATAAATTAGGCTCACATCGGATTCGAGTACATCCCCATACAAGTGTATATCGACCTGGCCATCCTTCAATTAGGTAGCCTTTGGGCTCCGGGGAATGGCGTGTGGCAGCCCTGACCTTGGCCCTTGAAAGCGCGACTAGGGATTTTGCTGTTTTTTTTATGGAAATTGATATAGAGAGAATTGGTGTTCTTGAATGTAACAGCAGATAACAAATAAATAAGTACCATTGGGCATGCAATTGGCAAAAATAAGCACTTTTCGTAGTAACCGGTCAACTGATCGAGTTAAATTATCAAACACCAGACCTTCCTTTTTTTGTCATTAGGTAATTATCGCTCTTTGAACAAGACGTAAGTTCAAACTCTAAAACCCGATGGTCGGTTAAAAATTAGCCTATGACACTCTTGCGATGAAGACAAATCGATCGATACCTCCCTTGTCAAAATAGTTTATTTTAAGTTTGAACACCACCAGCTGTTTCATTTTGTAATATTTATATGTATTTTATTTTTATTTATAATATTTGTATATACATATTTTACAAAGATTTATATTTTAGTATTCATTTCAATTAATTTACCTTTATTTTCATTTTTCTGTCCATATATCGAGTGCACGCCTATACACATCTTTCTTGCACAACTAGGATGACTGGCAGAAAATGCTGTCTTAGCATTAAGTCCTCCTCTGTACACTGTTTTTGTGCATAAAGTATTAAATAATAATAAATAAATAACACCTAACCCTTCCTATGCTACACCGTAGTCGGGTAAAAAACTATGAAACTTTATACCTAAAGACGAATCGATTGACACCTCGCTTACCCACATACATATATACATACATACATAGACTGTTAACCCTTCCCTTGCTTGGCCGTTGTCGGGTAAAAATCAAAACAAACGGATGATTGTAAAGGGCCTGTCTATGATTTACTCACATGTGTTGTGGTTGACTGTCAATAAATTGACAACTGTTATGAAACGGGGTCCTGATTATTTATGTTCAACCTTGTTTTATGTCACCAATAACCACCGGAACGTACCTGAAACCAAAACAAACATAACTGTGAACCCATTTAAAAACTGAAACCTGAAACTCGTACGTTATTGTTAAGCAAATTACCGCGACATCTCGTCCATCATTCAGCAGTCCATTATGAACTTTAGCTCGTTGTGTTAGAGATTATACAACTTTATTATGCATAGTGTCATCATCAATATTCATTGGGGTGTGACGTCATGAGGTAGTTGAACTGAGATAATAATACAACAATAGATATTATGTGGTTTTTCACAAAATGAATGTTAATTATATTTTTCTTGGAGAATGTACCGGGCGACAGAACGGGTGGAACAACGCCCTAAGGAGTGGTCGTGACTGAGCGCCTTACAATTCAAAGGCTCCCGGATCGAAACTTGGCCCTTCCCATTGAATTATTTAGTAAGCTATGTTGTAGATTTTGATGTCATCGCTCAAAAACGCTACAGGAAAACATCGCGAGGAAGCGTGAGTTTTGACTCCAGACGTATCAGCACTACCTCATACTGCGTACAAACACAAAACAGTATAAATTAGAAAAAAAGAATACTTTAGTTTTTTTCGTAGGCCTATTACGCAAGAGTCCGCCTGGGGAAATACGGCGATTAAATATCTAAAAGAAAAGAAAGAAGGAAAGAAAAAAAACATTTATTCCACACGCAACATTAGAAAAAAACCATTGATAAAACTTACATAAAATGTGCTAATGAGTGTGTTGAAAGAGACACTAGGCGCTTGAATATCTGAATAAAGTGTAGTCAGATATTCAACCGCCAAGCAGTAGTGTGTCAACATTACTGTGTTTCGATTTGAAGGGCAACAGCCAGTAACCAGCTCATTGCCCAGGGAAATTACTGGGCAATGAGACTTAAAAACCAATGACTCAGGGTGACGAGCGCAGTGCAAATTTTTCAGTCAAAGTTCTGGGTGGCACTGCTACTGTTATGGGCATGTGTGACGCTTACCATCAGGCGAGCGATTTGCTTGACTCGTAACACAACAGAAACTAAAGTTTACAAGTAAAGAATCGCCGAATTCCGAATTTTTCCCACACTCATTACTCATTATGTCTATTTCGAGCGATGGCGCCTCAATCATTGAGTACCGTATCGAACTCAATCTATTTTCTACAGTTTGTTATTCTTCTCCACCCAGCTCAGTCTATGAATAGAGCAATTGATTTGCTAATCTGTGGTCGTACTGCTTCTGTTTAGTGTGAATTGCCGTAGCGGGAATTGAACTAGACGCGCATTATGCGGAGGCGAACGTGAAGGATATTTAATTTTGTCCTCAAGGACAAATATCAAAAGGTGATTGATTACGTTATCTATAGCAGCCGAACGGGTTTTGCGAAGGGGGAAGGGGGGGGGGGGTTTGGTAATCCAAAACATAGAAAACTACGCAAATCCGTTCGGCCGCTATAGATATCGTACCATTATAGATTAATTTTCATCCACATTCATATTACGTTCATTAATTTTTCATTTCCCTGAAAAAAAAAACCATGGAAAGGCGTGCAAAGACTCGGAAGCTGCACTACTCGCGTCAGTATAAACAAAAGTAAATGAAAAAAAAAAACATACATAGAATCGAACAGATAACCGTCTCCTTTAGCGAAGTCGCTTATAAAGATATACCTACTTGCTAAACAAATAGAACATTTTTGAAACGTAATAATACTAAATAAATAATGGTTAATATCTAATAATTGCGTTATTTTTTAGTTTTAGTTAGATATAATACAATAGCTATTGCAAAAGTGCCAAAATATTGGAAAACATAATAGTAGCACAGTACATATACTGTGCTAGTACCTTGCTTTTAACCGGTTTGATCCTGTTACTTTTGTAATGCTGACTTCAGAACTTGTTAATTAAGGCCAAGCTCCGAGGTTACATTCTCCCACTCCCCACTCCCCTGCCTCCTCCCCTGCAATCTGCCACCCGCTACCCGCAATAAGCACTGAAACGCCTGCGTAACAAGGTTGAATCTCGCAAGCGCTGTTTGAACACACAATTTAGCTCGGAACTAAATTACGTATGTCTCAAAAGTTATTTATTTAATTGGCAGGCTAATAATTTTGTCGAAACATTCGATGATTAACTGTATTTTCTTGCTGTAAGATTTATCTTAGAGATAAAACTTAAGGCGTTAAGTAGAATAATTAATGTAAGTATTACTGAAAATAACGAAATTTTTGATAAGGAAATGTATCGAATGAAAATTCTGTTAATCATGTTTTTGTCTTAGAGATATAAAGATCTCAAAAACATACATGCTAAGTTTCACATTTATCAGGTTTGTGGTTGACCCAGCATATTTATGGAAAAAACCCTTAAAAAGTAGAGCCTGGTCTTAATGTCCGGTTTCTATAATCAACGATACGTCAATATATTTACGAATGGCAAATGCAACCATTCGTAATTAAACTACAAATAATGGGAGGTCACTTATTCCAGAGGTTCCAAAAGTTTTTCACGGTGTCGAGTTTCTGTAGTATGATCGAATTACGCAATGTTACTTTGAAAGTTCACTTATGTTTTTTTATATATAAGAATAACATAATCTATCAATCTCATGGATCATGATGGAACGTTGCTACGGTAACCCTACCGTTCGTTAGTAACAAACCTTAGTTTTACAGGAACAGTCTCAGCTTACGTGTGGTAGAAAATGTTACTGTTCATAACTGAAACGAGTCGTTACTAAGATAAAAAAAGCAATAAAGAATTCTTATTCTTAACAAAAGTGCGTCAGCACTGAATATCACAGTGTAACATGTCATAATCACTTAGCAGCAATTCTTTAACGGTCGCTAACTGTATCTCTAAGCCACCAAAGGTAAAGTAGACAAGGGCCAAATCGCATAAGTGATTTCTGAAGCGATGTAACAACTGCATTGCTATTTACCCGACTGCGCGGAGGTTAATGTATTTATCAGCCTATATACATATGTATGATTCTTCCTTTGTGGCGCTCTAGAGACCAAATGCGGTAATCGATTTTGATTATGCTTACGTCAATCGATTTGTCTTAATCTTGCGAGTGCTACTGAAGACATGACAGTAATCAAAATTCAAAATGGTGACAGCTAGATACCAAATTGTGAAAAAGAAAAAAAGAGATGAATAGGTATTTGAAAATCATCTTTAGGTTCTCTTATCACAGATAATTTCGAATGACAGTGTAGAAACTATAACGATTTAAAATTGGTTAGCAACCATTCTCCCTTAAAGTTTTGCCTCTTTTAAAAGTTTTTATATAACTTCACTTATATGTATGTATGTAAGTATGTATGTATGTGTAGAAATCAATATTTCACCCACTTCCACTGAAGATATCGGGCTGAAATTTGGCACACACGTTTGGTTCTCGTGACATAAAATGGCTACCACTTTTTTCTTTGTGTTTTTTAGTTTTGTTTGCGGACGATTTTTAGTATTTTCATGTCATCATGGAGTTGGATATTGGAATGAGTGCTTCCGCATATATACTTTCGTGTTTTACTTATTTTGCAAATACCTTCATAATCTCATAAGTGCGGGAATATTTACCTACCTACGGATCCTCCTATTTTCTTCCTGTGTGCCTGTCAAACGCCAAGGAAATTTTAGCTCTCAAACGCCGAATTCAATGCAGGTTTTTTTATTTGTAAGCAACAAGATGATGCTTTATGTACATATGGCTACATCATGATGATGATGATGATGGTTATTTTTATATCGGGTCTGGTGATTAGTAGCATAATATGAAGACCTGAATCAAGTGATCAGTGGTATCAAGAAACAATGAAATGGAGTCCTGAACCATAACGGTTTTAAAATATGTTTGAGCGGTGGTTTTTAAATATTGATCGAAAATTAATAGAAGACAGAGACAGAGCATAAACACAAAGACATTAGTTAGACATCCTAACTAATGTCTTTGTGTTTATGCTCTGTTGATATTTTTCATACAAATCACAGAACGTGACGCACGACGCGTGACCGATCGTTGTCTCTTTGCGACTATTAGTTATTCTGTGGCATGACGCAGTCATTAACACACAATCATTATAGTAAATCCAAACCGCTCGTGCGTTCGTTTGTCACGAGTCGGTTCATCGCCTCATCGAAACGATTTTAATGCCACGATTCACGTTCTATTTGTTTGATATAAATATTGTTATCGTCATTATGTTAAATCTAAACAACTTCTGCATTTGAGAACTTTAGGTATATCGGGGTGGTTTAACTATTGTGAAATAAGTTAATTTCAAAAAATATGCCGTCGCGGGTCACCTGGCAGATGTGCATACATAAAAAAACGAAACGGACAACCGTTTTGAACCGCGCGCTCTCATTGGTCAACTGTGAATCAGCAATCCTACATTTGTGATCTATACTAACTTTTCGGCTTAATACCATAAGTCAAGAGGGTGCGACGTGACATCGTTCGACTGGCGATCTTTAGTACCGGATTTCAATTCCCAACTGGAGTGTTCACATTTTGCACATAAAACAATTGTGATGGCTTATAACTTGAATATGGTCGAGCTGAGGAGGAAAGAGCCGACGAGCCACGAGCGCTCACGTCGACCGCTACGCCCCCCACAAAATTTCGTGTCTGTACTGTTGACCGTTGAAGAGTTCTTTTATCCGGAGCTAATCCTAAATATCGATTCAGGTCATGCTTACCATAAAAATGTATTGTCATCGGAACTGAACCAACATGTAAAAAATCAATTCCGTAGGATAAGAGACCTCTTCCTCTTATCGATAATTCACCTCGCGCAGATTCCACCTAAACAAACAAACATACACTGTAATTTAAATAAAAGCTTTTTACCTGACTGAGAAGGGTTATGTGTTTAGGTTGTATGTATGTTTGTTTGTATAAATGAGGTATCATTGGACTCATCTTGATCACGAGAGTCCTATAGGGTATATGATGTGTCAAGAAAACTAATATGGCGGCTTACAGCTGCCATATTGTAGTTCCGATGGAACAAAAAATTACCAAATCCTACCGAGTGAGGTATCAAAATTCATGTCTAAAAACTATTCAAAATTATATTATTCTTATAACGCAATTTTCTTAAAAGCTTCTAACAAAAATTTTTTTTTTTTATTTTTTCTTCTTGAGTCATAAATTAATTAAGTTAATGTAAATACTATAGTGTAACGTTGCAATTGCAAAAAGTATGTGACTAAAAATTACATTAAATTCATATAAATACAATCTGCGCCCCGCGGTTTCACCCGCATCCCTCAGGCACCATAATTTATTCCAGGATAAAAAGTAGCCTATGTGTTAATCCAGGGTATAAGCTACCCCCGTACCAAATTTCATGCCGTTTAAGCGTGAAGACGTAACAAACATACAAACACACACACATACGTGCACACACACCCTTACATACTTGTATATACAAACTTTAGCCTTTATAATACTAGTGTGATTATTTTTGCTGGCGGACAGCTCGTATTCAATCATATTGTTCGCAGTCGGGTTCTTTGTATATCTATAATAATTTTACTTGTTAAATGTTTTGTTTCAAAGAGACGTTCTGTATTCTCTACGCTTCATCGTTATTATGTAAGCGCCAATATTTTTATTTATAAAGCTATTACAGAAAAGAAGACTTTTAGAAGGCCTCAAAAGAAACTATGGAGGAAAAATATGACCACAAAATAGTAATTGGAGCAGCGGGCTGGCTAGTTCACTGTTTCGTTCTACAACCTCGACCCTTTCGTGCTACTGCAGTAGTTCAGTCTTAAATCCATAAAAATCTTTCCTACACTGAAACCAAGACCTGCATTTTTATTTACATCTTACGCAATAACACAAACCTAAAGACAGAATAGGTACTAAAACTTTTTATTGGGAATCAAGCCCACAAATACGTATGAGGGTTAATCGCTACACCATGGACACCATTAACCTATGTTTTTTGACCAGAAGCGAACTTACCTTTCGCTTTTATTACTTTATTCGTGAAAAAAATGTTACTATTACAGAAAACTTTCTAGTAGGTAAGAAAGGGAATCTAGCCAAACCAAAATTATGATTTAACAGGTAAGTTCGAACAGTTTTATTAGCAACTAGCTGCACCCCGCAATTTCGCCCGCATGCAATCTTTGCCAGCCCTTTCACCCTTTCTGCAAAGAGAATATAATCACTACGTTTTAAGAGGCGGGACCTCCCTACTAGCCAATGAAAGCAATTTGGCAGAAATTTATTGGCATCAATGCATCCAACATTACTAACATTAAAGGTCAGACAGGTTGGTACCAACCTAACAACATAAAGGAATGTGCTTGCTTGCACGTATTAATGTTTTTATCGATATCGATAAAACATGCATGCCCTCGTCGAGGTTTCATATTAATGTAAGACGGTTCCAATAAGACTAACGTTGTTTTCTCACAATGCAACAACGTTGGGCTTTTATTGGATACCCATTGCAACAGGCCATGTAATAAAAAAACTTTGAAATAAAACACTTTTGAACAACGGAACATTTTATTTATACTTAATACTTTTTACAATGTAAATACGAAACTTGATTTTGCAAACATAGGTAAGCTTACAGCTACTAGTGCTTCACTCTGCATTGAGACCTTACGATGAACCTACTCTACCTTTATCTCACGCACTAACACTCATAAATGTATGTTACGACTGGTCTCTATGCGAATGTATGCTAGATCCTCATTTTCTGCATCTGGAAATAAACATGTTGATTAATGATAAGGAAATACGTTATAAGAAGCCTGCCAGCCTACGACTGTTTTATCGATAGTTAATAGTTCTTTGACATTGCGCATCTCTAGTGTTTAAACAATATGAAAATACAAAATGAAAATCATGTAAATTATCATTTTTGTTCACGTTGATGGGAGGTGGCACTAAGCAATATCAAAATTAATGCTTACCGGGGCTGATCAATAGGAAATCATGCCATAAATTTCCTTTTTGTTCTGGTTTTCGCGACTGGCGCGAACTCCGCTTAAAACACATCTTCTGTAGCTTTTTATAGTTGGTGGCATTTAAATATTATCATTTAAACCGGTTTAACATTGTAAACTGATGATTCTTTAAAGAAAACACAAAACAGCACGCTATTAACAATAATATGAATAAAATTAAAAAATCGCAGAACATTAACCAAAATTTTGAATTTTTCTTGACAAATTTCAAACAAATAATATATCTTCACAATACACATGCGAGAAAGAGAAAGAATTCTGTGCAAGTGGGATGCCAGTACCACAAAGAGAGTGGACCAAAGAGTATAGTAATATTATTATGATTGGACTCTATGCTTCGTTCTTTTTGGTTCGTTTATTGGGATCAGAAAAACAAATGAACTTCACTGATCTGCTGAGACAAATTTGAGAATTTCTTCGTGGTAGCGCCTTTCTGAATGAAATTTTCCAAATAATTCCTCGTTTTTTTTCATTTGCTTTTTCTTTTAAATCGTGATGTTTTTTTACCATAAACCCTCTTTGGCTTCATCAGAAGACTTTCCCAAAGTTTCAGCACAATCTGATCAATGATTTAGGGACGCATAGAGGATAAATATTATACAAACATTCATTTATAGATAACTAGCGACCCGCCCCGGTTTCGCACGGGTAGATATATAGAAAGATAATATTAGTAGGTACTTTATTTGGAAAAATAGAACAGCAACAATTTCTTACACAAAATGTTTATGTTTACAGGTTTTATACTCACGTACCATTTCGTCTATAGTATTATTCTGTTTACAACAAGGAGGTTGAATTACGGTTACTCTTTCGTGTATTATTAGCGTAGATCATTTCCTACGTCAATGAGTATTAGATGTATTGTGATTTTGTTTCCATGGCAAAGTTCCATATACGTTCTATATACCCGTATCTCCATCTTAGTTTGTGATTTTACCTAGTATATTTAAATACTCTTTGGTTTGTGATACAAAGTAATCGAGTTTTTTTGCAAAATATTTTTTTTTTTAAAACTTGCTATTGTTACTCGGTGATAATTTAGATTTCTATAAGTGAAAGAATTTTTAAAATCGGATCTGTATTTTTTGAGTTTATCCATTACAAACAAACAATCAAATGTTTCCACTTTATAATATTAGTGTAGATAAAGGTTATTTTCACTTGTTACTAACTGCGTGTTTCCCTAATATCCAGCAGATAAACCTTAGGTCACCTCACGTCTAAATACATCTTTAAACAAGTCTAAAAATAGCAGCGCGTGCGCAATTAACGTGGAGCACAGTAGTTAAGCTTTGTTTAAATTGTTGACCAAATGAATGTAGACACGGAGATGTCAAGGTTTGTTAATCAATATGTACGTGTTTAATCAGTAGGTAAGCAACACAGATCACTACGCACTTATTAGACAATCAAATGTAGCTACACTATATATATATATATATATATATATATATATATATACACCTCTGTAAAGAACAGCATTGTATATACCTATCTGTTATATGCGAGATTAGCATATAATAATACGGTCCATGTTGCAGTGGCATTTGTATCACGCCTTATTCTGTGTTACTGTGGAGTTTGGATGGAATAACATAGCCAAATGTCGTACAGACTATGATGCTCATGTCATCATCTCATCAATATATACTCATCCACTGCTGGACGTAGGCCTCTCCTGATGCACGCCACTGAGCTCGGTCTTTAGCTCTCCTCATCCATTTTCTGCCAGCCGCTTTTCAGAGGTCGTCACTCCACACGGCCACATGGCGCCCACGCTACGTGCCTAATGCCTATAGTGGTTTCCACTCATGAACTCGTCTAACCCAACGGCTATCGGATCTTCGGGAAATGTGACCAGCCCATTGCCGCTACTTCATAATGGATGTTAGCTGTGTTGGAACTTTGTTTAATTATGTGTACAAAGTTTCATCACTGTCTCTTACCTCCACAGGCGCCAGCGCTGGCTTCAGTGTACTGCGGAATTACAAGAAATTAAAATTCCTTCGCGGATCGTAACTTTGCTATTTGGTTGTAGAGCGTGGAAGTAAACTGTTGGATTGATTTGTTTATAGACATTGTAACTAGTTTAATCTGTTAAAATATCGTGGAATACGTTGGTGTTGAAGCTGATAGAAGTTTTTGTCCATTACGTTTACGGAAAAATTGGTAAACAATTGGACGGGGACGTTCAAAGACCATAATAGGTGGACGTGGATGAATTTGCGTGGCTTCAGAGTTGTGTGTATTAACTATTGTTAAAAAAATACGTCTTTTATCAAATGTTAACAAAGTTCTTCTATACTAATATTAAAAAGAGAAAAGATTAGATTTTTTGTATGTTTGTTTGTTTGTGTGTAATAAATAAATTAAAAAAATAACCAATTTAAAAAAAACCCAAGATATCAAAAATTTGCCAATAAAAGTCACGTATAAAGTAATAGGCGTGCGCTACGAAAACTATTAATGATACATAGAATAATGTACATATTTATAGTTCTCATCATGACCCACAAAAATGTCCCCGAGGCTATATATATATATATAGACATATTATGTCTAACTATTATAGTTGAGGTTGAGTCATAACAACCGTTTTTTGTTAAAAATATTAAATCAAAACAACAGGTAAAATCGTGAACAAATAAAGAGAATCAGTTAGTTACCTATGCTAAGTCAGGGTGAGTCACTCCCCCCCGTGGGTTCCCGCCTTGTCGTGGCGGGGGGGCTCTAGTAACCGTGGTTGGCGACCCTACGGTGAAGCTAAGAGGAACCCGGGGCCGCGCTGGCAGGGTGTCGCCGGCTGGCCCCAAAGAGGGGCCGCTTCACTGGGCTTTGCGCTCCAAGCCTATGCTGAAGTGGCCACAGTGGTTGGCGGTGGGGCCACTGATCAGACCCATCGCAGGGGGACCTCGGGCGTCCAGACTCGGAGTGGTCTGGCGTCCATTTGCGGCTGGTCCTAGTAGGAGGAGGTGGTCCGCTCCCAGCACTACTGTATGGGCAGTAGTGCTTGGAGTGTGACGTGCTCCATGGCTTCCTTAGTCTAGTGTCGCTGCTCGGTTCAGCGCCGGATAGTCCGCCAGCTGTTGCTGTGGCTGTACTGGGTGGTGGCAATGGATGTGGGAGACCATGGAGCGGAGGATGTTGCGTCCATTCTCTGCGCTGCTGCTGGGTAATCTGTCTCCACCCAGGTTGGTCGGTAGTGGTGCGGGGAATGTGACGTGGAGGGGGGGCCCGGGCGCTCGGCGCAGGCTCGAGGAGGTGGGGCCCAGTGCGCTCGGCGCAGGCTCGAGGAGGTGGGGCCCAGTGCGCTCGGCGCAGGCTCGAGGAGGTGGGGCCCGGGTGCTCGGCACCGGCTCGAGGAGGTGGTCCGCTTTTAGTACTACTGAATATCAGAAGTGCTCGAAGTGGACGTGCTCCATGGCTTTCCGAATCTGGCGTCACTGTATAAGGTGCAGCGGGCCGGACAGGCTTCCTGGCGGCAGTCATGTAGCTGTGGCTGTACTGGGAGGTGGCATTAGATTTGGGAGGCCATGGATGGCGGGGGATGTTGCGTCCGTTCTCTGCGCTGCTGCCGGGCAGTCTGTTTCCACACGGGTTGGTCGGTAGTGGTGCGGGGAATGTGATGTGCAGGGGAGGGGTGGGGCAGGCGCTTTGGTGCAGGCCCCAGGAGGTGGTCCGCTCTTGGCACTACTGTATGGGCAGTAGTGCCTGGAGTGTGACGTGCTCCATGGACTCATAAATCTGGCGTCACTGTTGGTGCAGCGCCGGATAGTCCGCCAGCTATAGCTGTGGCTGTACTGGACGGTGGGCAGATGTGTGAGGCCATGTGGAGCTCAACGCCGGGAGTCGGAGGAGGAATTCATTCCCTTCTGACCCCCCTGAGGCCTAGGTGGTGGACACGGGGGTGTCTGCCCCAGCATAAGGCCTCGAAGTGGTGCGCATGGTGTTCTGTGCGCCCCTTAATGGCGTTCATGGGATGGGGAATGGCTCAGCTCCATCCCAGCCAGGAGGGGGTCCTCAACAGGACCAGCGCCGTCGGGGCCGCGGACGAGTGCGAAAGCGTACCCGTAGCCCCGGCACAAGGCGTACTGTGGAACACCGTGGGGTTTTAGTCGGTAAGAGTCCGACATAACCACCTTGCTGCCCCCGCAGCTTGGTGGTATCCATGAGGATTTCCCCACGTAAAAAAAAAAAAAAAAAGGGTGAGTCACTAGCATAAGTTATAAGAGCAGTAAAATGTGTGTTTTACCAAGTTACCAAGCTCAAATGCTACCAACTCCAACACACAAATAAAAATAAAAAATGAAGTGTAGGTGTTTCTGGTCGGCTCGAGTCAGTATAGAACTGTCGAAATACTTCGAGAATCCCTAACGCTGAGCCCGTAAGTACATACTTATGTTAACTTGAACTGTAGACTCCTCGCAAAACCGTCACATATATGGAAAACGTATAACAAATCTTCCGAAATGTCCGGACATACTGGAACGAACGCCGCGACTGGAGTCTCTACCGCGCGGGGGCGGGCGCAACCGATGCCTAATGATGTCTGCTTTTAGCTGATTCTTTATGTGCACGCTGAGGGTGAAATCCTCCAACTTTGGCCACATTTTGTAGAAAAATTGTTGTTACACCAAAAAAAGTTTGGAAAAGGTGTTAGTTTTATGACGCGAACGCAAAGTATACACAAATTACTATTAGTCAAACATAAAAAAGAAACTGTAAACAACAACTGATTCTGTATCTTAAAAGTAAATGAAAAGGCTGGCCAAAGTTAGCTCCACTTCCTGTCAACATTATCCACAGCTTATATCTTCTGGACTATCAGCCCTATTTGCATATAGTTAAGAGCTATGGTAAATATCTGGCCAAAGATGGCAACGAAATAAAGTAAATCACCAAAAGTGCCCATTTTCGGTATTTATCACAGTGGCCAATTTTACCTGCCAATTTTTACTTATTTCCATACAACTGATTTTAGGTACCTAGGGTTGACACAAAAAAAGATAAAGAAATTAAAACACTGTTTTTACACTAAATTGTTTTAATTAAAAATCTGCGCTGGGCCTCAGTCATGTGAGTTTACAATCATCACTGTATTATCAGTCTTAACGATGACAAATAGTAACTATATAAAAATATATTATTAGAATATATTTTTCGACTTAACCTATATTTAAATGGTACTTCAGCGTTTCAGTACGACGAACTAAATTAAAAGTTGAAATAAAAGTTTATTTTTTAAAAACACCTCATGCAGGCAAAGCTGTCTAAAAAACTACTTATATTCTTAATCAAAATCTTTACTTATACAGGTAAATTAGTCTAAAGTTTTATTCTATGAGATCATAAAAATATTTTTGGTTTATGATTAGGTACTAGGTACTTAAGAATTAAATTTATAGTTGAAATAAGCTTATTTTTTAAACACCCGTAAACAGGCAATAGCTGCCTAAAAAAATCTACTTATAGTCTTAATCAAAATCTTTACTTATACTGGTAAATTAGTCTTAAGTTTTATTCTACGAGATCTTAAAAATGTTTTTGGTTATGATTAGGTACTTTAGAGCACATTGAATCCACTAAAATCAACTACAAATCTTAATGAACCCCGGCGGCCATCAGTAGGTTGTGGCAATACTTTGACAATATCAAATAAATACATTTCAGACTCATCTTTGACTAGAGGCCATGAAAATGTATTATTTTTCTTTTTTCTCAAAAAAATTATCGACACAAAGATCCCATCGACTTTTGTAGCCTGTCCTAAGTAATGTTTAGCACTTTTTTTTAGTCATAAATTTGACCAAGACATATGTGCCAACGTGCACATCTTTTTGAGCATCTACATGTTCCAATAGGACTTCATTTTCTATGCATCGGATATAGTTGTACAACTATATCCGATACAACAGAATACAACAGAATTTAATGAATATAGTACTATATTCATTAAATTCTGTTGTATTAATTTCGATGTCAGCTTCAACATCTTCAAGAACGTATGTTTCGCTGTCAGATTATTCTCTGTATGAAATATTCCCGGAAACGTCGATTTCACTGCCACTACTGTTTGGAAGTAGTCGTCTAATTTTTTTTTGTCTTTTACTATTTTCACCATATTTTTTCTCATTTTTAGTAGGTTTTATTGGCTCCATTTCTTGTATCAACATTTTGTTTTCTTTCGTTATTATTCCCTCTGTTTCTTCGCAAGTCTTATAATTTTCTCTAGACAGTAATGGATCGTTCCTTTTCTTCTTTTCATTATTTATTTTGACCTCAATTTTTCCAAGCATGTTCTCTTTGTCTATGTTTTGGAATTCTTCATCACTGTCGGAGTATTGGACTTGTGGTCTAAAAAAATATTTCGATTGATTTTTCCTTCCAGTCGAGGTTGAAGGTAGATTTAAAGTCACTGCTGAGAGAACTTTTATTTTATTTTTATTGTTTTTATTTCCAGCTAATTTCATCGTTTGGTTGTCCTGAAATGGACAACCAAACGATCTCTTATTTATAAGGTTTGTTTTTCCTTTAATTTCTAAGAGTCCCGTCTTTTCATCTAGAAACGTATTAATTTCATTAACATCATATTTTCAAATAAATCTTTAGGAAATTGTGTCACATCCATTGCAATGTTATCTGTAAGATCTCCATTTTCAGTCCTTTCCATAATATGCTCCATAAGCTCCGTTCGTTCATTTAAAATCATGTCCATCTCATAGCTGTTATTTTCAACATTATCGACCAGTTTGTGATTGTTGCCATTCTTTTTTGTCTTATTGAATTGGTTATTCTTAACACCACCTCGAACACCAGCTACTGATGATCTTAGCGCATTTGTTTCCTGTCGTAGAAAGTCATTGACTGTCACTGATTTTCATGGTTCCGTTACAACTTTTTTATTTCGTTTAACATTCATGGGTTTTGGTTGTCTAGTTTGTTTTAAAAAATCGAGTAAGGCCTCGTCGATTTCATACGACCCCAAATCTTCGTGATATTCAGGTATCCGTTTATACACTTCATGAGGGTTGAGAGGACTGATTCCAGTTGCTTTAAAACCGCTTTTGATATTGTTTGACCCTGTTAACTGGATCTGTTCAGTCAAAGACTTTCATAATTTTGGGAAGTGGTTTTTATTTAGTGTCGTTTGATTTGGATTCTCGATTTTATATTGGAGTAAAATTTTTCGCCATAGTTTCTTAAGTGATCCAAAGAAAGCCACATGAAGCGGCTGCGTCAGATGTGTTTAGTTTGCGGGGAGGAAAACGAAGTGAATATCATGACTTTAGCAGAGCTCAATAACATGCACACTTAAATGGCTCGATAAATTGTCGCAAATAATGACTTTTTCCCAGGTAAACTACTCGCCCAATCTAAGACGATTCGTCTGAGTAGTCCTCAAAAGTTTGAGAATCAAACCAGCCTGACTTGGTGTGATTATATTTAGCATCACGAGGCCCGCCCTGAATCCACTCTGAGTATACATTTTCAGCTTTATAAACTATATAGACCGGTAAAATTTCACCAGCCGCTGTACCAGAGAACATAATTGAAATAGCCCCCTTTGTGGAGTTAAGGACCCTTTCGGGATATTTCACCCCTCTCCTGAAACTGCATTTTGAATTTCCCGGGTTGTCACTTAAGTTGGTTTCGTCAAAATTCATTATGTTCGATACAGGAACATCTTTTATAGTCTCCTTTAAATTTTCAAAATATGTCATAAACTCATCGACACTTTTTTCAGCTCAGGCTGTTTTGATATTTTGCGTATTGCGTACGGTCAAATCACAAGCGTTTCGCAACAGAAAATTATCTACCCACGCTTTTCCAGGAGGTGGACCTTCAAACAATTCCTGCCGATCATTTTTTTTATGTATTCAAAAACAACGAGCCGAAGGTCTAATTTAGTAAGCGGACACCCAAATTTAGCGGCGGCAATTAGGACTTTCACTACTTTGGCTTCTTCTGTCGCTGATAGACGTATTGGACGTCCAACAGACTTGTTATTTTTATTGTGGACTTTGTTCAATATGGTCTGTTTAGGTATGGAAAACTGTCGTTGAGCTTCTCGTGCCGATAACTTATTATCCACAGTTCAAGCATTTCTTGGCTATAATTTTTATAGTCACGGACCCCAAGACGCCGACGTTTTTTTCTTTCTTTCTGCCTGTTCTTTATTTTTCCGCTGTTCCTGAAACAAATAAAATAACTCATTGCTACACATAATACATATTTTGACATTTCTTTTACTACATAACATATATATTTTTTTTGTAGTGGGGTAGGTGAAGTCAACAAAAACTTCTAAAACCAGGCCATCATACTACCGAAATCCTTATCGTACTTATAAATTACAACTTAAGTTAATTTTAGATAGGTAAGTAATTAGCTATATTTCAGTTCACTATTTTTGAATATCAAGTTAATTTAAAGGTAATAAAGTTATAAGAGCGAAAATCTCAATAGTATAAATTTACGAGCAGGTGGCAGCCCTAATGCATAATTGACGGCGGCCAATGTTTACAGGCCCTAGTACGGAGAACTGTTTGTAACATTGGTCGCTCACATTTCTCAAACACAAATACCAATCGTAAGTTATAATGCATACGAAAACGTTCTCCAGACATCATTCTATAACATATTCAGAAATTACTTACCCATGCTTCATTATAAACAGGCTCTCAATCAAAAATTCAAATGAAGAAATTGGTCCACACTTCACTACCGTCACTTTGACCACGGCTGACAGACAACTGAATGACGTAAGCAAACAAACTGTCCTTTAGTGTAGCCAGAAGTATAATTTATTTTCTACCACTGTTTTAAAAATGTGCCTTCTCTTACATATTTTCAGTTGTACGAATTAATTTAGTTATTATTTTGCTTCGTCCAATGTTACCCCTAGAGTCAAAAGTTGGAGGATTTCAGGTACCTAAACAAGTCGTTGCTTAATTAAAACTCGACTAAACAAAAACATTTCAAGATTCGTGAACACGTGCGCGCATTAGGGCGTTAAAATTTGCATTATTGCAAAGCCGCGCGGCGCAAATGATGTGTTAACCACAATAGGCCTTCTATCATTATGTGTCTCATAATGCCACCTAAAATATAGTCAGGGATCGTCGTTTTTAATTAAAACAAAATACCACACACAAAAGCACAGATAAACATCATCGGAGTAGTTGCTACTTGAAATGAATGACATGACAATGATTTTGGCAACATGACAAGTATTTTGTTCTCTGATAGAAACAAAAAAAATAACAATTTTGGTTATTATAAAACTGACACACAAAATTTCATTGAGTGATTAGTTAATATTGAAAATTGGATCAAACTATGTTTGTGTGAAACAGTTATTTTGAAATATATGTACATGGGATTATTTATCCTCTTAACAGCAAAAAGTTGCGCGGTCGCATGCTAGCTTAAGTATGTCCCAAGCTGTATAGAAAACATATATAACAAATCTTCTGTAAATGCGCTCGGAGTTTCTCGGTCGTTTGGCAGCATGTGTTTTCTAATAGTATATATTTTACATGCTAAAGTTGGCAACACATTAATCATTTCGCAAGTTCGCCTCCAGATGTTGGTGGTGGCTTTGAGCTGGAGAATGTTTTATGAATCAAGTGAGTGGTAGAGTGAAAGAAGCATGATTACTTACTTTGGAGTGCATTCACTATGTTTTGAATGCATGTATTAATTCAGTTCTAGTGAAAATCTATACACATTTAGCATTTGTTTCTCTGAAATTTCAATTTTACGAACTCCACCACAACCACTACTTACTGCCTAGTCTGTGTGATTGTATCATATTTGCAAAATAATAATTAAAAAGTGTGTGGCCTGTTGTACTGTTCAGAATTTTCTGGATTAATAAGAAATAATTATTTTTCTTTGTCTTGTTCTGATTTCTCTTAATAGTTCTTTAAAACAGAGACACAGAATAAATAATAGCAAAAGTTGCACTTCGCGCAACCATTAATAGAAATAGCGACTCAAAAAGTGCAACAAAGTGCAATTCAGCTCGCATAAGCGCTCAGTGCCTAACGCGATATTCATCTAAACGTTGCCGCTCTCTTCTAACGCGTAACTCTGTCGTTGTCTGGCGCGGAGTGACGCGCTAGCTGTGACGCTAGGGTTGGTCGGTTTGCCGCTGCTACTAAAATATTCATCGTCTATCTACCTACTTAACCACGTAATCTATCTTATGTTTGATGCGTATGATGATACGGTCAATTAGGTAGATAGAAAATGAATATTAAAGTTCGTCTTTTGTAATTAACAAATTAAAACAAACCTAACAAATTAAAAAAATAACCTTCAATCTTTAGGCTACCTAGATACCTCTTTGTTTAACATTCCTCATTAACTTACAGTAATAATATTTACACATTTTGCACATTTTGCAAAATCATTAAGATATCTCCACAAACAAAAAACACATTTTCAAGTTGCTCTCGTAATTATCCAACATGTATGAAACGCGTAACAATTCTTTTAAAAACTATCTTATCAAACGTTTAACGTAAAATTTATTTTAAACTAGGTCTAATTCAATAAAAATGGAATCAAATTTTATTTGTGAACAACACCATAATCTAAAATACTTAAGTAGGTAGGTAGGTAGGTAGTTCTAAAATACAACGCAAAAATGTGCGTGACTATGAAAAATGTAAGCGTCTGAATGCAAGCGCGCGGCGGCCGGCCTCGCCTGATTTGTAGCGCCGGGGCTCAGCAATTTGTAGGTTATTAGCTCGCGTAAGTAGGTAGAGTAACGGATGCCTGACAGAGACTTCACATGGTTTTACTAACATGAACGAATTTACCCATTTTGATGAAATTTATATCGGACTCGCTGGATGTCTATTATATTCAACCCATGTAAAAAAATATCCAAATAGGTTTAGAAATACTAGCGGAGATTATGAGTGATCATACACACATAAAAACAATCAGAAGCAAAACAACAGTCGATTAATACTAAAATTTTCGTGGAAAAAGGCTCACTTATACAAAACACGCATATTGCTCCAAAATTAAATTCCTTTCTCACAAATATCCACTAAATAAGTAAACAAATAGGAAAGTTCCGTATTTGAAACATTCACAGCTAAATTGACAAGACAGAGGGTGGATAAATAAAACAAATGGGGGTAGGTCGTAAAGGGGCCAAGGGGAGCTACATTTTCATGTACGTAAATGCTGAGTCTAAGGTAAGGTGCCCTTTGGTTGCTTATACAAAGCGATACGATACTATTATAGTCTGGTCTAAATATACATTCATGATTACAATAATTCACATAGAACTGAAAATTAGTAAGAATGTAGTGAACATCATTATAAATAATATGTGAAAAGTACCCATCAATCCAAAATCTGAAAAAAAAAACAAGTTCAATGTTCGCAAATCTAGGACTTTTGCATTTTTCAGCTTAACGGTAAGTTTTGTCATAAAAATTTGTTAGACAAAATTTGTAGACCATTCAATTTTCTATAAAAATTGTTTAACAGTTTTTTCCTTAAGAGTCACCATTTCTGAGATATAGCGATTCAAAAACCGTACCCCTATTTTTTCGGAAGAAGACGGAGAGACACTGCCAAATAAAAAGTGAAGCAAACAAGATATGCCGATTCGCTCATACGCACAAGCACACACTTATACCATGTTATACCGGCCGCCACATCGCAGCTAGATCTCAACCTTGTTAGTCGTGAAAATTCAGTCAAGTTCTTACGGAAAATCCAAAACAATGGAGTCTATTGTAATTAAATAGTGTGAAATTATGTATAAACAACAAAACACCACATATTATCCATTCACGCACACATAGCAGAAGATGTGGTGTGAATCGGTTAAGTGATCAGCGCTGAATATCCTAACAATGGCTTCTTCGATTTCTTCCAAAGAAAGCTAACAATCTTCTCACCAACTCCAGCACACAAATAAAAAATTATTGAAAGGCCATCGGTTTAGGAGTTAATCCTAGCTCCCAAACGGATGGCCCAACCATATTTCGCCGGGGTATGAAATACTCGTAGTAGATTGTTGCATCGAGCGGAAAGTGACTTCTGGCTGCACTGAGTGTAAGTTAGATTGTTATCTAAAAACACGAGTGCAGCAAGAAGTCACTTGAGCGAGGGTCATTATCTGCTTTTCTTTCCACTGCAGTATAAACACAACGAAAAATAATAACTTCTACACAAAGCTTCTACAATACCTACAATTTTCAGTCACATTGACTTTTTAATACCGTAGCGGTCATATAAAAAAAAAATGGCCTGAGCATAGTATTTTACTCGAGTATGGCGAAGCAAGGGAAGATAGATAAATAGAGAGATAAAAAATTCTTTATTGCACACAAAAGATAGGTACATAGGCGAACTTAATGTTAGCAAGCATTATCTTCCAGTTAACCTCGGTGTATTGTGATGTTTTTAATGCGGAATAGTGCCTATTTTAATTAGGAAAAACTAATAGATTTCTAACAATAATATCAATACTATTATTATACTTACATAATATAAGTAATAGTTACAATACGTGTATAATATAACTACTACATAATAATATCAATACACAAATAATGAATACATAGTAATGAAGGGTAATGAGTTTAAGGTATCATAGGCTATTTTTTTACCCGACTACAGCGAAGCAAGGGAAAAGTTATGTGTTCAAACTGAAAACTTGGCCCGATTTTTCCAAGCGAGGTATCAATCGATTCATCTTCATCGCAAGAGTGTCGTATGCTATTTTTTATCCGACTGTACTCGGGTTTTAATTAACTTATGACTGTTAAATTTCTATTGGACGAATGAAACTATTAAAACCTTTTCTGTAGCGTCTGCTACGTTAATAAATAAAACCAAAATTGGGATACAAGGCTTGTTTTTTTTTATTAAAACTGTGATGTAAAAGATTTCCAACCTTTGATCACATCGTCACGTTTATAATAGTAAAACAAAAGCAACAATGAACGGTCCTAGATGACCTAAACCTCCGATTGAATCAAGGAAGTTCTATGTACTTACGGTTGTACGTAAGTACACAGAACTTCCTTGGATTGCATTAGATTAGACATCGAAAAAGGTTCTTAGGTGGCGTGAACCATAGAATATATCGAAAGACAGCTACCATGTACTAAAATCACCAGTAAGCGTAAATCAAAATCTTCAGGCAAGAATTCTCCCGAAAATACTGATTTACGTTGGCACATTCACCCACTGATAAAATGCGATACGTGAGAAGAGGCTAGTAGTCTACAAATGACGTCATGCAATCATCATTTGCCGCAAAAATGCGGTACCTGAACATGAGCTAAGATTCTCGATATCGTATCGCGTCCACTGAATGGTGCCATAAAGGAAGCATCTTAAGCCGCGTTTCTATTACGCGTGGGGAAAACGAACATTCATTCAAGAGGCAATTTTATTTGGATATTTAAGTCGATTCTTGCTTTCATGTAATCTCCATCAGCGACTTGTGGCTCGCCTCATCTATATGCAGCAAGAGTAAGAGGTAAGAGCAAGACATACTTTCCTTTCAAACTAAGTTTCAAAGTCGCGTTTGGAATGGAACAGGTGTGAATGAGAGAAATAAAAGGAATACATTTTTAATTAGATACAAAAGTGACAGGGTTTAGCTTGCACGTAGGCGTAAGGGATATTTGATAATGTTGATTATGTAGTACCGAACAAGAACAGCGCTTGGTAGTGAGGCGACTCGCGAACAAACCGAATCCGCAATTCCAGTGTTACAAAGCTTTCGTAGCCAGCGCGCGGCTTAAGCATTCAATCTTTGATGTGTAGACGCTGCGCAGGTCCCAAAACACTTGATATTCCTCACAAAGGTGGGGTAAAGTGAGATGTTTACTGTTCGATAAAGATTCTAGCCGTCTTTAGGATAAAAATGGGCTGGTATAAAAATATTTGGCTCGCAGAGTCATGATACTTAGATTTTGTACACTGAGATAGGTTATCTAAAATTATACTGAGTTAGTCAATTTTTGATTGAAAGCTTTTATTTAATTTCACTTGTATGTATGTTTCTATGTATTTCTGTCTGTCCTGGAATCTTGCAATTCAAATTTCGAGCACTTCCCGATTAGCTATCCGCCTGAAACTTTCAGGATAGCTCAGAAACCGATGACAAAGCAATAAAAAAAACGAAAAAAAAAAACATTAAATGTGTCAAAATCATTAAAAAAACTTATAAAAAAAACTTTTTTTTTATAATACTGATTGAAAATCTCGAGAGATTAAGAAACCAGCAACGTTTTAATTAAGATGAACTGAACACTCAGTCATGGAATATTAGAAAGAGAAAATACTCCTACTTTCTGGTATTCTGTGTTTTATTAGAATAAAGGACCCTGGGCCGCAAAGAAAGCGGGTCGGTTATAAAAACTCTGATAACTTTTAAAACATTTGAGCAATCCTTCTAAATAAAAACTAAATTAAAGTTAATTTCATTACAAATATAAAAAAACGTTTTTTTTTATTTTGGTGATTGTATTAAAACCATAAATAAAAAACAAAGACGATATCATGGACTTTTCTTATTCGATTGTTTTAAGCCCCTGATGTAAAAACAGGGGTGTCATAAGTTTCAAGCTTTTGTCTGTCTGCTTGTCTGTGTGTCTGTCTGTGGAATCGTAGCTCCCAAACGGATGGTCTGGGGCCTAATTCTCTAATTTTAAGACGCCAATTCCACGCCCATTCCAAGTCGCCTGTGTGAGATTTGTTCGTGATCGGCGTGGAATTCGCGTGGAATTGGCGTGAGTGGTCATACAGAATTCAGGCCCTGATTTAAATGCGGTTTTTTGTTGAATAATGTAGATGGCGAGATGATTATTGTATTTTTTTGGAAAAAGTTGGTGCATTCTTTCCGCTCTGATCACTGTTTGAGAATGAATATTACTCGGTTACCATTTCTGGTAGAACGGTGTCGGCGATGAGTTCCAAATTCAAAGTTTTCCACAATATGTATATTCCGATTTCTTTTTAAGACGTAAATTAAGTTCTATTTAGTTTCTATGGTATTCTTAGTACTCGTATTGAGGATTTTATGAAAACCTGAATTGAAGAGATCTGTGTTCCGACAAAATATTACTCTAGTAATATTTAAATATTACTTCTGTAATATTTAGTCTGAGGATCTGTGGTATTAAGAAACTTTGAAACGGAGTTATGAATATTACAAGACAGTATAATGCAAAATAGTTCGGCTAGCCTTCCAAACAAAAATGCAACAAATTACTAAGTACCATCATCATCATCATGTCAGCCTTTAGAAGTCCACTGCTGACCATAGGCCTCCCCGCCGAACGCCATGACGAACTATCTTGTGCCACCTCCATCCACAGACTTCCTGCGATGGCTACAATGTCGTCGGTCCATCGTGTGGGGATCTCCACACACTTCGCTTGCTTGTCCGTGGTCGCCATTCGAGAACCTTTATTCCCCAACGGTTGTCGGTTCTGCGAACTATATGGCCTGCCCATTGCCACTTTAACTTGCAAACTCTGAGAGCTATATAACCTTCGTTCTTCTACGGATTTCTTCATTTCGGATTCTATCACGTAGTGAAAAACCGAGCATAGCTCTCCCCATTGCGCGCTGCGCAACTCTGAGCTTGTGTATAAGACCAATAGTTAGCGACCACGTCTCAGTACCGTATGTCATCACTGGCAACACGCACTGATTATAAGATTATAAGTACTATTACAGATTAAAAATATTTAAAATGAACAAAATTGAAAATATGTAGCTTACTTCCGCCAAAATAAACGCTACATATTTGTTTATTTTATTTTAATAATTTTGGCGGAAGTAAGCTACATATTTTCAATTTTGTTCATTTTAAATATGGATTTTCGCAAAGTAACGCCTGATTCTATCAACTATTTAAAAATATTTATTCAGAGATACGAGTAAATGTTATATTCATTGCTCAATACTACCGTTTATATAGTTTCATATTGCACCATTGAAATAAATCTTTAATAGTACAATGAAAAAAAAAAGTAAAAAGTAATTCAAAGCGTTCGCAAAAAAGTTCGTTTAATTATTATTCAATGCAAAAAAGTTCGTCTATCGATGAGTTAACTGGTTTGCTTGTGCCTAAGGGCTGATTTTTTAATGCTCAGATAAACGGGCTAATAGCCTTTCGGAGAATAAATGTTGTTTAACGGTCTGATAGTTATTTAACTATTTTTCAATGAACGGTTTTCCAAGTGTCATTTTAGCATTATTTATTTCTCGCTAGATGGCGTTGGCGACAGTTTTGGTAGCAGTACTGTAGTTTAGTATGACCAAGGAAGTTCTATAAGTTCATAAAACTTTCTTGGGTATGACCTAAGATTTTGAATTACGCTTACACCAGTAAGCGTAATTCAAAATCTTATATGACATTCTGCGTTTCCTTGTTTATGGCACGTTGTGCGACAGTTATGTAACAAATTCATTACTTATTGTATTTATTGGTAGTATTTTCTATCTTCTTGATATTCTATATTATAAATTACGGCTAATGATACAAAAAAATTGGACCGTTTTATTTACATTTAATTTGTCTGCTTTTTAATAAAGTGGTAAAAAATGCACAGTGAATATGCACAAACTACCAGTGTCATAGTAAAAAAAAAACAAATAACAAATTTCACTGCACAAACAACTTGTCTTTCGTTTGTTTCGCTCGTGGTTTGTGTATTTTTAAGGTGAAACTCTGTTTTTACCTGCTTTCAATTACTACGCTCAGTTGAGTAAATACCAAAAGTTACGCGAGCGCCATCTCTTGACGATGAAAGAACTAAACTGACAATGCCTAATGGAAAACTGTTCATTGTCATGGATAGCTCTTCTGGACGAACAAAGCAAATCTAGTGCCATTAATTTTAGAGATGTGAAACAAATATATTGATAACACGAATGTCAGAGCAGGACAGATTTCTGCCTATCAATCAAATGTCATTGTTTTGTTTGACATTTAATTCAACGTTATGTTGTTTGTAATTCAACCTCTTTTGTACTGTGGCACAGACTGTGGTGATATTTTACTTTTTTTTTTGTTGTGCTAGTGACATCAACTTATCAATGTCAAATAAACAGTCGAAAAAGCAGATAAATAAGATATTAAGCGGGATACATTTGTAGTTAAATAAACGCTATCTTATTGCTTATCTGAGCTTTTAAAAATAGACACTAAATTAAATAATAAATTTAAATTAAATGTAGAAATTCTCTGTCACTTTTGAAGACAATTGAGAGATTTGAGGATAGTTTTCCATAATCTTTAGTCAATGTGGGTCGCGGTAGACCTGAACAAGCGGGTTAAATTATAATTTCGAATACCAATAATGGTAAGTCGGCTTACCAAATATCCCAGGAGCTTTTACTGCCTAGGGCAACCATTCAGTCAATCATCCAACACTACTAAAAAACTGAAAAAGTTTCGTAGTTGAAGAAAACAGTTCGCCCTCTTATCACAAGTACAAGCAGAAAATAGAGTTCTAAAGAAAATAATCAAGCAGAACCGTCGAACCCGAGCAGGAGAACTAACCGTACAATGGCGAGACAAGATTCAAAAAGATGTTTCAGTCGATACTTGCAAGAGAGTTCTGGAATGAATGGGCTTTGATTTTTACACAGTAAAAGAGAAACCGTTATTGAACTCGGTACAGAAAAAAAAACTGAAGTCCTCTCGCGAACATCAGAACTGGATCTCTGATCAATGGCGGAAAATAATATGGAGCGATGAATCAGGTTACAGTTGGAGAAGAGCTAAAAAAAACACATAAAAATGAGGTCTTTCACACAGACTGTCTGAAAAGAAACGTAAAGTTTCTAGCCTCCGTCATGATAGGGGGCTGCATGTCAGCACAAGGTCTGGGTCGGATGCTGTTCATCGACTGTAATGTTAATGCTGCGAAGTACTAAGATATTTTGGCTATAAGTCTTTTGTCATTTTGCGAACTGAAAATTTAGGTTCCTACTATGGAATGAATGGCCCTCAACCATTCCAGATTTGTCTCCAATCGAGACCCTATAGTGGATAATGAAGAAGAAGCTACGGAAGGATCCATCAAGATATAAAACTGATTTAAGGCCGAAAATTATCGCTGTCTGGGATTCAATAACCAAAGTAGAATGTGAAGCCGTAGTTGACATTTTGCCACTCAGAATTAAGGCGGTTATTGAAGGTCGAGGAGACACGACAAAGTGGTAGACGAACTATTTTACGTATATACTGTTTTTTCTCTCTATTTAGTGCCACTAAGGGAATTTTACTTGTATTACAAATTGACCACAGAACATATCTTTATGTAATAGTATATTTAAAAATTTACCTATGTATTGTTTTCTATTTTGCTTTGGGGCTCGTACATAACTACTTGTTGCGCCCGCGGCTTTGCCAAAGAGGTCATTTTTCTAGGATATAATTACCTATCCTATGCGTTATTCCAGAACCAAATGTACAAACATCATTAAACTTCGGTCAGCCGTCAAATAGTTATTTATCGATTGCTCGACTTCTACATATCGGATTGAGATGCCAGGTACACTAATATTAAGTCAAATTCTAAGCTATACAACAATGAAAACTGCATCGCAATCCGTCCAGTATTTTTATGTGAAGTGCCAACCAGACAGACACCATATTTTTGAATGTTACATTCTTATATAATATTTTTTCTAATGGAAAAATTTGGGTCACGGACGAGATTCGAACTCATTTAACTTTAGTTTTTACATTCTTGTTCAGTAGCTTATTTTAATTCCACTAGACCTTTTTTTTATAAGCTTCTTTGTACAGACTTTTTGTTACTTACTGCTGTATTATATGTATAGATGATTGGTCGGCGCTTTTTTATGACAATCAGAATCTTATCGGTACTATATCTGACCCAAAAGCCAATCTAGTACATTTTATTGGAAGAACATGTTAATTCAACTTTTTATGGATTTTTATGTACTTAAATAAACAATTCTGGTCACTAAATATTATTGAAATAATTTAAATTTATCTCTTAGAGAAAAGTGTGAACTAACTTTTTCGAGACTAAACCAAATATTTTTGAACCAAATTATCTCCAAAATTCAATATAAACAGCACCACTATGTTTAATCTCAACATCCCAGAGGTCTAATAAAAGGACTGTTCTAGAAACTGCACCTGCTGCTTTAATTTTAAGGCTTTAGTTTTCTCGAGAGAATATTCTCCACCATGTTTTTATGTGTGCTGGTACAAAAAAGAAGTTCGTTGATCGGACTGTCTCAAGGGCACAGGAGATAGTGGTAGGTACGCCAAGCTAGGTTAGAAAAATAGGATGTTGGAACATGACATAATCGAAATTGGTAAAAAGACAGACTGCGAACAAAAGTCGGAACTGCAGTCGGATGCATGAAGAGTTAGCTTGCCAGGTTTTAGCTGATCCCGTCAATGTGAGAAAAACAAGCATGATGCCACCGAATGCAAACAAAAAAAAACTAAATCTAAAGCTTGTTTGCCTGTGAATTAGTGAGAATGGATGCTAACCAACTTTATATCGTTAGATCCTGAATGGACATTCGAAACGAAAAATGATGAGAGAAACCTAAATATGATTTTCAAATAACTATTCAATGATACCTCTAGACATAGTACATCGACTTTTTTTCAATATGGTGCCTGGTTGTCTTCATATTGAATTATGATTACCGTCATGTCTATAGTAGCACTCGCAAGATTAAGACAAATCGATTGACGTAAAAATCATCAAAATCGGTCCACGAGTTTGGTTTATATAGTGCCACAAAGGAACAAACATATATGCATACGTACATAGGCTGATAAACACAATACAGTATGCTAGTCATTCGTTTTTGTTTTTCAAGGTTTAACGGATTGCCACTTTCGCTACCGTAGCTATTAATTTGTATCTTTTACAACACTTTTATATCCACAGGTAAGTACGATGCGTAGTGTGGGTTACATTAGGGATACTCGTACATGTTAGAATAATATATATAATTTCATTCTAACATGTAAATCTAATGTAACGTATTCACTAATATATGGAATTCTTTAACACAAACAAAAACTTTTCTGAAGATTGAATAACAAATTACTGAACCGATTTGCATGAAATTTATATGGAATCTACTACGGAATTCTACCCGCACTACTCTTATTTTGTGCCTTGTTAGCTTTTGACCACAATGCGATCTCACACGATGGAAATACGAATATATGAGGTAACACAAATAAAAAAACAATCGAATTGAGAATTCTCCCTTTTTCTATCGAAGTCAAATCTAAGAAAAGTAATCAGTTTCAGTTCAATCTAAGTAGTCAGTAAGAACGTTAAAGTTGTGTGCTTCTTTCACAACTAAAAAGCAAAAGTAATTCTGTTGAAAGTTTACTTATCCTGAAAAAACGTGGGAAAACGAAAAAAATGCAGGCGCTGACGCAAAACACAGCAGCTAGTTTTCTATAAAAAAAAGTAAGTATAACTAAGGTTGTCTCGAAGAGCTTGCTTTCCAGCGATATGACTACCGATTGTCTGTGATATTAATAATTTGTAACCTTGCGTGTATTATTTGAGCAATAAAGTGTATTTGTATCGTATTATGTAACATGTATATCAGTAGAGCTGTAAGCAGTGATATAAAATTCTAACAAAAATTGGTTTCGTACTAAAACCATAATCGATTTTGACACGATTCAATTACTAACCTATCAGCCCTTTAATATATTCGATCCATTTGTTCGATTAACATACGTATGAATATACATAAGATGTACGAGACGGTATCACGACCGCCATAAATCGATTCGAACCATAATCGAATTACTTAATTATTGCCTGTCAACTACTTCAGATAATGATGGTGCTACGCAGTGCTAAGTGAAGCTACGAGCTACGGTAGCTTATGCAATACTTGTGTACATTAAAACATTGTTTCAAATATATATTTTTGATCCAAATAAACCGCCTGTACATATTTTTATGAAGTAAACGAACGAAGTACAATAGGAATGACGTACCTCCAGGGGGGAGGTACGTCATTCCAAATTAAAAAAAAACATCCTAATTGGTTCAGAATACGTGGAGTATATGAGTTTACGTACAATAAAAAAACATACAAAAACAAAATCACAACCTAAGTTATAGTAGTCGCAGCGGAAGTATGTCTCGGAAGTTGTACGCTAGTCGCTGCGCAAACTGATATTTTTCAGGCGCATTTTCAATGTTGAAGGTAAGGACAGCATTGTATAACTGCCTCGCTCACTAGCTTACGTTTTTCGCATATTCTATTTCTCTCTTACTTTATGCAGTGTTATCATACATACGTGTTAACATAGATTGGCTGCGACTACTGTACGGTATGTACCCAGACTTGATTTTCTTTACTCCGTCTACACAGATAAAACTTAAGGATACAGGAAAAGAAAAGGCACATCAACTAACAACAAAAACCAGTGATAATGGCTTATCAAATAATAGATTTATAATTATTACGTTTCTATATCCTTTTTAATGTTTATTAACTGTATATGTATATAAACATTTTTCAAGAGCGTAAAAAAAATTGAAGGCCTTGATGAGCACATTCCAACAGTATATAATTTATTGGCATAAGTTTTTTTTTTTGCTAGTTTAAAAGCTAAAAATTTACGCTTGCCCTGGCGTGTTTTTTTTAGCTTTTAAACTAGTTCCCTTCAATTCATAAACGCTCAAAATTCATAATCTAAACCAGTACTTACGTAAAGTTCGATAATTATTATTTACTAGCAACCCGCACATGCTTTGCACGGGTGCAATTTTTGGATTATTACTGAAATCCCCACCAGACCGTCCCCACCAGTGGGGATTTCAGGAAAAATCTAAAAAAGTTTTCCCGAAATCCCCACTATAACCACAGTGGGGATTACAGGAATAAGCAAAAACTCATTTTTACCGTTTTCCCCACCACGAAAAAACATTCTACTTGAAGACGGGTGCCTTTCTCAGGTGATGACGATGCTTACATGTGACAATTGATTTATTTATTATATATAGATGAGCGGCCATACCTATTTTATAGCTTTGCTCGTAACTGTATAACAATCCTATATGCTAATATTAATGTAATGTAAATAATGCATTCGGAATTACGTACCTACGTCAAACATTTGTTATTGTAATCTAATTATGGCTTTGTCTCCGTTGAATTTGTATGAGGCGAATTAATATCGTTCCGGTCATACCAAAGCGAGAACAGCCGCGCGACATAAATTAACACTGCTAGGCCGGTCGCACTCCGCTACAAGCACAAGTATTATACCTACACTTCAACGCCGCAATATTGGGGATAATTCAGTATGAGGGGGATAATACAGATGAGACGCGCGCCGTGGGCTTAGCTAGAAAGTACCCAATTTACGTAAAGTTTTTGTCAAATTTTATTCCTTTTTAATTATGTGTACCAAGAAGAGGCCTAGAAAGAAGGTTCTGCATAGCATAAGTATAGTCTATCTAAGTTATAGTCTAAGTCGTAGTCAGTCACAGAATAAGTAATAGTACAAATACCTAGTCAAACCTTAATACAACCCTACCGAGCGAAAAACTAATAGCGGTTCTGAAACGGTTAGAGCAATAGGAGCTCTCGCGTGTAGTGATACGATACATTCTAGCCTGCACGCAATGGGCGAGTGCCTTCGAGGTAAATATAAATTACTAGCTTTCCCGCCCACGACTTCGTCCGCGCGGACTACTGTTTATCACGAAAAAAAAGCATCAATCAATCAATCAATCAATCAATCATTTATTTATTTGCTAGAATACATCCTATGTTCTTCTAGAATATTAAACACCAATGCAAAAGTAGGTATAGCACCAATGCTGTTGATGGTTTTTTGACAGACTTGTTATTACGTTTCCATGGCAACCGTTCCTTACAGAGAGTAATAAATATTTTCCAGTTTTCCCGTAAAAAAACTTTCAATTTTCCGGGATAAAAAGTATCCTATGTTTTATTCCAGCGTATAATCTATCTCCATTCCAAATTTAATCAAAATCCATCTAGCCGTTATCGCGTGTAAGCTCCCCAAACAAAAAACAAACAGACAACGTTTCACTTTTATATATTGGTATTGGTATAAATAAAGTAAATTGCAATTTATTGCGTTATAGCGATAGGCGATATGTATTTAAATTACTTCACTTAGTTATTCTTCTGTACTTGTACTATTATTTATTCTGTGACACAGCTACCAAAGGCAAAACTTGAATTCGGCACTACTATTCAATTATGCACTACAAACAGCTGCCCATGATTGGGGTCATATGTCTGAGTCTAACCGTTAGGAGGTGATAGGGGTGACTATATGCGATAATTTTAACCCCATTATGCGTTATGCAATAGTGAACCATTTTTGAGTTACCATGTTTTTTTCAAAATAAGTCAAAAATGCAATTTTTTTTTAAAGTATCAATTTAAAAATCATTTTTTCAATATTAAAACAACAATTATCGGTCCAAATTTTATATGCGACATGAAAAACGATATTTGTTCAATATTTTATTCCACTAAAATGCCTTAAAAAAAACTTTATGAAACTTGGCTTGCAGATTATTTAAAAATATAACCGTTTTCTTAGCTTTCCAACAATGCATAACAACTAGGAACTTATTTCAAAGAAACTGAAAAAAAAACACAAAGGAAGCAGGCGGAAATTCGTATTCGAACTAAACTTAAAATCGCTGTTTGAATATCTTGCAAATAAGTTTAATGCGTACCTAAGCCAATGCAGGAAGCAAACTGGCAGGTTAAGAAAAAAAAACAAAGTTTTCAAAGAGTTCTTTTGTCAAAAACTTTTCACGCGAGCATGGGTTTGTTTTAAAAATTGGCGCCTATTACCTCCTAACGGAAATACGTCGAATAACCAATAATCCTGTATAGTCTGGAATATCACAAGATCTTTATATCCCAGAAAAATTACCACGCGGGCAAAGCCGCGGGGCACAGCTAGTCCATACCAATATATAAAAGTGATACGTTGTCTGTTTATTTGTTTGTTTGTTTGGGGAGTTTAACGCGATAGCGGCTGGACGGATTTTGACGTAAGGACTATATATGTAGGTACTGTGGTCTAACGCACAGAAGGAACATTATTTAATGGACTGACAAAATTATTGGTACATACGCGAACTTAATGCTAAAAATAATTATCTTTCAGTTAACCTCGGTGTATAGTGAAGTTTTAATTGCGAAAGTGCCAATTTTATTATTTAGTCCTAGCAATTAATTTAATTTGTTTGTTTGTAACGAGTTAATCCATTACAAACAAACATATCAACATAAAAACAATCAAATCTTTCCTCATTATAATATTATTACATACTAGCTTTCTAGTGAAAACTAAAAAAAAACGGGATAAAAAGTATCCTATATTTTATTTTAGGGTATAAGCTATCTCTATTCCAACTTTCATCAAAATCCGTCCAGCCGTTATCGCGTGAAAGCTCCCCAAGCAAACAAACAAACAGACAACGTTTTATTTTTAAATATTGGTATGGATTTTGTGCACAAGGTATCAAAAATACAGAACGTAATGACGTTGCGTAGGAACCGAAATAATAACAAGTCTGTCAAGTACGTTTATAACAATGCAATTGTCTGTGGTCTAAAAACACCACGATCGTTGCTGCTAAAGATTTTGAATTACGCTTACTTATTAAGTTACAGTGGGTATGATAATGATAAAAGTAAGAAACATACCGCGATGTGAGCGCCACCCGCGTGAATCCAGTGCGAGTCACAGTATGTAATATAACTCAATTTATTCCGATATATTCATTTAAACATTTTAATATTCATTAGAATTCAATGCTCAATTAATTTCGAGAAATATTATCATAATTCATAACATACCTATATTTCGGCGAATCCTCGAACCGAACGTGGTACATCCTGCTATTTTTATTCGGTACCTTAAATATAAATCGATCAATTTGAATGACATTAGTTTATCCGGTCAGGTAAACATCCTAATTATTAAATTAGGAGTTCCATTCATGATTTTATTTATAAAACTTAGTGTAAAGAGGAAAATGCAATTTTCTTGATTGTAAGCGTCACGCCTGCGCCTGTCAGCATTCAAATTAGCGCAGAGCAGAAGAATTAAAAAAAGTGTTGATTTAACGTGGACTCGTAAGTAAAAATGGAGAATAGTTAACTGTTGAACACGACTTCAAATGAATTAACTAAAAAACTAGGGAAAAACTTGTCTAATTGTTTGATAGTTGTGATAGTTTGTTCGTCCTTTATAGCCAAGTTACTACATAATCAACAGATATGACATAATTGCGGATAGATGGCGCTATTACGAAAGGTTATCATAACACTGAAGAGAGTGTAATAGGATTAATTAATGTTAATATAATTAATTTAAAAAAGAAGTAAAACCAATTAAATCTAACAATCAAATTTATCATACGCTTTCTAGTGGCAAGTTTTGGTAGGTCCTAATCATATTTTAAAAACTCATTGTACCTGAAACTTTCATGAATAAATATTATTGGATTTAATTTGTATCCGAACACTTTCACAATAATTTAAAAAAAGTTACTGTTAATTGCAAACTGTGGTCTAACCTCTATAACAACTTGTGAATAGACTAGGCGGAAAAAATAATACATATTTGAAACACTTAAAAATGGGAAATCAGATAAACGTCATGATAGGCATATTTGTATATTTGTGATCTAAAGAAACTTCATTCTTAGTATTCAAACTTCTCTAAGTTTGGAGAGTAAATATTCGTATTTAGTAAGGGTTTTTTTTATTTGTGCCGGTATTAAGAACTCAAGCCTAATTCCATTAGCCTATTTTCATTATTGTTAATCCATGCATTTTCTAACCATCTAACTTTTTGGATTACAGAACAAATCATATATTTTTTAAATATCATAAAAAATATCAAAAAATAACTAAGCCAGTATCATATAATAACTCAAGTATCACTGAATTACCTAATTTAGGTTTTGTCTATTGAAATGTATTTTGTATGGTCAGTTTAGTATTTGCAATATTATCAGATTTTCTCTACGAGTATTGTAGGCAATTTAACAGACAGTAAATATGCAAAATGATCTGTTAGAGAAATAAAACTCTGTGATCAAATAATCAAAGCATCATCGATTAACCAAGTTTTGTCCTATCTTCATTTTTATCCAAATCCGTTCACAAATAAAACCATTAATATTTTCAACGGCGTACTTCATATACAGGAATAGATATAGTATAGCGATTTCCAAGATGTGCCTCTCTATTACGATTACGAATTACAATAAGTTTGGTAGCCAATACTGACCTATACCAACACCAGTCCGCACTGATTCCAGACGAATGTTTTAGCGACAGTAAAGTCAAATTATTGCCATTCTATGTCACATCTAATAAATAAAGAGCCACACCGCCGGAGTTGACAGGATCTTGGAACGGTGTCAAGACGTTCATTCAGACAATCTGCGACTTCCGCAGCAGTACTGAGTGAGTCAGTGGTGGAGCTTCAAATAAAAGTATCCTGTCAATTTGGATTAGAAGAGCGATTGTCTAAGGATGATCCAGGACATTTAGCCATTTAAGCGGCCTGACAAACTCTGCCAGCACTACCACATACGAAAAACAATCAAAATCTAAGACTCGCAAGTTTGCTCTTCCAACTATTTATGTTATTCTCTTTTGCAAGGGTCCGCCTGTGGATGCCAGATATTAAACCCCCAAGACTTAGTGTGTGACTGTGTGTGCAAATAACATTTGGACACACAGTTTGACGGCACTATGCCAGTGAAAATAACTAAACTGTAGGTGTAGGTGACTCGCCCTGACTTCACACGGGTAGCGCTCACGCCGCGGTTATTTCTTAATTTTAGCGATAATTTAATTATTACACACGTCGTGACTTCTAAAAAAAATAGGTACGCAAAATCTTTGGCAGAAACGATCGTGGTGTTTTTAGACCATACACAATTACATTATTGCACACGTACTTGACAGACTTGTTATTATATCGTTTCTATGACAACATGTGATTCCGTTCTGTATTTTTGATAACTTGGGTTACATTATAACAATTTTCCTAAAAATCTCTAATTTTTGAATAATAAAATACTGCTCATGTTACTCGCTGATAATATAGCTTTCTACAAGTGTAATAATTTTTAAAATAGTTTCATTATTTTTTTACTTTATCCATTGCAAACAAACACACATAAAAACAATCAAATCTTTCCTCTGTATAATATTAGTGTAGAAAAATAATCACCTGTAATTTATAGATATGGCTACTTGATGAATGTTTTAAAAAGAAACGTAAAAATGTTTGCGAATATTTTAACACTATTCTGGTATCGGTAGGAGGAATAAAATCAAAAGATATACAATACTCTGTGACACAAATGCCAGAATATTAAAAGAATGAATAAAAAAAATGCAATTGAACGCCTATGCAAATATTGCACGAGATCCATTCAGACCTTGTCAATTTATTATCTCCAATATTACGCTACAAGTTAACCCTAGCGCTCTGAAAGAGTGGTAGAAACATCGACTGATACCGTGCTAGCTAGTGTACTGACTCTCCCTATACGGAGATCCCTCAATGGACTGTTTACAAACAAAACTTGTTTTCGTTTGTGGATCTCGTTTATTGCCAGTTTTACTGTCTACTAGTGAATTGGTAGGAAATAAAGGGAAATAGTGAGCTTTTGATGTCCGGCTGCTGATCTGAGCTCTGTGTGTGGCGCTGCATAGAGGAAGTCTTTATGGGACATAGTAATTATGACTGCGTTGAATGACAGGAGATCGAAGTGTTTTGTGGAAGAGAGAAGACGTCCGTCCGTATTATAACGATCATGTAACTTTAGGATTTCTTGGCCATAAATGAAATTAGTGTCAGTCACAAAGTGGGTGGCAGAATGCTACTGAATGTAGTTGGTGTATGCTGCTACCCACTGGGCGAACTAAGGGGCGAACTAAGGGAAATGACGATGAAATGAAACCGGTGCTTCCTCGTGGTGTTTTTAGACCATACACAATTACATTATTGCACACGTACTTGACAGACTTGTTATTATATCGTTTCTATGACAACATGTGATTCCGTTCTGTATTTTTGATAACTTGGGTTACATTATAACAATTTTCCTAATAATCTCTAATTTTTGAATAATAAAATACTGCTCATGTTACTCGCTGATAATATAGCTTTCTACAAGTGTAATAATTTTTAAAATAGTTTCATTATTTTTTTACTTTATCCATTGCAAACAAACACACATAAAAACAATCAAATCTTTCCTCTGTATAATATTAGTGTAGAAAAATAATCACCTGTAATTTATAGATATGGCTACTTGATGAATGTTTTAAAAAGAAACGTAAAAATGTTTGCGAATATTTTAACACTATTCTGGTATCGGTAGGAGGAATAAAAGCAAAAGATATACAATACTCTGTGACACAAATGCCAGAATATTAAAAGAATGAATAAAAAAAAATGCAATTGAACGCCTATGCAAATATTGCACGAGATCCATTCAGACCTTGTCAATTTATTATCTCCAATATTACGCTACAAGTTAACCCTAGCGCTCTGAAAGAGTGGTAGAAACATCGACTGATACCGTGCTAGCTAGTGTACTGACTCTCCCTATACGGAGATCCCTCAATGGACTGTTTACAAACAAAACTTGTTTTCGTTTGTGGATCTCGTTTATTGCCAGTTTTACTGTCTACTAGTGAATTGGTAGGAAATAAAGGGAAATAGTGAGCTTTTGATGTCCGGCTGCTGATCTGAGCTCTGTGTGTGGCGCTGCATAGAGGAAGTCTTTATGGGACATAGTAATTATGACTGCGTTGAATGACAGGAGATCGAAGTGTTTTGTGGAAGAGAGAAGACGTCCGTCCGTATTATAACGATCATGTAACTTTAGGATTTCTTGGCCATAAATGAAATTAGTGTCAGTCACAAAGTGGGTGGCAGAATGCTACTGAATGTAGTTGGTGTATGCTGCTACCCACTGGGCGAACTAAGGGGCGAACTAAGGGAAATGACGATGAAATGAAACCGGTGCTTCCTCGTGGTGTTTTTAGACCATACACAATTACATTATTGCACACGTACTTGACAGACTTGTTATTATATCGTTTCTATGACAACATGTGATTCCGTTCTGTATTTTTGATAACTTGGGTTACATTATAACAATTTTCCTAATAATCTCTAATTTTTGAATAATAAAATACTGCTCATGTTACTCGCTGATAATATAGCTTTCTACAAGTGTAATAATTTTTAAAATAGTTTCATTATTTTTTTACTTTATCCATTGCAAACAAACACACATAAAAACAATCAAATCTTTCCTCTGTATAATATTAGTGTAGAAAAATAATCACCTGTAATTTATAGATATGGCTACTTGATGAATGTTTTAAAAAGAAACGTAAAAATGTTTGCGAATATTTTAACACTATTCTGGTATCGGTAGGAGGAATAAAAGCAAAAGATATACAATACTCTGTGACACAAATGCCAGAATATTAAAAGAATGAATAAAAAAAAATGCAATTGAACGCCTATGCAAATATTGCACGAGATCCATTCAGACCTTGTCAATTTATTATCTCCAATATTACGCTACAAGTTAACCCTAGCGCTCTGAAAGAGTGGTAGAAACATCGACTGATACCGTGCTAGCTAGTGTACTGACTCTCCCTATACGGAGATCCCTCAATGGACTGTTTACAAACAAAACTTGTTTTCGTTTGTGGATCTCGTTTATTGCCAGTTTTACTGTCTACTAGTGAATTGGTAGGAAATAAAGGGAAATAGTGAGCTTTTGATGTCCGGCTGCTGATCTGAGCTCTGTGTGTGGCGCTGCATAGAGGAAGTCTTTATGGGACATAGTAATTATGACTGCGTTGAATGACAGGAGATCGAAGTGTTTTGTGGAAGAGAGAAGACGTCCGTCCGTATTATAACGATCATGTAACTTTAGGATTTCTTGGCCATAAATGAAATTAGTGTCAGTCACAAAGTGGGTGGCAGAATGCTACTGAATGTAGTTGGTGTATGCTGCTACCCACTGGGCGAACTAAGGGGCGAACTAAGGGAAATGACGATGAAATGAAACCGGTGCTTCCTCGTGGTGTTTTTAGACCATACACAATTACATTATTGCACACGTACTTGACAGACTTGTTATTATATCGTTTCTATGACAACATGTGATTCCGTTCTGTATTTTTGATAACTTGGGTTACATTATAACAATTTTCCTAATAATCTCTAATTTTTGAATAATAAAATACTGCTCATGTTACTCGCTGATAATATAGCTTTCTACAAGTGTAATAATTTTTAAAATAGTTTCATTATTTTTTTACTTTATCCATTGCAAACAAACACACATAAAAACAATCAAATCTTTCCTCTGTATAATATTAGTGTAGAAAAATAATCACCTGTAATTTATAGATATGGCTACTTGATGAATATTTTAAAAAGAAACGTAAAAATGTTTGCGAATATTTTAACACTATTCTGGTATCGGTAGGAGGAATAAAAGCAAAAGATATACAATACTCTGTGACACAAATGCCAGAATATTAAAAGAATGAATAAAAAAAAATGCAATTGAACGCCTATGCAAATATTGCACGAGATCCATTCAGACCTTGTCAATTTATTATCTCCAATATTACGCTACAAGTTAACCCTAGCGCTCTGAAAGAGTGGTAGAAACATCGACTGATACCGTGCTAGCTAGTGTACTGACTCTCCCTATACGGAGATCCCTCAATGGACTGTTTACAAACAAAACTTGTTTTCGTTTGTGGATCTCGTTTATTGCCAGTTTTACTGTCTACTAGTGAATTGGTAGGAAATAAAGGGAAATAGTGAGCTTTTGATGTCCGGCTGCTGATCTGAGCTCTGTGTGTGGCGCTGCATAGAGGAAGTCTTTATGGGACATAGTAATTATGACTGCGTTGAATGACAGGAGATCGAAGTGTTTTGTGGAAGAGAGAAGACGTCCGTCCGTATTATAACGATCATGTAACTTTAGGATTTCTTGGCCATAAATGAAATTAGTGTCAGTCACAAAGTGGGTGGCAGAATGCTACTGAATGTAGTTGGTGTATGCTGCTACCCACTGGGCAAACTAAGGGGCGAACTAAGGGAAATGACGATGAAATGAAACCGGTGCTTCCTCATAGTCAAACTATTTAGTCCAACTGGTTTGACCAAGAGGAATGGTCTTTCCTCGTGGTCAAACTTTATTGATATTGCACCTTTTCAGCACGCTGTCTGCACACAGTTTATGTATGTATAGTCATAGATATATAAAAAAACATTATAAAGCAAGCACCGAATGAAACTAGTGTCAATCGATAGAAAAAATTAAATAAACTTATATTGTTCTAATTTTGCCTCTTTATACTTTTTGAGTTATTCGTCTATTACAAGCGTTAGGACATGCTGCTATCGTGGTTTTCTATTTTGGTCAGGAAACCACCTTAAATATTACTGTCTGATGATAATAATGTCACAGGTAATTACTATTTTAACTTGCGCAATCCCATGCTACGCAACAAATTATCGTGAAGTTTGATGAAAAATGTTAAATTAATAAATCAATTTGTTTCTTATAATTTTCACTTTCGAATAGTTTCATTAATGGCCAAAAAATCGAACTATATTTATAATAGCGGAAGTTTAGGTACGGCAACTATACAATAATGTTGGACTGTCTGTGGCATCGTAGCTCCCAAACTGATAAACAGATTTCAATGCAGGTTTCTTTATTTGAAAGCTGGCGTTAGCGAGATGATTATTAGCTTTATTTGCTAGAAATCGGTGGAGCCGTTTCCAAGATATTTAACTCTGATCACTCTTTATGAAGATATAAACTGAGCTTGAACTTTTGATCAAATGTTCAGTTTCGATTTTCGATGTACGAGTATACCTTTATTTTTTTATTACGGACTAGACAATTGTTTGACCACGATCTCACCTGATGGAAAGCGATGATGTGGTCGAAGGTGTATCACGCTTGCCTAGTAGATACCTATTCACTCTTGACTTGAACATACCGCGGTTCTAATTTACCGGAACCACTGACGAGGGCAGGGCATTCCACTCCTTTGCAGTTCTTATAAGAAAAGAAGAAGCGTAACGCTTCGTTTGTAACTTATCCCTTTTATATAAAAAAATATATAAAATTTATATAGTCCTCGATTCAGGTCTTCATATGTTGCTAGCATTAACGACCAGGGATCTGTGACCATTGAGGGTGTGTGTGTTTGTATGAGAGAGAGAAAGAGAGAGAGAGATTTTTATGAGTTTCGTTGTACATATTTGTGTCAGTGAGTATGTACAAGTATTTATATTTGTTACAGCACTGAAACGGCTGAACGGATTTTGAGGAAATTAGGTACATACTTTATGTCCTGATATAACACATAGGAGACTTTTGTCACGTAAAATCATCGCTCCGCGCTTCGGAGGGCACGTTAAGCTGTTGGCCCCAGCATTATTTAAGCTATGTCAGAAGCGCGCGGACGGCCTGACAAACTCTGACACCAGAGGCCAGCACTACCTCAAACAACAAGCAAACAAGCATCACGTTTTTTTTACGGTTTCTGTGAGACAGAAATGTAACTTCCACCGCGTCAGAGACGCGCGGACGGCCTGACAAACTCTGACACCAGTGGCCAGCACTACCTCAAACAACAAGCAAACAAGCATCACGTTTTTTTTACGGTTTCTGTGAGACAGAAATGTAACTTCCACCGCTTGTGATCATTGTCCTCGACACAGAAACCGCTGGGCGCATCTTAAATCTAATAAAAACTGTAATAGAAAACCCTATTTACTAGACAATAGTGTTTACTTATAAAATAAAAATAATACTTCCTCATAAATAGAAAGACAAGTGTATTTACTGTAGCCCTGAATATGTTGTTTATATCATGAACAATGGACTAATAAATAACTATGTAGATAAGTAGGCGTCGCTTAGTTACAGTGACCTGATTACATGTGTAATTAATTCTCACTTAGCACGCATTTAAATGCACTGTTGACAAAGAAACATGTTTATATGGACTGCTGCTCAGTAACTTTCGCAAACGTAGGTGCTGATAAAACTGAGCATTCACTTGTAACAAAACATTGAGCATTCGACGTTTTTTAATTTTGTCTATCTAAACAACGAATACAGCAAAACGTTGGTACGAACATTTCGTCGGTCATTCTAGTGAACGCTCAAATAAATGCTCGTCAAAAAAATATTTTCTTCGACGGAGAGCGCCGGCGCGGCGCGGCGTATTTCGTAAATATAGGAGTACCTACATCTACACAACGCTCATGACGTCAGAGACCATGTTGGCGTCGGGTATGTTTTCAAATCCAGAGAGCGAAAATGTATTCTTCGAAAGTATACCTTTACCCAAAATTTGTGACGTCACTGGCCGACATCGGGTATATATTATAGTATAGCACAATGGAGTATCCTACACTAAAATATACCCAAGAAAAATGTTGAGGTCGGGTATATTTTGGAATCCTTAACATGGGCGTAAGTATATTTTTATTATATACCCGAACTTAACACTTAAGAAGCGTTGTAGATGCATATTTTCGAAATACCCGGCCGGCGCGCGGCTGAATAACGAGAATTGATCGCCTCGGCCAAAAGATCGAAGCAAATTGTTGTGCATTCACTAATATAGAACTTTTCTGCTTATTCCACGTGTATTTTTTTTTTGTAACATTCGCTAGAATGCTCATTACAAGAATGTTGTAGTTTATCATCGCCTTAATAACTGCGCAAGTACGCGTCTGAATTCTAAAAACTCGTGAAGGGCCGATTGTTTGATCATATGTACCTATATGATGTTTTTTTATGTACATTACAGCCAATGTCAATGTCATTTCATAAATTATTATCTTATTCACATCACACAGACTATGAATCACACAGACAGAAAAATTAGTTCGAAGTCAAATACCTTTAGTCAGACGGAGAAGTTCTTTGTCTCAATGAGAAAAAAATAGTGTAGCATCGTATAAGCAAAGGTAAATAAATAAAATAAATATATTCGGGACAATTCCACACCAATTACCTAGCCCCAAACTAGGATACCCTGTACTATGGGCACTAGATAACTGATAAACATACTTATATACGAATATTACATTCATGACTCGGAAACAAACCTTTCAGCTCATCACAAAAATGATTGCACCTTGCAGGATTCGAACCCGCGACCGTTTGATTTCGTTCCTAGCATCACTAGCCACTAGACCAACCGCTCGTCAAAAAAAAGGGTTATTTAATTGTTTATTTGTGCTTAGATTATTTTGCAATAGACATTAATTTCGAGTTCAAAAAGTCGATACAATATGGGAAAATAATATGTCGATTGATAACCAATTTCATATCATTGACATCGTCTAAAAATAGCCTAAGAAATGATAAAATATTTACTGTTACAGAAATTATGAAATTTAGAAGCAATTTACACCATATTTTACCACTTTGTTTTTACGTTGTCGTATTTGTCATATAGAATAAAGTATATAAAGTTATTCTATGATATATTTATTTATTTATAATACCGATATAGGTCATGCTCATGACTCATGATATAGTTCTATTGCGCTAGAATCGGACCCATCACATCCAGGTGAACAGATAGCTCACCCGGTCACTTAGATGTTTAAAAAGCAATGTTAAATTTGAGCTTCTTGTGACAAAGGTATATATAACACAATTCCGTATCAAAACCTATTATTAGAGACGCCATCTATCAAATTCTCATCCCAGTTATCGGGTGCCTGCACACACCCGCTTATCGCGATGTAACGGGACACATTACTTTCCTCTGCGCATAAAGAAAATAATCTACGCGGGAAATCCTCTTCGAGCGGTGTGGGTCGTGAGCGGCAGCGATTTTGAAAGAACATAACTAATGGATCTGTGAGCTGTAGACCTCGCGAGCACAAACTTTTTGCAAACAGTCTAGCAGTGCACAGTAGCGCTATCTGGTTACCTTATTGCAAAACTAACATTAATAACCAAGGTGCTCCATCAATGCCTACGTTGTAGGTAAAGGGCTGAATCCACTTGTAGAAACCTAAAAGTGAGCACTTTACTGCATTTTGAGGAGCTATTCTGCTCATCACGCCGAAGATCCTCATCAGATTTTGACCAAACATTTATCTTAATGTTAACCTTTCAACTAACTAACACATTTAACCTTTCAATTAAAAAATAACCATCAAAATCAGATCTCATAAGGCGGAGATATTCAATAGCCCCCCTTTTTGCCCCTTTCTGTAGGAAGTACAAAAATCCCCCCCAATTAATAATCCCCGACGACAAAAAAAAAACAAAAAAATCGATTAACTGTATTATACCAAGATTCGTCTAGATTGGTTGAGAAATGCGACTTGTAGAGGAGAACAGCCGGATAGACATATGAAAGAATTTTTGGCCAAGCTGAAAAGGAGACGCTTCGCTCGCGCTTCGCGCTCGTTCTGTCATTTATATATCATTGACGCATAGGACCCCCCATGACTTAATAACGAAGAATTGCTACAGAAACAGGATGCATCAATGGATAAAATCCGATGTCATATTAGTAGTTTCATGAGCTAACTTTTTCTGGCCGACTGTTGCAATACAGGAATCTCCCAAGATACAGTTTTTAACTAGTTTGTGAGATAGGGTTTCAAAGTAATAGTGTTTAAAATAGCCTAAGTTTTTCATCTTATCTTATCATAATATGACAATAGATCTAAAGGAAGCCTATTGAAATGAGACAGACTGCTTTGTAAAGGGATGATACACAAGAAATAAGTTCAAAAACTAAAACCCGCCTACGGTCGGGTGAAAAATATCCTATGACACTCTTGCGATGAAAACGAATCGATTGATACCTCGCTTGGTAAAATCGAACGAAGTTTTTAGTTTGAATACATGACCCTTCCCTAGCTTCGCCATAGTCGGGTAAAAATACAGCGTATGACACTCTATATTTTGTATTTATTTTCCACTGTGTAGTCAAGAATATTTTTTCGGACTGAATTATTTATTACTGACTTGAAAAAACTTTAAGTTACTTGGCTATAAAACATTTCATAATCATGCGTATTTTAATTACTAGATGTGTCCTGCGGCATTGCACGCGTGCGAACTGTGAAACCCCTTAGAGTGCTAATTTTCAAAATTATTCCTCCTCTACACTACCAAAGGAAGCTACCCTGAAAAATTCACTTTGCTTTGTGTTCATAGTCAGTGTATCAAACAGAGACACGAAGCGTCCGCCCATGGCTTATTTAATTAGAAGATTAGCCCTACAGCTTATAGCTTGCACCAAACAGTGAAGAAGCGCGGTGGGAAAAAAAAGCGTAGTTACCGTCGACAGCCAGTTAGGTGAGATGTGATCGAGTGCCGTGACTAGCGAGTTGCACCCAACGAGAGTAGTGGTAGGGTGTGGCGTGTGTGACAGCGGGGATACTCAGTGATAAAGGCAGTGTGCAGGAATAGCGACAGCGAGGATGTTCTAGCAGCGGTAATAGGATATGGAGTTATATATGGAAACTGACAATCACTATTGTAGGTAAGGCTAGCGTGTTACTTTTTGTGCCTCTGATGTAGATAATGTGTTATTGCGTTTTGGTATAATGATTTGCGTTTATTGGGCGATATTTGTTAGCAAAGATTTACTTTTCCACATTACATGTGCTAATTAGTTGTGATTAGTAGCTTAATAACCCTATGTTTGGAACAGACCCTAACTTGTTACGAAAATAGTACGTGACTACGGGATATTATTTTTATTTGTTTAGTGACAATTTCAACTGGGATACTGAAATTGTATGATTTTTTTAACCGCTCAGAGGAGAGCTCTACCTCTCGGGTTCGCTCGAACGCTATCAGTCCCACCAAACCCGATTGTTACCTAACTCGTTACGACAGCAGTACAGGATATTATATTCATTTGTTTAGTGCCAAGTGTGAGTAGAACGCCGAAATTGTATCTTTTCGTAAGAAGACATTTTTTCAGTGGGTACGAGAATGGTTCTAATTAGAATTATGAGCCTTGCTTAAATGAGGTTACTTAATTATAATTTTTTGGTTAGTGGTAATCATTTTCTTGAAAGACGGAATTATAATGCGTGATGGCTCAGGGGAAAGGATAAAGCCGATGGCAAAAGCTGCAAACATGGGGATACCATACCATCGCTAACCTGAGGTCCTTCGAGGGTGTATACCAGCTCAAAGGGACTTCAAGGACACAATAACAAAGGAAGATTATATAACTTGATGGATACCCAGGCACTCGACGCGACACTATTATAGTCCAGTAACAATGAGGAAACTTAGTGGTGATAGCCGTCCTTTTGGCTTTGGATAGTAGATCTTTCTCGCATGGAAGAAAATAGGTTCACAGCTGACATACATTTACAGAACGGCGACGGACTATTTTGTCACACTCTTCTTCAAACCCTCAGTGAGGACGTAATTTGCAATCATGGTGTTCCCACTTAAAGTAATATCACCATCAGGACTCGGCATGAGGTAATAATAAATACATAGGGCTATAATATGTAGGTGCACAATCCATACCAATATATAAAAGTGAAACGTTGTCTGTGTGTTTGGGGAGTTTGAACGCGATAACGGCTGGACAGATTAGATATAAAATTTGGATTGGACATAGCTTATACCCTGGAATAAAACATAGGATACTTTTTATCCCGAAAAATGTTTTTATGGGAAAACTGGTAAATTTTGATTGCTCTCTGTAAGGAACGGTTGCCATGGAAACGAAATAACAAGTCAGTGAAAAAACATCAAGAGCTGAGTGTTCTACTTTTGCATTGAATTTTAATAACTTATAAGAACAAGGGTGCTATTTTCGCGATATACTGTAGTCCGCGCGGACGAAGTTGCGGGCGGGAAAGCTAGTTATATGATCATGAAATCTTGTTTTTCAAATTTGCATCTCCTCACCATAGAGTTGGGCCAAAGCATGAAAATGTCAGAATGACAGGTAGATATTTGTTTTTTTAAGAATAAATCTAGACAAACTATCAATTGAGTTTTTATTATGACGAAAGAGAAAGAAATAAAATGAAAAAATGTAAGAGAATGTTGTATTTTATAATTTTACTTACCAGCTCTTTTTCTCTCATTGCGATAATTTTTGAAAAAAATTGTTGAGTCTGCAAACAAAACTGGATTTCTTGGAGCCATTATCTGCATTGAATCTATGATGAAACTATATACCTAACTATTTAGTAGAAGAAAAAAACTTATGTTTTATGTATCACTTAGAACTTTTTTTAGGATTGATTAGAAAACATGGCGGCTACAACAACAATCCTAATGTTCTACAGTTTAGAGCTGCGTATAAAACAATGTTGAATCACCTGAACTACGATCATCATTAAGTGGCAATTTATTAGTCAATTTCTGTATTTTAAATTCAGCGTCTGTAAATGTCATCAATAGCACATCCAACTTAAGATGACATCATGCAGAAGCATTCGAAGTTTTGCAGACAGTTCAAGCACTTGAATCTGATTTGGAAGCTGAAAGAAACTGTGTTTGTTTTTTCAAATGTTCTGTGTCATGAAATGCAACACAAGCTTCACAACTCATAGTCGTAGGGTATATATCAGGATATGTATCCCGCTTTCTAACAAAAACTTTGAAATGTGAAGAATGTGTTGACAGCTTAACCACAACGAATAAACTCTCGCATCACAAATTAATAACCATAAAAGATATGGGTGGATTGTGCTGTTCTTCAGAAGCAGTTCAGTTTAAATCACGCAGCCAGAGTCAACAATTAATATTTATCTGAACCCCAGAAATTTACCAAACTTATATTGTTTACAGGAAAATAAACCAAACTGTGTTATTAACTTTATCAGATGGTCTTTTATTTATTTCGTTCATAGAAATTCGATAGGCAGATTAAAACAAAGTGTCGCATCTGTGCAGTCTGCGTCGCATCTGTGACTCGTTAGCCTGCCACAATGCGCAAAGATATTATTCGTGACGTCTGCTCTATACGTAGTAATAATACCTCAATGTTGTTGACACAAGTAACTAAAATAAACTAGTATTATGTTATTTATAAACAGTTAAAAACTAAAATGATTTTCATAAATCTTATTGCTGTAAACTTTAACCTGAAATAAACTTTAACTTGAACCTGAACTATAGAACTCTACACCCTCGAAATCTTAGAACCAATTCCAGACTTTATTGCTTCCTGCGACTCAAAACTGTTTATGTTACGCAAGCAAACCGTTTGAAAGGCGAAATTTTATTCATTTCGGTGTCAAAGGTACCTCGATGTCGAATTTCAAAGGCTTTGCTCGGTTTGGAAGTTGACTGTTTTTACCTGTAAAGAAAGAAATATGGCTTAGATTGATTTACTTAGTCTCTTAACCAATAAAAATAAATGATTATAAAAAACCAGACTGTGAACAAAACGTATAAGAGGCAAATAAGCTTTAAAATTTTGATTTTGAAATATAAGATGCAGTCGGAGGCATGAAGCGTTAGCTCGCCAGGTTCTAGCTGATCCCGTCAAAGGAGAAATTAAATGCATGATGCCAACGACTGCATGTCATATTTCAAAATCTAAAATCTAAATCTGTTTGCCTATTTTATTTTGATACACAGCTAGTTTTTTGTTTTTATAATAATTTATCTTTATTTTATACTTTATAAATATAAGATTGAGTGAAAATGGTTGATAACCAACTTTAAATCTATATAGATCCTAAATGGTTATTCAAAACGAAAGATGATAAGAGAAATATGTAGATGATTTTTAAATACATATTCAGTGATACCCCATTTGACATACTTCGTTGACTTTCATTTCTTTTTTACCTTTTGGCATGTGGTTGTCGCCATATTAAATTTTGATTAATGTAATTTCTTTAGCTCTTGCACATTGTACGTAGGAAATGTTTATGCTCTTGCATGATTAAGACAAATCGATTGACGTAAGAATCATCAAAATCGAACCACGTGTTCGATGTATATAGTGCCACAAAGTAACAGACATACATACTAACCTTTAAATCGTTATAGATTCTAAATGGTCATTCAAAATGAAAAAATGGTAAGAGAAACCTAAAGATGTTTTTTCTTGCTTGTTTGTCTAGTACTGACCTCTGGTGTCAGGGTTTGTCAGGCCGCCCGAGGGCCTCTGAATCTAGAAACACTCGCAAGATTAAGGCAAATCAGTTGACGTAAGAGTCATCAAAATTGGCCCACGGGTTTGGTTTATATTGTGCCAGGAAGGAACAGATATACATACATACATGCACAGGCTGATAAACACAATACTTTGCGCTCAATCTGGTAAAAAGCAGAACCACCGTAAAAATTAAACTCCATCTTTAGTACATACGTTTTGAGTGGGTCGACTTTCCAGAAACCGGCAGTCAGTCCGACCGTGACATTGCACTGCCTCAATGTCACCGACCGTGACATTGTCGCAGGAACCCGCAGCCCGCACGCCGCAACATTAGCAAATCGTGTTTTAATGCGAAATCAATGTAAATACGCAGGTGAAAGAATGACGTGATGGTTCTTGTAGTAATTTATTACCTAGGTACGTAACCTTTTATGGTAAGCAGTTGTGTGCGACAAAAAAATCGCACATCACACTAATATTGTACAGTTGTATGTGTATATTTTTTACTCCTTCACGCTGAAACGGCTGACCGGATTTGGTTGAAATTTGGTGTGTATATACTTATGTCCTGGAAAAACACATAGGGTACTTACTTCACTTCACTTCTTGTTTTATGGCATTTGCCATAAAACAAGAAGTGAACACATGAAGTGAAGTGCCACAAATGTGGAGTTGCCATTCCACAATTACGCCAATGTCAATGTCATGAGTCATCAGATCTCAAAGTGACAGGTGTCAAAGTGACAGGTGTCAAAGTGACCGGTGTCAAAGTGACAGGTGTCAAAGTGAGCGTAGGCGTAATATTTACCCTCTACCAATGCAGATTGTGCGTTTGAGCCCTTTGGTCATCTATCCATTTCGGAGGTAAGAGCGGATAATTCAGACATAATAATTTTCATCTAATTTCTTAAATAACATTAAAACTACATATTTTAAAAATATTAAAATAGGAGAGCCTCATAAAAGGGCTTGTTGTTTTGATATGTCACAAACAATCCTCGTGGTTCACTTGATATTAAATGATCGAAGTACGAGGAATTACGAATCCTGGTAGTTAGATCGATCTAACCGTCAGGACCTAAAAATCCTCGTGGTTCGCTTGATCGAACTACGAGATCGAACCTCGCGGCCGGAGCGCACGGTACAGTTTACAAAATTATTTCTTTATTCTTTAATTTGCTCCCCCTGCCTCGCCCCAAAAGTCAAAATTCATTTATTTACGTTACACGTCCGTATTTGGGTAACAGAAATTCATGTGTACCAAAGTTCAACTTAATCGGTCCAGTTGATTCGGATAAATTTTAGCTGGAAAGATACACGAAAATACCTTCTCGAACTACTATTTACCAACATTTACAATTTTATAATGATGTTGGCTTCATGGAATTTCTCAACTGTTCCACAAGTACTTACATGAAAAATGTATAGCGCCAGAGGTCGTTGCTCGACCGACCATGAAAATGTTTGCTACACCCACGGCTGCCATAAATAATACATGTGGGGGTATGTTATGTCTTTTATTTTATATTGAGTTGTTTGGGTGAAGATATGGTACTTTAAAGTTATTGCGTTGAGAGACTGAAACACACTGGTCTTCCAAATTTGATACCACGCTTTTAAAAATCATATTTTTTTTAATAAATTGCTTGGCTCCGTGTCATTGGATTGAGATACCAAGTACACCAATTTTTAAGTCTCGCAACAAATCAAACGATGAAAATCGCATCGCAATCGGCCCAGTAGTTTCATTCGAAACTTAGTACCACACTTTTAAAATTAATAGATTTAGATTTTTATTAAATTGATTATCTTCTATTATTGGATTGAGATATCAAGTACACTAGTTTTTAAGTCAAAACCTAAGCTATCCAACAGTGAAAATAGCATCGCAATTGGACGGTTGGATAGCTTAGAGGTTGACTTTAAAACTGAGGTACTTGTTATCTTAATCCAATGATTAGATGCCGAGCAATCGATAACAATATTTTTGACGGCTGACGGAATTTTGATCAAATTTTTGTATATAGGTATTTTAGGTCCTGGAATAGCAGATAGTGTACTTTTAACCTAGAGCAATGACTACGCGTGCGAGGTCACAGGCATCAGCTAGTACTTATAATAAAGCAATATGACCTAAAAAGTCTGTACAAAGAAGATAATCATAAAAATTACTAGGGTACTTAAAATAAGCTACTGACTAATAATATAACATTTTTTAAATCGTTTCTGTCTGTTTGTTTGTTTGTCTGTTTCTATGCTCGCGCATTACGTAAAAACTACTGAATCGATTGAGATGCAAAGTTCACTGTTGGATAGCTTAGGGTTTGACTTAAAAACTGGAGTATTTGGTATCTCAATCCGATGAGTAGAAGCCGAACAATCTATAAAAATAATTTTGACAGCTGAAGGCATTTTGATCAATGTACTTTTAACCTCGAGAAATGACCACGCTTGTAAAGCCACGGGAATAAGCTAGTCGTAAAATAAATGCATTCTTTACGATTACATTTCTGTATACATACATGTACACACCTAGTCTAGTTCCTGTAATCAATAATGATGAAGTACAAACAAACATACAATGTATTGAAGGAAACAGCAAGAAATCGGCTCGATTTCTTAGAACTCTAGACTAATAACGAGTCTGCTCGTCCCCGGATCTACGACTTATTTATTTACCCGAGTACGGCGAAGCAAGGGAAACCCTTCCCTTGCCCCTTTCCCTCCTTATGAGTTTAACAGTCTATGTATGTAGGTATGTATGTGGGTATGTGGATGTTCCACCATATCGCCCCTATTATTCCGATTTTCACAAGCGTGGTATCAATCAATTCGTTTATACGTTTAGAGTGTTTTTTACTCGACTACGGTGAAGTACGGTTATGTGTTAAAACTAAAAACTTGGTCCGATTTTGACAAGCGAGGTATCAATCAATTCGTCTATAGGTTTAGAGTGTTTTTTTATACCAGACTACGGTGAAGTACGGTTATGAGTTCAAAATAAAACTTGGTCCGATTTTGACAAGCGAGGTATCAATCGATTCGTCTTTATCGCAAGAGTGTCACAGGCTATTTTTAGTTGTTGAGCTTAAGTCTTGTTTTCATTAATTTGTAGATTAACCTCAAGGCGTCTGGTGAATGTCAACATGATATTTGGCTAGACAAAAAGGCGGCAGGACTAGGTCATAGTGATAAAAGGTGACTAAACTCATGAATAATTAAATAACACGAGTATTCGTATGCCAAAAGATCTGAAATTAGGTCGAAAACCACCCTACTGAGGTCAGACGACGTTATTAGTGCGTGTGCGTGTGCAGTGATGCGTTTATTTACTCTTTAGCACAAAAACAATTGTATAAGGAAGACTTAATGCTAAGTAGCCTTTTCTACCAGGCTATCTAAGAAATAAGTTAATAAAAAAAGTTTTAAATAATATTTTATGCAGTATCCATGTCATGGTGTAACTTAGAACAGCCTATCACAATTAAACTTGTAAACAACATTTCGTGTCTGTCGTGTTAACGTTGAGGAGTTCTCTAGTCAGGACCCAACCCTGGGTGCAGCAACCATGTAGGTACTACAAAACTTCTCTACTGGCTATTATAATAAAATGTGTACACAAAATTTCGTGTCTGTGCGCTGAACCTTTGTAGAGTCCCTTTATTTTGAGCTAATCATGGATGTCAGTTCATTTCATGCTTACCATAAAAATGTATTGTTATCGGAACTGAACCAACATGTAAAAATTCAACTCCGTATGATAAGAGGAAGTGGTTCAGCTTGCAAGATTTGACCTAAACAAAACATACATACATACATTGCATATTAGATAAAAGCTTTTAAAATGGTGGTGCAGTAACAAATATTTACATATGTTATACATATAACCCATAAATAACCCATTGCCCTAATCATTTACTGATTATAAAAACGTTTCTTTCACCAATTATTGATATAACAAAGCTATTAGGCGTAGGAACATACTTTATAGGCTGAGGCACGCCACTACATTACACACGCTACTAAATCTTTAAATCTCATAAACAACTAAATGTAAATCACAAAACAACCCATCCACAACGCTTCCATATTCTGTCTGACACACAGAAAACTCGACTACGCAGAAATTCTTAATACGCACGCAATGAAAGGAAAGTTCAGGCCTATGACCCTACCACAATAAAAACTGCATAACGCTATCCGGGCTAAAATTGTGATGTCGACGCACTCCGTACTCCACTTGACCTTAAAACTAATTCAAATAAAAACCAGTCTTAACACTCCCCGATAGGACTTACTCTCCAATCACAATCAGAGCATATGTGAGACCTTTTAAATTCCAGATCCAATTGCCATTGAATACCTCCCAGGTTTTCAAACGACACATCTAAATTTCTCTGCTTCACTAGAATAGACATTAAAACAGTCCGTTTGGATGGAAATTCGCCTGAAGTGCATCACAGGAGCCCCTGGGACGTGGATAATGCCCTTTGCGATTGCTGCAATTTTTCGTATTCGACTTATTTGCTTTGGAATACCGCTCATATTTCCTTGCTACCTCAACCCTGGCCAAACTCCAAACGTATTAACACCCTCCCTAATTGACATTGAAGATTGAGCATTAAATCTAGCTGCATAAAGTGGAATATTGATTAATAAGTATATGGAAGTGACAGGAGAGTGTCACGACATTGCATTCCAGAAGATGCGAATGACTCTACGATACGGCCAGACAAGGGCACACGACACTTGCTCATGCATGAGGGATGTACATATAAACAGATTCGTTTTGTTTTAGTTTTGATTTGTAGTGTTTGAGTTCTCGAGTGGAGACCACGTTAAGGCAAACGTAGCGTAGGACGCCCTTTAGCTAGGAGGAGTGACGACATGCGAAAAACGGCTGGATGAAAATAGATCAGGAGAGCTGAAGACTGAGCTCAGTGGCGTGCATTAGGAGAGGCCTACGTTCAGTAGACAAATAAAGACTGATGATGATGATGATGATGATGATGATGAAACAAACATATATACAAGAGAGGCTAAATAATACAGTTAAATAAATAATACAAGTTACTATATATGTACTATGTATATCTTAGTTTTTACAGTTATCGAGGGTCTTTTACACTTAATTATGAACCATTAACGCGTAGTGTAATTATCTTCTTTGCCATTACTCTATCTTTTTTTTTATTACGGACTAGTCAATCGTTTGACCACGATCTCACCTGATGGAAAGCGATGATGTGGTCGAAGGTATAGCACGCTTGTCTAGTAGATACCTATTCACTCTTGACTTGAACACACCGGGGTTATAATTTACCGGAAACACTGACGAGGGCAGGACATTCCACTCCTTTGCAGTTCTTATAATAAATGAAGAAGCGTAACGCTTCTTTCTTGTGCGAGGTATTTCAACCATGAAAGGGTGGCGCTTTGCTGATCGTCTAGTCATACGGTGATGGAAAGGTGATGGGGGAATCAGGTTGTGCAGTTCTTGTGCACACTCTCCATAGTGCAGTCTGTAGAATACCGCCAGGCTTGCTACCTCACGTCGATGCGCCAGACTTTGAAGCTTACTCTTTACCAGAGTGTCATCCCCAATGAGCCTGATAGCACGTCTCTCAATTGAACCCAAAGACTCGAGCTGATACTTGGCAGAACCGTCCCAGAGGTGGCAGCAGTACTCCATACAAGATCGGACCTGTGCTTGATAAAGATTCAAAAGCTGTCCCGGTGTGAAGTACCGCCTAACCTTAGACAAAATACCAAGTTATTTTGCAGCTACCTTGGCTTTGGATTCAATATAAGACCCAAAATTCAGGTTTGATGCGAGTTCGACACCCAAAAGCTCCAAATGGTCGCCTATTGGTATTGTTAAACTTTGGAAAGACGGAGATCGGTTTAGAGGACTCTGTTTAGCAGAAAACAAACACGCAGAAAACAAACACGCCTGCGTTTTAGCAGCATTAAACTTAACCAGGTAAGCATCGCCCCAATCGGACACGGCTTCTAAGGCTAAATTTAAACGGTCTACCATAGCCTCTCTCTGAAACTGGACAGCGTCACAGCTGGCTTGAGCATTGGAAGTATATCTCTCAACTAGAGTACTGTCATCAGCATACCCAAAGGTACCGGGCTTCAGAAGGTCATTAATGTGTAGTAAAAACAGTGTAGCCGAGAGAACCGATCCCTGAGGTACACCGGCATTGATAGCCATTTGATCAGACGAGCAGCCCTCTAAGACTACTCGAATAGATCGTTTCCTCAAGAAATCAACTATCCAATTGCATAATCCAACAGGTAAACCATATGAGGGAAGCTTGTTTAAAAGGCCATCGTGCCAGACCCGATCAAATGCCTTCGATATATCAAGGGAGACGGCAAGCGCCTCACCATGCATCTCTATGGCTTCGCTCAGTACGTGCTCAGTACGTCTATCTATACTTATAATAAAGCAAGAAGTACGAAAAAGTCTGTACAAAGAAGATAATAAAAATAAATAGTTTATGGTACTTAAAATAAGCTACTGAACTAGAAAATATCATTTTTTTTAAATCGTGTCTGTCTATTTGTTTGTTTCTTTGTATGTAAGTTTGTTCGCGCATCACGTCAAAACTGACCGATTGCGATGCGGTTTTCATTGTTGTATAGCTTCGGGTATGACTTAAAAACTGGGGTACTTGGTATCTCAATCCGATGAGTAGAAGCCGCGGGCATAGGTTTTTACTAAATAAATGAACTGCAAAACATTAGATATGTCTAGACGGCATACATTATCCTGTTTTAAATGTACTTAGTAAACTGAAATAGACGTACACGGACAATTAAGTTAAACTTAAATTAAATGCGATTTTAATGACATTTACTCGTAAATGAAGTTGTCCTGGGTACATTAATCATACGTCTGGACGTTGTCCAAATGAATAATCTGGGACTTTTTCATATGAATATATCAGAATAATTTCAAATATATTAAATGTCAGTACCATCAATTTTATTATTGACTAGTTGTGCCCGCGGCTTCACACAAGTGACCATTCCTCTAGGTTAAAAGTACTTTATGTGCTATTCCAAGAGCTAAAATACCAACAACCAACAATTGATCAAAATTTCTTAAACCGTCAAAAAGATTTTTATCAGTTTTGGCTTCAGTATCGAATATAGAGTACCCTTCAAAAATTGTTATTTATTAGTTCAAAATTAACATAACTTTGGACCCCTATCCCGTAGGAACCTTTTATTTTTTCGGGATAAAAAGTATCCTCAGTTTTAACCCATAATATAAATGTTCTTTAAATAACTTTCAACCCCTATCCTGCGGAAACCTTTTAATTTTTCGGGATAAAAAGTATCCTATATACTACCTGTTAGAATGAACTCAAATCATACCAAGTTTCATTTGAATTCATCCAGTATTTTCGGCGTGATGCGCGGCCAAGATACAGACAGACAAAAAAAGAAAAAAAAAACAGTTTTATTATATGTATAGAATATATAAGATGGACTGTCATTGAGAGTTTTTCCCACCACATTCGGTGAAGATAAAACTTATCAACTAACTAACTAACTTAACTATATACTTAATATATACTTAACTTATTTCTAACACTTTCGTAAGTGGAATCGTAGTTACACAAAACTATTGAGCGTAGTCAAAAAAAGTAGCCAAAGTGACCTTTTAAAATTAGATAGTATCGTTAATAGATCGTTAATGTTCTAATTTCGGCTACACAACATCCTATTTGGGAAACATCCCATTTGGGGAACCTTATAAAATACCTACACAAAAGTGGCATTTCGGAAACTATGTATTTAATATTTATACATTTATCTGGGTTTCAGAACCCAGTACCATAATATGGTTAGTGATACAATAAGAATAGTGAGGTATAGTTTAGTTCAAAAACTACTAGATTAGCTATAATAGGGGAAAGGGGTAAGGGGACCGATTTTGATGCGGCTTTTACGTTTGAAAGCTGATCTGATCATGATGCTTCGTAGCTATAATAGGGGGTGAAGGGGTCTGAGGTTATATACATTTTTATCTACACTCATATCGTAAAATCCGGATTATGTGGCATAATGATATACATTACACACGGCACGTCCCTATTTTTTTTTTATATAACACTGTTTTTTGAACTAAAGGATGTTTTTTTTACCATTAAGGCACCATTAAGGCTCCGCACCTAAGAGGGTTTTCGTCATTTTTTTTTATCTATGGAGGCACGTTTTAGACCGTATGCGCGCGAATTCGCTGTGGACTAGATTTTGGCGCTATAATTTACTTTACATTATAATTTATTTAGTACCTAACCAATTTTATGTGATTTATCATGTTGATCAAATGTTTTATCCTGATTAAAAATGTGACAAAGATGTGTTAAACATGTGAAAATAGTGTTCGTGAGGAGAAATTTAATTAAGTGTAAGTTCCTATTGCAAGAGTGTTGATAAAGTAGTGTATGAAACGGCACATAACTAGGTATTAAAACACTCGAGTGATACTATTAAAATTCCCTTCATTATGCAACCGTTTCATAAAGTACTATTAATTTGGGCTTGTTATAGTAATCTTTGCCCGGCCATCCTCGTGCGTTGTAGTGTCGGTGCGGCCATAGGGAGAACGCACAGTATTCTTAACCACTTGAGTGTTAAAAAGCGGTTATAACCGGTATTCCAGTAGTAGCTACGTTGATTTGGCGCGTGTTATGCTCAGGTGGAAGATTCTACAGTAAGAGAGGCTGTTTTTTCACTGGCATACTTACCTCTTTCTTAAATGCGCGTGTTTTTTTGGGAAGTGTTTTTTCACCTTGTCTGCTTGCAGCTCATAATAAAGAGACAGAGCGACGTTGAGGGGATGTTAAAGTATAATCTTGAGGAGTAAATAAGTAATACGAAGCACAGTAAAATAAACAAGTTCATTTTCTAGCTTATGTACACTGTACTTGGTACCGACTTAATCCCTATCGAAGTGAAACTTTTGGCACAATTGGGGAGTTCTTTTTTTTGTTTGCTAGCTTATCATATGAGAGACTGGCCTCTGGTGTCAGAGTTTGACAGGCCACTCGAGGGCCTCTAACATGGCTTTAACTACTGCTAATTAATAATTACAACCGAGACCGACAGCTTTACGTGCCCACCAAAACACGGAGCAATGGAAAATCACAAATAACTTTTAAAAGTCATTGGAGCTGAGGACCGAACCCGGTATCGTTGGATAATCTACACTAGTGACCGCTCGGCCATCTCGCTTCTGGGTCAAGATAACTAAACATCTCAAGTTCATTTACAAACAAAATATTATATTCGTTTGTTTGTCGTAAGAGGTGTGCTGGTGTCAGAGTTTGTCAAGCCCCTCGAGGGCCTCTGACATGGCTTAACGACTGCAATTAATCAATACCAGCTGGGACCGACAACTTACGACTCGGCACGGAGTGATGAAAAACCGCACATAACTTATCAAAATATCTTGATTTGGTGGGATTATATTTAATTTCATCAGTTCTTCCTTCTAATTGTACTTCTCCATTCTCCACCCACATGCGATGCCATTATTTTATTGAAATAAAATTGCCTCATCAAATACGCCCGGGTCAATAAACTGGTTGGTTCAGCGATCTTTAATTTATTGGTTCTTTTATAGGGGCTTATTTTATTAGAGAAGTATGTAATGAAGGAACATAACCAACTCGTGTAGTTATCGCTATAAATGTCTGTTACTTTAACCACAGAATAAAGAAGTACTTTAACTATCAAAGTTATTTAATTTGAAGTGTATTGATATTAAAACTATTTCATAGGTTCTCAAGTCGTCTGTAGGTATATTATAATACATAACTATAGTTTTTCCTAGCTTTTGCCCACGGCTTCGCTCGTGTGGTCCTTTTTTTCTTGTGGTTTCCTTAAATGCACCTACAGGTAATTCACGAGGATATTATATCTTTGTTTATATGATATTTCTTTTTAAGATTTGATTCTTGTCGCCAACACTATCAATTGGTGCAATAATATTGTTACATAACTTTCAACCCCTATCCCGCAAGAACCCTTTGGTTTTTCGGGATAAATGTTAAAATGTTAATCCATAACATCAGCTATGATTGTGCCAAGTTGCATCAAAATTCGTTCGACAGTATCAGCGTGATGCGTGTTCAAAGAGTTTGTTTGAGTTGCATCAATATAAATTATATCTTCCTAGGCAACGATTAAAACTTTATAAAGACAATGTACTGCATGGCTATCCGCATTTATAATAAATTGACAGATAGTTTTAAAGAACTATGTTTGTCGAGATTCAAATTTAAATTATATAAAGTTTTTGATTGACAAATGTTACTATTTAATTAAAGACTTTTTGGAGGACAAACTGAAATGACTATTTAATTTAATTTTAGTTTAGTGATATTTTGACATTAATTTTTAATTTTAATTATTTTTGGCCCATTTCCATTGTAATAATATTATTTCTTAATTTTAATATAAGTACATATTTGCACACCATTGTTTATGATGGTAGAATGTAATGAACAATTTTATAATAATTATTACCACCATAATGTAACAACATTCTTGTGAATAAATGTTTGATTGATTGATTGAGACAGAAAGACAGAGAGACGTATGTTTGTCTCTGTGTTTTATTGTTTGAATTGGTATGTTCCCGAAACTTCTAGCAAACAAACACTTATCGGAATAGGTTATTTGCTTGAAGTAAAACATCAATAATGAATAATGAAAAATGCTGATTTTACAGTTTTTTAAAGAGGGTTCTTACATATATTATGTCATATGCTCATATGACGAGTATCAACCTAGATTATTTGAGCTCCAATATCTCAGAAACGCGTTTTTTTGTTGTTATTGAAATCCTATCGCTTTATTAAGTTTTGGTCAGTGGGCGCGATTTCACAACTATTTCAAAACGTCTTGCAGTATGCCACAAAAGTTAGAAAGCCATGTAACATTATGAGTTATAAATTATGAAAGAAAAATAAAAAATTAAACTTACTGCATCAAAATAACACGACATCCATATAAATTCCGCGCTCGTTTATATTGCATTAAGTTTATCCAAGTTGGTACAATGTATGAAATTCGCCTACCCTTGGCATGGTTCCATCTCTGAGTGAATTCTCAATGAGCCATCAGGACGTGTGAGTACAGGCGTGAGAAAACTTGGGGGTAAAATAGACATGTCGAGTAAATTAGACTATTACGAAATTCAGCAAAATAGCGTTATTGTACTATGGCTACTTATATTTTAATTGATAATGCTATGTTCTTCGGAACTTCTTGTCCAACCATGCGCGACTGCGTGTATGGAATTGTTTCAGTATTCAGCACCGCCGCCTGAGATCCGGAAGAAATTCAAGTATTATTTAAAAAAAACATTTTATTTTGTTTTTTATTTAGTTATTTCTAAAGTGTACTGTGTTGTACTAGTCAAACCTCAAATTGATACCGATATTGAAGGGTATGAAAAAAAAAAGTATCCCGCCATTTTGTGCTGGCGGCCATCATGGATATGGATTTTTTATGGTGTATTGTACTCTAGTAGTTAAGCCGTTTCATTTGATACCCATATTGAGAGGGTTGAAAAAATATGTAATCCGTCATTTTGTGGCGGCGGCTATCTTGGATTTACATGTAACACATTTACATTGAATATACATAATTATATTGTCACCAAATTTCCATTTCAGATCAATCGGTCAACAAGAAGGGGGTAAAAATTTAATTACTAGATTTGACCCAAACAAACACATAAAAAAAACAAACATTAACAAACAGGTCAGGCTAAATAAAACCGTTTGAAAAATTGTTCTCCTCCCTCCACTCAGAACTTAAGGGCGACATAGTCTAGCGGTTTACTAATGCGATTTAAAATTCAACGTTACAGGTTCGGTCCTAGGCTCCGCACCGATGGCTTTTCTAAGTTATTTGCAGTTTTCCTTCGCTCCGTACTTTAGAGGGAACGTTACGCTGTCGGTCCCAGCTGTTATTGATTAATAGCAGCCGTTAAGCCATGTCAGACGCCTTCGGACAGCCTGACAAACTGACACCAGAGGCCAGCACTACCTCATATGAAAACCAACCAACTCTGACTTGAGAACGATTTGAATTAGGCTGCTCCTGGTGAACGCCACACCGATAAATTCCCAAAGCCATCACAATGAGTCGTGATAATTATAACACATTTGCGCTATTTGTGACGGCTTGAATGCTTTTACGTAGCCAGCGGCGATATCACTACATTCCCAGTTAACTTGGTTATGCTGAAGAGCAGCATAGCAGTCCTCCGAGCAAGTAATCGATGGACTCGACACGGCACGAATGATGTTAGCATATTAATGTCCAATCTAAGATCACGCCCGCGGCATCCGCTCGTTCTGTGCTATTGTGTATGGGTTGCATATGGTATCTATATGGTTGGAACATATGGTTTGAGCATTTGCGGTATTGACAACATTTTGGTGGTGATGTTAAATGGCACACTTTATGTTTTAAGATTAGTGACTTTTTTTTGGGCAACTTGATTGACGGAAAAACTACAGATCATGAGGACTCAAGGTTTGTTAACGTAGTTTCGTTTCTTTCAGAGAGGAAATGCTATCGTTGGCAATTAAGACACGTGTGATTATATTCCCCCAGAAATTCTTTCACCAGGACTTGAAATACATTGGCCAGTCTGGAAATACCATGATTGGCTTCGCGGCGGGGTTGGCTGCGGTAAAGACAATATTATGGTGCATACATAGCCGATCGAAAAGGTCGAGAGTGAACCTACCTAGGTATCTAGACAAGCGTGCTTCACCGCTGTCCATCAGGTAAGATCGTGGTCAAACGAAACTAGTCCGTTACAAAACAAAAATACGTCACCTACTTATACCGAAATAAATCTATCCTATAATCATAATCTAGGCAATCATTTTCAATAGGCACAAAGGTTTAATATAGGCAAAGTCACGACAATACTCCACGAAGGTCACCAAGTCATCAGCTGGTACTGAGCAATTAGTTCCGTCGTTGAGTTAGACCTCAGACGTGCCTAAGTCGTTATTGTTCTGTCTTGACTGTTATGTCCATGGAGAACTCACTTGCCTGTCAGTCTAATAATCTTCTAATGGCTTGTAACCTACAGCTACTACTAGCTATATTTAATAAAAAAATAAAAAAATACAATAAAAATTTATTTTAAAAAAAAACAGTATATAATGTAGTAGTTGTTCGTGAAGGCACAAGCCATGTAAAAAAAATAATGTAATAAGTTTCTATCCATAAGTCTTCTTCTATCTATTTATGTAAAAATTCAATTTTGTTTGTTTGCAGATATGTTTAATTATGTGGCTTTTACGATTTTAAATTCAAAATCACTTGAACGGATTTCGTTGAAATTTTGTAATGTACACTAGTTGGACCGAAATAGACCATTTTTACACATCTGTCCAAAAAAGGAGTGTATTGGTTTATGTTTGTATGTGAGTTTCTTTATTCCACCATAACTTTTAAATGCCTGAACAGATTTAGACTTTTTTTTTTCTTCAATAGGGCTGTTGTAGTATGGGACCATTTTCAAACTCGGAAAAAAAAACTCTACGTTTACAATATAAAAAACAATAATATGAATATAATATGTATTCTAGCAAATAAATAAATGATTGATTGATTGATTGATTGATTAAAACTGAGGCCTTGATAAGCACATTCCAACAGTACATACATACATACATTATTGGCAAAAACTCTTTTTTTGGCAGGGCACGCGTGTTTTTTTAGCTTTAAAGTTAGTTTATTTATTCTCTTGCGTTTTCCCAAGAGAATAAATAAACTAGGGCCATTATTCTCTATTGGCAATAAGACACGTTATGCGCCGCGTTAAGATATCTTCGTGGAATCGTACGGCAATAGCTGTTTGTGGCACACGTTTTCGGCAAGGAATTTCATGCGGCATAGTGAATAAGAGCCCAGTGGTGAACAAAGTCGCTCCGCTGAAGTCGAGTTCCAAATAACGGTTTAGCTCTAAACCCTTAGTCAAGCGAGAGCCAGACAGGCATTTTCTGGAAAATTCATCATCTTCAACAGAGCCGAAATTTCGACCAGACTACTCAGTTGAGTTATGCTCGACGTCCTTCCGGTCGTGGCGGGATGTGGAGCCAGTATTGCCGACCGAGACGGCAGCCGGTACTAACGTAACGTAACGATCGTTTTACGGTAAATAATTCCTGAGAGAATAATTTGTCTTAATGATTTACAACCGGTTTGCAGGTATGTAACATTACTACGGCTTCTTTAAGCCTTAATTTGACTACATTATTCAGAACCTATTCTTGACAACTTCCGGTACATTTTCGGTGACTAGAAGGAGCTACACACCTTTTCCGTTCATATATTTGCTCGATGACAAATTGATGATGAATCAATTAGTGATGCCATAATGCGATTCGATTATAAATGTTAATTGATTTAATTCTATGTGGTATTATTATGTATTCGCCCCTATGCTTCGTTTTTTTTTTCTAGATAATTCACTATATTGTATTATTATAAGCTTTTATTTAACTTGCAATGTTTGTACCTATATGTTTGTTTGTTTAGGTCAAATCTTGCAAGCTGAATTAGAATCACTTCCTCTTATCCTACGGAGTTGAATTTTTACATGTTGGTTCAGTTCCGACGACAACGCTTTTTTTAAAAGCTTTTATTTAACTTCACTTCTATGTATCTATATATTCTCCTGTCTGTCCTGGAATCTTGCAATTCAAATTCCGAGCACTTCCCGATTAGCTATCAGGCTGAAACTTTCAGGGTAGCTCACAAACCGATGACAAAGCTTTTTTTTGTTGGTAAGTACGTAAATAGAGAAAATGCAATAAAAAATATATAGAAAAAGGAGACTTAAAAACGTAAAAAGTGAAAAATCAATGAAAAAAAACTGTTTATTTTTGGGAAAAAATAGAAAAAAGTGAAATTCATTAAAAAAAGGTAGTAAAAGTTTTATTTCTATTTTTTTTAATGTTATTCTGATTATGGTAAGGAACGGAGTAATATGCAAATTTGTTGTTGTTGTTGCAAATATTATTGTAATCTATGGGTGAACTGACCGGTGACCGCCTAACTCAAAGTATAGCGATACCAATGCGCCCTCCGTCCTAGTCATTTTGTTACTATATGACAAGGATGGACAGTGCATTGACGTCATAATCGATTACAATTCCAATACGAACGCTCAACCACGGTCGCCGCGCTGAATCGACATCTAGGATTAACTCCAGATAAAGGAACTCTTCAACGTTCAACAGCACAGATACGAAATTTTGTAGTACCTACATGTTTGCTGCACTCAGGGCTATGTCCTGACAAGGGAACTCATCAGCGGTTAACAGCACAGATTTGAAATGTTGTATACGCATTTAATTGTGATAGTCCGTGCTAAGTTTTACAATGACACGGCGATTGCAAAAAATAATAATTTTTAAACTAAGCATTAATTAAATTATTTTAATATACCCATAACCCTACTATATACATAAAATTACTATAATATAGAGTAAAATGAAAAGCTTGTTTATTGGAACCGCATAATGTTCATCTTATTTATCTACTGGCAGCGTGTTTTTGTGACTGCATTTCTGTTTTCTGAGTGTTTGACAATTGCTATACGTTGACATGACTACTGTTTATTCCTCCGTTTATTTCCTTACAACGAATAACGCTTGTGATCTCGTGAAAACCGGGCGAGTGTTGTAGAAAAACGTAATAAATTATCATATAATTATGATTGGAAACGTGATATCGCAATTAGCATTCGACAATATAAGCGCACACTGTAGTGTTTGTATAATCTATCTATGATAGTTGGATGTTGTCTTGAGCATACGGGTAATGGGGTGGACAGTCACGTGGGATGTGGGAGCCGCTAGAGAGAGCGGATGTCTACTGCCCTACAGGGCCCCGATTCTATTAGCTATTGAACCGTGATAACGCAAGTCGATCGCTTGTTTTTTTTTGTGAAATTTTCTCATTTACCACTTAAAACAACTGGGAGCAAAAAGGATCATGATCCATATTCCATGGAAGTTAGGCTGAACTTGCGTCTGCACTAAATTATCGCCAAAAGACAGGAAATGTACTAAGGATTATTTATAAATAGAAAATCGTTTGAATATTTGACGGGAAATTGGAGAAATCCTAATTTTTAAAACGATAGGTTATAAAAACTAAGGCATTCATACTTTAGTTATACCACTATTAATTATTCTGTGGTTATACATAATTCTAATATGATATAGGTACCTACTTAGCTTAATTACTTTTTTTGACTGCACAAAAAGTGGAAATAAATGAGATAATAACAACGCAGCATAGACATATATATATATATATACCGCAGTTATAATAGCAGAAATTTTCACCCAATACGAAAATGCAAACAATAATACCATCACAAACTAACTAGGAGATACGGGTATAATATGCATAGAGCAAAGAGAATATAAATACTGCCATAGAGTAACTTTTTATATTGGAATGAAATGACGTGACACAGTGACAGTCTGGCTGCAACACGTAGTATTTATATACTCTTTGGCTGCAACATTGACGTAACTCTATGGGCTGCAACCATAGTTCATGTCGGTAGTGATGCTATACTAATTCCATTTATCAAATCGATTAACCGATATTTTTATTACGTACCTAACAATAGTTTCATTCTTTTACAAACGTTTGTACCTATTCTTACTTTAAATCAATTTAAATACCACGTTTCCAGTCAGTAAATTAAAAATGTGGTGGATTATCCGTGTTAGTAACTGAAAGAGCAGTTTCAAATATTTTTGACAAAAAACGATACCAAGGAAGTTGTATACCTATGTTATACAACTTCCTTGGTACTTGGTACTTATATGTATTATTTTAAATCTGCTTGTCTTTCACTAACTTCAGTTGAAACTTAACAGTTTCCGGTCGGCCTGTGGTCGCCGAAACAAATCAAGCAACATTATCATTATATTTTATTTTTAAACCCCTATTCCAATAGGGCAAAAATATATATAAAAGGATTCATAATTAAGACCAACATTTTTGGTATATGAATGGTGATGATGCATCTTCAGCCTGGTTTTGGGCATGATACTTTGCGGAAATTTTCGCTTTTTGTTATTTTTTTTGTTTTTGTAATTGTTTGCTATTTAAAAAAAAACACAGAAATGAGTGAAATGTGTGTGAGCCAGCCAATAGTGTGCCTGGCAAAAGAGTGCCTACTACACACATCATCATCATCATCATCATCATCAGCCTATGTTCGTACACTGCTGGACGAAGGCCTCTCCTAGTGAACGCCACTGAGCCCGATCTTCGGCTCTTCTTTGTATCATTTTGGAGGTTTTGCCCATAGTCGCCATGTCATAGTCGCAACGTTTTGCGGCCGCCAACCCGCATGGTTGGCGACTGCAGAAGGTTGCTTCTCGCACCAGTGACGCTGCTGCCCGTCACTGGCCTATAGAATTTAGCTACGCTGTTGTCGAGATGGTTATACCGCCATTAGTCGGTCGTCAGAGCCTCGTTTGTTGTTCGGCAGGATGCACCACGAGCAGGTGAGGTTGACTAGGGGCTTCTATGTGATAGTTTCTCCCCTTACATCCCGCTTAGACCCTTAGTTTATGAGATATTTCAGTTTTAAGTTTATTAAAAATCGACGGTCTGGCTGCCGTAAAGAAAATTAAAAATAAGTAGAATGTGTTTTTTCCGCTGCTTTCGCCAGAAAGATTAAAAATGTTATGTATGGCCCCAAAAACTAGGGTATGTTAGGTTTGAACATGACTACACATAGCGCGAGCGTGCCGCGGCAACGGCTGGCGAGCACCGAAGTTAACTTACGGCTGTTTAGTCGTCGAAGGCGACAAAATTGCCTTAAAACTTAAATATCCTGCGGGGGGAAGGGTATTCTCCCCCCACACCCTCCACCCCCTATCCCCCTCAACTCCTGCCTCTCGTTTCTATATATTTCCCGAAAACTCTTCTACTATAGTTTGGATGAGTAAAGTTCGTGTGAAGAAGACGTTTCTGACATAAAATGCTCGTGACGCCAACAGAGTTGACCAAAGTATTGCGAAGTCGGATAAGGTACGAAGTGCGACCGACGTCGAGAGAATAACTTCATGTTTTCTATTAAAATGTGTTTCATTTGACAAAAAGTTTTTCGGTAAATTAAACACCATTTCAACAACCGGTTTTTAACCAGCCGACTTAAAAAAAACAGGTTTTTAAGTTGATGTGTATATATGTATAATATTGTTGAAAATGCGTAATATTCATATAATTATGTTATTATTACCGGTAAATTATAACCCAGGTGTGTTCAAGTCAAGAGTGAATAGGTATCTACTAGGCAAGCATCGCTTTCCGTCAGTGAGATCGTGGACAAACGATAGCCTAGTAGGCATATTTTCTTTTTCGAAAAAACGTCTGTTTTAGGATTCTTGATTTTAAAAAAGTCATGCGAAATAGATGCCAGCTAGCATCATAAGCTAGCTCAAATTTTAATGTAGCTTACATAAGCTGTCCTACCCCAAAGGGCTCCAGGAAATTGTCACCGCATGCATTTCCAGACTGGCGTAGTTCTCTAAGCGAAGTCATACCAAAGAAAGCAGACCGCATGGTATAAAAATAATTACAACAGAAACGTATTGAATCCACCATAAGCTAGCTCAAATTGTAATTTAGCTTACATAAGCTGTCCTACCTCAAAGGGCTCCAGGAAATTGTCACAGCATGCATTTCCAGACTGGTGTAGTTCTCTAAGCGAACTCATACCAAAGAACGTAGACCGCATAGTATAAAAATAATTACAACAGAAACGTTTTGAATCCACCATAAGCTAGCTCAAATTGTAATTTAGCTTACATAAGCTGTCCTACCTCAAAGGGCTCCAGGAAATTGTCACAGCATGCATTTCCAGACTGGCGTAGTTCTCTAAGCGAACTCATACCAAAGAACGCAAACCGCATAGTATAAAAATAATTACAACAGAAACGTTTTGAATCCACCATAAGCTAGCTCAAATTGTAATTTAGCTTACATAAGCTGTCCTACCTCAAAGGGCTCCAGGAAATTGTCACAGCATGCATTTCCAGACTGGCGTAGTTCTCTAAGCGAACTCATACCAAAGAACGCAGACCGCATAGTATAAAAATAATTACAACAGAAACGTTTTGAATCCACCATAAGCTAGCTCAAATTGTAATTTAGCTTACATAAGCTATCCTACCTCAAAGGGCTCCAGGAAATTGTCACAGCATGCATTTTCAGACTGGTGTAGTTCTCTAAGCGAACTCATACCAAAGAACGCAGACCGCATAGTATAAAAATAATTACAACAGAAACATTTTGAATCCACCATAAGCTAGCTCAAATTGAAATTTAGCTTACATAAGCTGTCCTACCTCAAAGGGCTCCAGGAAATTGTCACAGCATGCATTTCCAGACCGGCGTAGTTCTCTAAGCGAACTCATATCAAAGAACGCAGACCGCAGAGTATAAAAATAATTACATCAGAAACGTTTTGAATCTACCATAAGCTAGTTAAAATTGTAATTTAGCTTACATAAGCTGTCCTACCTCAAAGGGCTCCAGGAAATTGTCACAGCATGCATTTCCAGACTGGCGTAGTTCTCTAATTACCCACATGTGTTTAGCTAAACTTGCAAAACTACTTACCAACTGCACACTATAAAAATAGTGAGTAAAGTCACTTTTAACAATGAAGCGATCGCAGATAAATGTGACAAGATCATCTCAGACTAGAATTAGTGGCACATGTGGGTTTTAAATATAAACAGTGGATCAATACGAGTTGTGGATGATGATGATGAGCCTAACTTTAATAACTTGCTTGTTTGTCGTCTGAGGTTCTGACCTCTGGTTTGTCAGGCCGGCTTAACGACGGCTATTAATCAATAACAGCTGGGATCGCCAGCTTAACGTGCAACTCCGAAGCACGGAGCGATGGAAAACAAATAACTTAGAAAAGTAATTGGTGCGAAGCCTAGGGCTGAGCTTGGTATCCTCGTGAACTGCAAGGCTGTCAATCGCTCTCTGTCAACTGAATCGTATTGAGTGATATACTATAATTATGCTTGGTTTAGATAGTTGTGCAATTTAATTACATTGTCAGAAGTTATAAGAAATCATCATGATCATAATCATCAGCCCAAAGAAATCCGCTGCTAAAAATGGGCCTCTTTCATAATATTGTCTTAATAACCATGCTTGTGGCAGGTTGCTTGGAGATCGCAATAGATTTCATTCCCTGAATTCCCTTAGCTGGTTCTCACAGCACCGCGGGTTGAGAGGGGGTGGGACCTAATAATAAGCCCAAAAATATCTATGAAAATAATTTAAAATAAAAAGGAGATTTTTTGCAATAGCCATGTAATGTCGCTCATGAGGCCTTTCATTTGAAACCCACATCATAGGGGTTACTACGGATATTATAAATCGCCATTTTGTGACGTCCGCCATATTGGATTTAGAATACAACAACAACAACAACAATAAGTTGTGTTTCACTCATCAAGCCATTTCATTTGATATCCATATCATGGTTGCTGCGGAAATGATAAAACGCCATTTTGAGATGTCGCCATATTGGATTAAAAATGGCGGCATTTAAGTAATCGTGCATTGTCACTAGAACCAAACTTGTGTGCCAAATTTCAGCCCGATAACTTCAGTGGAAATGAGTGACATATTGATTAAAAACATACATACAATCCAGGACATACATACATGCAAGTGAAGTTAAATAAAAGCTTTTAAAAATATACCCTTAATACAATTGTTATCTTATCGCGCATGTGCTTTCACTGAGTCCAGCTTATAAGGCGAAGTGATTAGCATATTATGCAAAATGGTGCAAGTTGATATACTGCTTAAAATCATATAGTAAAACATCGTTGTTATTATACCAAGTCTAAATAGACTTTCGGAATTAAACTTTGCCGCTGGTGCCTTCATTGTGCAAGCCAGGCGTTACGGAAACTTTTCTTCCCAATGGTGGTACCTTGCGCAATTTCGGCTGCACTTTGAGGGAAAAGTTTTGTTTGTAAGCGATATTGTACAGCTTTTGTTGTGGAGACGGAATGAAGGAATAAAAAGATGTCACGTGTTGTACGTACAACCCCAGCACTTGTACTTTTACTTATTCTGTGCTCTGCTCCGCACACATTGTCACCAAAGCTTTGACCCTAACAGCTAGCACGTAGGTACATCAACGCTCTTTATCATACCAAAGGCCAAGGCGATGACACAATTTTTCAATTTACACAAATTATGCGTTTTTCCAATATTAGGCCGCTGACGGCACGACACCAGGTACTGCAGTCGTATGAAAACATTTATAGTGTAAGCTTTTTTCCTAGCCACTATGGAAAAAATCTAATCTACAGATTATGCCCATAGGAGAAAATGGCAAAAGGAACCATGTAATTGTATTTATTTATAGTATGTGAGTATTATACATTATTTAGTTTTTTATGCCTATTTATTGTCGAAATCTTAATTTCATACATTATCCATACCAATATATAAAAGTGAAACGTTGTCTGTTTGTTTGGGGAGCTTTCACGCGATAACGGCTGGACGGATTTTGATGAAATTTGGACTGGAGATGGCTTATACCCTGGAATAAAACACAGGATACTTTTTATCCCAGAACATTGTAAGTTTCCACGGGAAAGCTGGAAAATGTTGATTACTCGCTGTAAGGAACGGTTGCCATGGAAACGAAATAACAAGCCTGTCAAAAAACATCAAGAGCATTGGTGCTTTCTACTTTAGCATTGGTTTTTAAAGTCCTAGAAGAACATATGATGCTTTTTTTCACGATAAACAGTTAGTCCGCGCGGACGAAGTCGCGAGCGGGAAAGCTAGTATTTCTATATTGCTACACCACCGTCCTTGTTAATCATTCATTTCTGTCCATCCAAATAATGTCTGAAAGAGATCCCTTTTAGCGATAAGACCGCCCATTGTACCTATAATCTAAGTGTTTTCCTATGTCTGTATCGTTTTATTTTCTTGGTGTCAATAAAGAGTTAATCTATCTATCTATCTATCATGGACTCAATCTATATACTTATAATAAAACTGTAACAGGTCCAATTCTGTATATTGAAGATATTTGGAATATTTTTTTGGAGGGTACTCTGTATTCGATACTGACGCCAAAACTGTTTTTTTTTTCTTTTTGTCTGTCTGTCTGTATCTTGGCTAGGCATCACGCTGAAACCACAGAATTAATTTTAATGAAACTTGGTATGATTTGAGTTTATACTACGAGGTAGGACATAGGATTTTTATCCCGCAAAATTAAAGGGTTCCCGCAGGATAGGCGATTAAAGTTATTTAGAAGAACACGTACCACGTTGTTACTCGTACTACTAGATGGATTTTGATGCAACTTGGCACAGACATAGTATATATGATGGGAAAAAATTGAGAATACTTGTTATCCTGAAAAAAAATAAGTATTCCTGCGGGATAGGGGTTCAAATTCTGTACTTTGGAAATATTTCGATATATTTTTTGAGCCTGTTTTATGTTTGATACTGAAGCCAAAAATTATTTTTTTGTCGGTCCGTCTGTCTGTCTGTCTGTCTATATGTAATATGTATCTTGACCGCGCATGACGCCGAAAGTACAGAATGAATTCAACTGAAACTTGGTATGATTTGAGTTCATACTGCGAGTAGGATATTGGATACTTTTCATCCCAAAACATTTAAGTGTTCCCTCAAGATAATGGTTGAAAGTTATTTAAAAGAACACGTATTACCTTTTGCAAATATGATCATGTCTCTGAATTTCGCACTAAGCTCAAGTGGCTTCCAATACGCCTCCGCCGGAATGCTCATATACTCTCTATTCTTTATACAGTTTTGTTTAATCCCTCCTCCCCGCGATATCTTATGGAACGTTTTAATTTCCTGTCTGATTCTAACAAGTTGTCACTCAGGTCATCAGAAAATTTAGCTTTGTTGATCCCTCTACATAGAAGCTCTTTTTATGGCAGTTCATTTACCATCCAAGCAGTTCGCCTATGGAACGCTCTGCCAGTTACTATAAGGCGAGCCCAGTCACTCCCTGTTTTTAAACTTCAAGTAAAGAAGTTTTATCTCTCTAATTAATATCACTTCTTGCTATTTTGTTGTTATTCTGTTGTGGTTTCACTGTATATTATTTTTATTATGTTTGTATATATTTTGTAAATGTAATTTATTATAATGTATATACTATGTATATGGATATATATTTATATATATGTATATATATATACATATATATATATATATATATACTGTACTATATATTTACATATTTATGTGTAGGTATATTGGAATATATGTGTATATATGTTTATTCATTGTATTCAGTTTTTATTATTTATTTGTTAGATTATAATGCACCACCGTCTTTGCCGTATATTAATTCCTTTCCATCCAAAGGTTGTCTGGAAGAGATCGCTTTTTAGCGATAAGACCGCCCATTGTCCCATTTATTTTGTATAAATGTTTTAGTTATTATTGTATTTTTTGTTCTATGTGGTGTACAATAAAGAGTTATCTATCTATCTATCTATCTACCTACTGGACGGATTTTGATGCAACTTGACAAATTCATAGTAAACATGATGGGTTAAAATTGAGGATACTTTTATCTCGAAAAAATAAAAGATTTCTGTGGAATAGGGGTCCATAGTTATGTTAATTTTGAAGTAATAAATATCTATACTTATAATAAAGCAATAAGTACGAAATAGTCTGTACAAAATTAGATTTTAAACAAGTGGTCTAGGGTACATAAAATAGGCTACTGAACAATAATATAACATTTATTTAAAATATGTCTGTATGTTTGTTTGTTCGCACATCACGTAAAAACTAGTCGACCGATTGCGATGCGGTTTTCAATGTCAGATAGGGTTTAACTTATAAATTGATATAATTGCTATTCAATCCAATGACTAGAAGCCAAGCAATAGATTAAAAATAGTTTTGACGGCTGAAGAAATGTTAGTAAAATTTTGGTGGTTTAGTAATTTAGGTCTTGGAATAGCACATAGAGTACTTATAACCTAGAGGAATGACCGTCTATGTTACTTAAAATGAGCTACAGAACAATAATATAACTTTTTTTAAATCATATCTCTCTGTTTGTCTGTTTGTTTGTTTGTCTATATATTCACGCATCACGTAATAATTACTGGACCGATTGCGATGCGATTTCCACTGTTTGATAGTATGGCTTTGACTTAAAAACTGGGGTACATGGTATTTCAATCCAAAGAATAGAAGCCGAGCAATCGATAAAAACTTTTTGACGGCTGAACGAATTTTGATCAAGTATTGGTTTGAGTATTTTAACCTAGATAAATAACCACGCGTGCGAAGCCGCGGGTAAAGCTAGTTTTAAATAAAATCTTGTCATATTTTGAAATACACGTTTTCAGAGTACCGTGTTTTTGCGACACCTGATTATGCTGTTTGTGACGAACAAAAAATAATAAAAATTCATTTTTCTTGAGATGCTACAACTTCATGAAAATCAAGACTTTAATATGAAAATTAAAAAAAGTTGGTTTTTATGAAGTTGTGGCAGCCTTATATAAAAGCATTCAATATTTTTTTCGTGATAAGAAGTAGAATCCAATTTCATGACAAAACTTTCTTTTCTAAATTGCTTGTTACTGAAAATACAGATTAATAAAGAAAATGTCTATTTAATTTCTTTAAAATTTAACGCGTGGTTCCAATCAGTTTTTTCCTACGTGCTATAGATTAAGAATTTACCATGAAACCTAGAAAAAATAAACTCATGGTGTATGACCACGACACGGCAGACAGACAGTAATAATAAAGCGCAGTCATATACGCTTTCGTGTTTGTCGTTCCGGGTGGAATCTTGCAACTCGAGCACGATCCAGCTGAAACTTTCAGGGTAGCGCACAACTCGATGAAAATGCATTAAAAAAAACTGGTTTATATATTAGTTTTTTAATCTACATTTGCTGATAGTTCGTACTTCAACATCAACTCTTCAGCTTCAACGCAATGAGCTCATTACACTCAGTAACTTCACATAACCGTTTCATTCAATCCATAATATCTCGAAACACTAAAATTCTCACAGCTAAAACGGAACGCACACGTTAATAGTTAGCGCAAACAATTAATGTTCTAAGCTGTTAGCGGTGTGAACCCACTGTGTACTTACTCTCTGTCCATTCACTCGCCTTTGTGCTGTTTAACTGGTGAATCATTATTGTTTACATAGTTGCTTCTGTTCATTCAAAGGTTGAGGTCTCGAATTGGCAAGCGTAGTGTAGGACGCTCTTCGGATAGATGGAGCGACGATCTGCGCAAGATCATTGGATTGTACTGTGACGAAATTCGGGCCCAATGGCGCGCCTTGATAGAGGTCTATGTCCAGCTGTGGTCTAATACAGGCTGTTGATGTTGATGATGGTTCAAAGGTTGACTGAAAGTGATTACTTTGATGATAATTAACATCTGGTTGGCCATACATGAAGAAGTGCTAGTACAAAATAAAATAATAATTGAATAACCAAAACATTTGTGCCTACAAAAATAAACCGAAACTAATTTAACAAAAATCTTCGGAACGCTTCTGACAAAGCACCCAACTGGAAAATAGTTTCTCACTTTCACAAAGCAGACAACTCAACTTTCCATTGTCAAATTCCAGACAACTAAGAAGGAAAAGCACAATCGTAAATTGTGTTCCAATTCTGAAGAACATAAAAGGGGTTCCTTTTTAATCAATTAGGCGGAAAAAATCCTTAACACATGACGTCCGCACTCTAAAACCCTAAAGCGATTGGCGGGAGTACCCAATCCCAGAAATAGAACTTGGTGCAAGTCAAGAGCGGTTCCGTATCATTTAGAAGTTAATAGTAGTTGCAAGAGTTCATCTGGGGAAGGACTACCCCCTTTGCATGTAGTTAAAAGTAGACTCTTCTAAAGAGTCGTCTTGGGGAAGAACCAACCCTTATAAGAAATAAGACTCTTCTATATGAGTCCATTTGGAGATGAAATACCTATTGCGCTTAGAAGAATTAAGTATCTTCTGAAAGATTTACCACGGGGCAGAACCACCCCTTTGTCAAATATTCAACCCCCAAGTAGTTGTGTATAAATTAACATAGGAATGTTATGGTTACACATATCAGTTACCGATACTATTGGATACATAAAAGTTTCAGATAATTTTCAGATATCAGTCAATTAATGTAAATGTATTTCACAATATCCGCAACCGAAATTATATATCCACTAGCTGTACCCGGGGCTTTGCCCGCGTGGCCATTTCATTTAAAAGTAGCCCATACGTGTTATTCCAGGGCCAAAAGTACCTATGTAGTACAATATACTACATTTCTTCGATTTCGATTGCTCGGCATTTAATGATCAGATTAATATATCAAGTACCTACCCCAGTTTTTAAGTCAAACCCTAAGCTATCCAACAGTGAAAAACGCATTGCAATGGGTCCAGTAATTTTTAAACAAACATACAAACAAACAGACAGACACGACTTAAAAAATGTTCTATTATTGTTCTATAGCTTATTTTAAGTACAATTAATTTTTATTATCTTCTTTGTACAGACTTTTTCGTTCCTATTGCCTTATTATAAGTATAGACTACAAAAACTACCGAGGACATAGCTGAAGGGCACAGGGAAGGAAACCAAACTAATTTCTTGAACTATGAGACTTAAAAACCAAGTTCTTGGGGGTGATGAGCACATTGAACGATCAAAGTTCTTGGGGGTGATGAGCACATTGAACGATCAAAGTTCTTGGGGGTGATGAGCACATTGAACGATCAAAGTTCTTGGGGGTGATGAGCACATTGAACGATCAAAGTTCTTGGGGGTGATGAGCACATTGAACGATCAAAGTTCTTGGGGGTGATGAGCACATTGAACGATCAAAGTTCTTGGGGGTGATGAGCACATTGAACGATCAAAGTTCTTGGGGGTGATGAGCACATTGAACGATCAAAGTTCTTGGGGGTGATGAGCACATTGAACGATCAAAGTTCTGTACAGCACTGCAATTTTTATAGTTATCACCTTTGCCACATACAAATAAAAAAACACTTTCTCTTATCGTTTTCCGACATCCTTCACTTTCAAGCTTGTCTCCAACCACCACTATTTCTAAATGCGCCCTTGCGCCAATCATCTCTGGTCTCCGCCGACCTCATCCAAACAGAAGACCAGACTGGCCTCAATATCATCGTGCAAGTGACTAATAAACATTAAATGAATATCTATTCCATTTTCTTTAACCCACACTCCAGCATAAGAGGTAGGAGTAGAACACTCGGACCTACAAGATTGCTTTTCGAGTGCCATTACACAACGTTCCCCCAAATGTGGGGTTTTATTAACCTGAGTTTTATTTTTATACGTATGTATTCGTGAAGAGTTGCGAGGATTGGCGGGGAAGGATTTGTTTGGGAAATGGGGAATTAGTCGATAGACGGAGGCGTTTCTTTACGGAAATCCATTTGAAAAATGAACGAAGTAAAAATATGTAGCTTACTTCCGCTTATCTGTAAAATGTACTGTACTGTGATAATGATAAATGGAATAAACATCGCTAACCAACTCTGATCTAACGCAAAATAAAAAGATATTGCCAACATTCCATAGGAAGTAAAATCCATACCAATATATGAAAGTGAAACAAACAAACAATGTTTGTTTGGGGAACTTTCACGCGATAACGACTGGACGGGTTTTGATGAAATTTGGAATGGAGATAGCTTATATCCTAGAACAAAACATAGGAAACTTTTTATCCCAAAAAATTGAAAATTTTCATGGGTAAACTGGAAAATGTTAATTACTCGCGGTATGGAACGGTTGCCATGGAAACGAAATAACAAGTCTTTCAAACTTCAAGAGCATTGGTGCGATGTCTACATTTGCATTGGTTTTTAATATCCTAGAAGAAAATAGGACTCTTTTTTTGGCGGTAAATTGTAGTCCGCGCGGACGAAGTCGCGGGCGGGAAAGCTAGTAGAAAATAAATACTCTGCCAACTGGTAGTGGGTTAGAACATTTGAACTACCTATAAGGCTGTAATGGCATGTGGGTTGTCCTACTGTTTCATGTAGTTTAGCTAGTAATATTTTGTAATGGCACGTGGGTTGTTCTACTGTTTCATGTAGTTTAGCTAGTAATATCTTGTAATGGCACGTGGGTTGTCCTACTATTTCATGTAGTTTAGCTAGTAATATTTTGTTGTAGTTAGTAGTTAGTTAATAAAGGCACTTGCCCTCCTAGTAAAATAAATAGATAAAGGCCGCTATGACCATTCAAACATAATAACGTCGCCTTGTGGAACCTTTCGTCAAATTACGACAATTCACGAACATACAAGAACAATTCCACGCAGATATTTTGACACGGCGCGTTACGTGGCCGAATGGTCATAGCGAATAAGGACCCAGGCATGTTGGTCATTTGTTTTTATTTTACGTTAGTTCAATTTGGATAAGGGTTGGTTAACTTAGTTTTTTATCGTTTATTGGGCTGACTTACAGTTTAGTGAAAGTAAGCTACATACACATATTATCTTCGAATATCCGAATATTATATTCTTATCATTGTTTAAAGTGGAACTAGATCAAAGTAATCTTGGGGAACAAATTTTTAAAGAAATAAGGAGAGTTTGTAGAAGTTCAAGTCATCAAATGAAGACTCATTGGCAATCGCGACAACAGAGGGGTAAGGGAGAATGGGTAATCGCTCATTTCGCAAATGTCAAATGGGTCAGATGATCGCTTATCTTGATTAGGCATTGTTTACATGACTGCTACTCCTTGGAGTGTTATGTTAAATAGGAGTAAAGCAGTTCATAAATAAAAATCTGCCAAAATAATGGGCACGTACGTAAACGCAAAACGAAAAAAAAAAGGAAAAAATAAATTCAGGAAAGCCCGTAATACAAAAATAGACAGGGACGATGGAAATGAGAGATGAGTCTTATATCCTGATTATGATAAGTTTTTTTTTGTTTTTTTTTTTATTATTTGTCTTTGTCGCTTAGCACATCAACTGTAGGGGAGCTTAAAAGATACATGAAGATAGATAGATAGATAGATAGATGGATACATAACACTTTGTTGTACCAAATGAAACACTTACAAACAAAAATAAACTTAAAAATTAGTAACCGTATTTCAATCGGTTCTGTAGTTTTTATGTGATGCGTGAACAAACAGACAAAGAGACAAGAATTGAAAAAAAAAACATGTCATATTTTATGTCCTAGACATTTTTTTTATTATCTTCATTGTACAGATTTTTTGTTACTAGCTGCTTTATTATATGTATAGATAAAGAGTTTTTGCTAGATATATCAAGACTCTTGGTATTTCCAACCAGCATCTGTGCAGTAACCACGAAAGCATTGTTAGCGTGCGGATGACGTCACATTGCTCGCGTTAGGGATAACCATTATAACTTTGGAGTTTGGCAACCACAGGGTTAGAGTCAGTTGATTATTAGTAGATTACTGTGTCGAGCGGTAAGTGACTTGCAGTTCGGCTTTAGAGCGAGACACTCTTGCCCTCAGCAAGTGCACCGCATCACGGAACATATCCTTAAGGGTTTCAATAGGAAACCAAAACCCCAAACCACGATGGCCGTCTTCCTAGACGTGGCGAAGGCTTTTGACAAGGTCTGGCACGCCGGGCTGATATACAAGCTATATCAGCTCGGGTTGCCAGATCGTATTGTGCTCATAGTACAAGACTACCTCACCAGCCAGACCTTCCGCTATCGTGTCGAGGGCAACCGATCATCCGCCCACCCCGTCAGAGCCGGAGTCCCTCAGGGCTCCGTGCTGTCTCCACTTCTGTTCACGCTTTACACAAGCGATTTCCCTCGCATCCCCAAAGTAGAGATCGCTCTCTTTGTGGACGACACCGCGATTTATACCACCGGATGGAATCCAACTATTCTACAAAGAGACATCCAACGAACGCTCCGAGCGCTCGATGGATGGTTCCGTAAGTGGCGAATAACGATTAATCCCGAGAAGAGCGTATTGATGCGTTTCACTCACGGGGTTAAACGCTATTTCCCAATTAAACAAGTCTGGATCAATGACCGACCCATACCGTGGGAAAAGTCAGTTAAATACTTAGGAGTCACCCTTGACTATCGACTCAACTTTAATGATCACATCCACGCCGTCCACAAAAGGGCGGCATTCTTCCTATACCGCCTCGCGTTACTCCTAGGCAGGCACAGTAAAATGTCTCTTAGAAATAAGTTGACACTACAAAATCTGCGTCCGACCGACAATGACACACTCGTCCGTAGCATTTGCTCACGCCTCCCGCATTTCGCGCATTTAAATTCGTTCGCGGTGCATTAGATGCCCCCTGGTATCAGAGGAACATGGACCTGCACAGTGATCTCGAGCTTCCCTCGATACTTCAATATATGAAAAATTCCTCTCGCCGCTACTTTGACGCGACACCCCATCACCCCAACCCCCTAGTAGTTCAGGCCTCTGACTACACGACAGACGCGACAACAGACGCACGGCCCCTTCGTAGACGCCCTAGAGACATCTTGAGCGATCCGGACGATGAAATCGCTGCCGCAGTGCAGGCAGCGATTGATTTGCCCACTCCGTCATCTTCACCATCTTTCAACACAATTAGACACAGACACCGCCCTCGCCGGATGCGAGGTCGAAGGTCCCGTAATTAATGTCGACTTTATTCGCCTTCGAGTTTCTTGCCGATTCTTCTCGAAGGTGTATTCCGAATCGGTGGTCAGTTATGCAATTCATTTAGCCATTTCATGAGGGCCCCTTCGATCACTACCTAACAGTAGAGATCGAGGGGTGTTTAGTTCGATACTCCCCAAGTAATCAATGGCAACTGTCCAAGCCGAGGTTCGTACCCCCTGGGTGCCCTTGAGCAAGTGGCCAGAAACTTAACTTTGGCGTGCGCCTTCTGCGTCACGCTTTTGCGCTCGCCCCACCGTCCGGTGACGCTGTAGAGGTCAGTTATAGACCAACAGCACATATCCTTTCTAAAAAAAACGACTCATTTCTGCACTGAGTGTTAGTTTGGAGCGCGAGCTCTAGCGAGGGCTCTAAAAACTCGAGTGCAGCAAGGAGTCACTTGAGCGAGTGTCAGTAATCTATTAATTATCAACTGACTGTAACCCTGTGATTGCTAAACTCCATTGTTATAATTGTTAACCCTGATAGAGCGATGATAGCCTAATAGTTCTATAGTGCAACTTGGAATCCAACGATACCGGGTTCAATCCTAGGCTAGACCAATGACTTTTCTAAGTTATGTGCGGTTATCCACCGCTCCGTGCTTCGGATGGTACGTTAAGCTGTCGGTTTTATTGATTAATAACAGTCGTTAAGCCTTGTCAGAGGCCCTTGGGCGGGTTGGCAAACACTGTCAACAAAGGCTAGCACTACCTCATACGACAAACAAACAAACAGTTATCTGCTTTTCTTTCCAGTACAAATTAAAATCACAATTGTTCACCTAAATGTAAGCAGTACAATTTTCAGTCACATAGACTTTTAAATTCGCGCAAATTCAGTCAAGCTAATATAAAAAGTAGTACATTATGGACAAATGCATTAATTCAATATGAAACTAATAAGTGCTTTATTATAGTCTCTGCTAAATTAAACAAATAAGAACAGAAAAAATGTGCAATGGATTTCAATACTTACTAACAGCACAATTTTAAATTTAAAAAAAACTGTGAAGTAATGGATTTCCATATTTACTTACATCACTGTTTTCATGATGAGCAGTAATGAGTATAAATAAATAATAAATAACTTACTAATAAATAAATAATAAATACATCGATCGGATCACCACAACCACAGGCGATATTTATTTAAGAGACGCTCAGGAAAAAAAAACGCTATGAGCGTTGTCATTCGCGTGATCGCAAGCGCAATGCCTGTTCAAAACTATAGGAATAAGTAGTAACATAACTCAACCGAGGGCACGCACAAAGAAAAGTACCTCGGTATCTCTTCAACAAAATGAGTTTTATGGTTATAGCAGGGTTATCCCTAAATTCGCGAGACTCGACTCGCAACTTGGCCAATTTTTAGTACAGTAATATTACGACGAGAAAAGATTTGTGTTTATTTGGATTGTGTATGTTTGTTTGTAATGGATAAACTCAAAAAATACTAACCGACTTTAAAAATTCTTTCATTTCTATAAAGCTACATTGTCTGCGAGTAATTGCTGCATTTTATTTATCAAAAATATCAGATCTCTATGAAAATTGCAATAATGTTATCCAAGGTATCAAAAATATGCCATAAAAGTCATTATTTGGCATGCACTGCCAAAACTATCGATGATACATAAAATAATGTACAACATGTTTGTAGTACTCATCATTTCCCAAAATCAACAAGGCTATAACTATTCTAATTAAGTCACAATACCCGTTTTTTGTTCAAAGAATCGTGTGCAAATAAAGAGAAACCCTTAGATACCCGAGAACTCTATAATTACTCTATACGGTAAAATGTATTTGTCTACTTTAGCCATTAATGTTAAATGCTATAACCAGCAATCCGCGTGGGCTATCAAAGAATATAAAATTAAGGCCGGGAGTCAGTGAATTTTTTGTCTCTCTCATCCGTGATCAAGTAGAGCGGGAAAGATGATACATCTCGGGAGTAAAATTTAAGGTTTTTATTTATTTGTAGGAAAACTAAAGCTTTGAATTAAAAATTGCCTTACCATTTTCTCAATCATAATAAGCTCTTTTTCTTGGTATATCTTTGATATCATTTAGTGACGGGGTCTCTTTCCGATCAATGTTCAAAGCATACAGTAGTGTTACCTCACTAATAACTCAACTCAAATTACTCAAATCACTCTAATTCTAATCATTTAATTTCCCATCAACATTGTCCAATAAGTACTCTGCCATTAAATTTCATCAAATTGCGAAAGAAAGCGACGGAGCACCCTCGAAGCCCTTGAGGGTCCGACATCAAACATCGGACTTGAGTTCGCTCTGCACTTGAGAGATTACGTTCCTTTAGATGCGATAATTCTTTGATGCGATAATTCCGGGGTTTCGATAGGCCTACAATGGCCTAGAATTGCCTCGGACGCCGGGAGTTCGGGAGTCTTTTATCTGAGCACGGGTAAGTTTCTGGAAGCCTTTTGTATGGATCATTTAATAACAGACGAAGTTGACGTGGTGAGGTTCAGATAGACGAGACTTTGTAAAAAATAAAACCCGACGAAGTGCGTATAGACTTAGGGTTCTGTAGCCAGGATTTTAAGCTATTAACTATGAAAACCGCATTTCAATAGGTCAAGTAGTGGTGTAGTGTTTTTTTTTGTTCTCGTGATTCTATTATAAATATTTATACATAGGTATGTCAAATTTCAACTTTGTAGTTTAATAGTTTCTGAAAATAAGACTGTGACATACAGATGGACAGTCGGACGGACGGATAGACGGACAGATGGACTTGACTCACTTACAGGTTGGCGGGAGTAAGATACATATTTTTTCTTTGTTAATAATGTTTTAGTACAGTTTTGGGCATTTTTTCACTATGGGACTGCAGCGAGAGCACAAAAAAAACGCCATTTTGTGGTGGCGGCCATCTTGGATTTGTTGTCATGGTATACTGTATTCTGTTAGTTACACCCTTTTATTTGATATCCACATAGAGATTGAAAAAATATATTTATGCGCTATTTTGTGGCGGCGGCCAAATAATTGTATTCTCATCAGAACTAAAGGTGTGTACCATCAGTCGGTCAACAAAAAAGGGGTAATATTTTAATTACTAGATTTGACCCAAACAAACAAACAAACAAAGAACAACAACAACAACAAACAGGGCAAGCTAAATAAAACCGTTTAAAAAAAAGTCGGCCGCGACAGCCGGGTGGTGGAAATTCGCTGCCATATGTTTTCAAACAGTTACGCTTGCTGTTCAGTTGTGCCATCCAATAGTGGAAACAGACAACAGGAGAATCTCCCAGAGGTAAAATCATGTATCTACTGTTGAGAATATATATTTTTCTTCCAAGATATTCCTTCAATGTAAAATCTTAGCAATTAATTTATATCCCAAGTTTAATTAAAACTCTAATAACAATAACTTTTGTTATTCTGAAGGTATATCGAATATCATTTCAATTTCTCGTTAGCTCGATTGATTTGCTCCCTACCAACTGAGGATAAGGCGTGGGGGGGAGGAGTTTCATTAGCCAAGCGTTTCGCTGATTATGTAAAATGCTAAGGGATGAAATGAAGGCCTAAGAATTAGTGAAATATTTTTTCCGAAACGATCTATGTAAATTCAATTTCTTCATGTCAAAAGTACCTTGAGTGGATAAATATCACAAGGGCAAATTGGGCATACATCGTCATTGTTATTAACATTATTACAGTTGAAAATATAATCACATTAATGCGAAAGTTTGTGATTGTGTGTATGTTTGTTACTTCTTCACGCTGAAACGGATCAACTGATTTTGATGAATTTTGGTGTGTTGATATTTTAGGTCCTGGAATAACTCATAGGATACTTTTCATCATTATCATCATCATTGTGGGACGCATCTATAATGAATGTTGGGTGAAGTAAAATATGTCAAAGTGACAATTGTAAAAGTGACAGACAGTTGTAAAAGTGACAGACAGTTGTAAAAGTGACAGACAGTTGTAAAAGTGACAGACAGTTGTAAAAGTGATAGACAGTTGTAAAAGTGACAGATGTCAACTTTTTTTTTGCCCATGTGAAAGAGCGCCTGGAGTCAACGTATCTATGTGGTTAAAACCCGATATCTAGTGTTAAAATTAAATAATGTAGTAAGATTTACAAGCTTTTTCTTTAAATTATATGTTAACTTTCATCATCATCATCAATCATCATAACCCAGGCGGGTAATACCGCGGAATACAGTTAGTACCAGCATAAACTAAAATCAAGCCGTGTTTCGACCGCACTTCTGTAGTAATAATCAGAAGAGCTGAGTCACAAAGTTTCAATAGAGGAGTCACAGAATGAAGAATAGTACCTACTATGTAGCCGAGTCAAAATCTTCAACTGTACAAATTTACTGACAACCGCTCATAATCTGCTCGTGTTTCTATGAGGAATTGTTGTGTTTATATTTATGTAGTTAAACGTACAGGGTATTACGTGTATTAATATTTATTTAAACCAACTTCTCTCACTTCTTTAATTCTCTCCTTCCTAAATTTGTCTGAAAAGGTCGCTTTTAACAATAAGCCCGAAATCATAGCTACCTCAGTTTTTAATATCGCTTGCTTGTCTTATGAGGTATTGCTGACTTCTGGTACCAGACTTTGTCAGGCCGCCCACTTTAGGCCATCTTACATGTCTACTATATAAAATGATATTATTTTTATATAGTAGAAGAGTATTATTATCACATTAATATTATAAATCCGAAAGTATGTGTTTGTGTTTTTAAGATTTTTTGTTTGAATCAAATTTGACGAAAAATCCTAACGTTTTGAAACCTTTTGAAGCTTATGAAGAAATTGATAAAATGACGTGCCAAAGTGACAGATGTCAAGGTGACTGCTTTCAAAGTGACTGGTGTCAAAGTGACAGATGTTAAAGTGATAGGTATCAAAGTGACAGGTGTCAAAGAGGCAGGTTTCAAAGTGACAGGTGTCAAAGCGTCAAGTGACAAAGTGGATAAGTATGTATTGAGAAAATCTAATTATGCACATAGATATATTTTTCATTAGTATCATTCCACGGGGGTTAAACCGCAGGGCGTAGCTAGTATTTGTATATATTTGAAAAATTGTGAACAAAGAACATTTTCTATTCTATTCTAAGGTTCGTTATTAAAACCTAAGTTTAGTTATTCTCAAACAAAGGCAATTATCCGGGAGGGTGGAGAAAAGATTTTCTTTCATATGACTTCCCTTGTTTCCTGTTCTTTCTCTTTGTCTTTGTGTTTTAATCTAACTTACCCGGTGTTATTTTAGCTTTGTTTTACATATGTTCATTTCGTAATACTTACTTTGAGTACTAACAACACGACGGTAAGCTTCGTGCTAACAGCAACCATGTCATGATAATTCTTAAAACCCGCTAAATATTTTTGATGACCGGTTGGTCTAGCGGCTTAGTGACCCTAGGAACGAGATCAAACGGTCGCAGGTTTGAATCCTGCAAGGGACAATCATTTGTGTGATGAGCAGAAATGTTTGTTTCCGTGTCATGGATGTGTGATTTACGTATCTATGTATGTTTATCCGTTATATCGTTACAGGGTATCCTAATTTGGGGCTAGGTAATTGGTGTGGAATAGTCCCGAATATGCGAGCGAATACTAGTTGCGCAGCGTGCAATGGAGAGAGCTATGCTCGGTGTTTCACTACGTGATAGAATCAGAAATGAGAAAATCCGTAGAAGAACGAAGGTTACCGACATAGCTCTCAGAGTTTGCAAGTTGAAGTGGCAATGGGCAGGCCATATAGTTCGCAGAACCGACAACCGCTGGGAATAAAGGTTCTCGAATGGCGACCACGAACAAGCTAGCGAAGTGTGGAGAGACCCCCCACACGATGGACTGACGACATTGTAGCCATCGCAGGAAGTCGGTGGATGGAGGTGGCACAGGATCGCTCGTCATGGCGCTCTTTGGGGGAGGCCTATGTTCAGCCGTGGACTTCTAAAGGCTGACATGACGATGATGATGAGTCCCGAATATATGTATATTTATTTATATTTTAATAGAATGTGTACACAAAGTCTTGAGTCTGTGCTGTTGACCGCTGAAGAGTTCCTTTATCTTTCCCTGAATGTCGATTAAGGTTGCTTACCATAAAAATGCATTGTAATCGTAACTGAACCAACAGGTAAAAATTCAACTCCTGATAAGAGGAAGTGGTTCTAGTTCAGCTTGCACGATTTGACCTGGTCGTGGAGAGACCCGTGACGTCACCTACCGGCCCCAACGGAAGACCAGCGCTGGTTGTTGATCTGTCGATTACAACCAGCATAACGCTGAGTTGGGACCGATTCATGACAATTTTCTTTGCATTTATTTATTGTTTTAATTTGTTTTGTTTTTGTTGTGAATAAATGTTTTTTCTTTCTTTTCTTTTTTCTTTCTTAAACAGACATACATACATACAAACATTACAAATTAAATAAAAGCTTTTAAAATTAACAGAATTATATATTTGTGCAATTTCTGTGTTAACTAGGTCAATATATAGTTCGAATATGTAACAGGCGACACTATATATATAGTGTCGCCTGTTACATGTTATATATATATATATATATATATATATAAGTTTCATACAAAATTTAGATTGCAGCTCTTCGATATTTTCCCACTTCGGTGACAGTGATCACCAGGACGACCTAGCGGTAATTACGTCCCCATAATAGCCTTACAGCGAGCAACCTCATGGCCTGTGTTCAGCAGTGGATTCACACTAATATAATATAAAATTAAAACCTTGTTTGTTTGTTTGGGGAATTTTAACGCGATAACGGCTGGACGGATTTTGATGAAATTTTGAATGAAGATAGCTTAGACCTTGGAAGTTATCTTATGTGTTAACATAGGATACTTTTATCCCGGAAAATGTTAATTTTCCCCGGGAAAACTGGTAAATATCGATTACTCGCTGTAAGGAACGGTTGCCATGGAAAATAAATAGTAACAAGTGTGTCAAAAGGCATCAAGGGCGTTGGTGCCAAAGAGAATACAATACGTTGGTGCTACAATTTTGCATTGATTTTTAATATCCTAGAAAAACATAGGATGCCTTTTCCGCGATAAACTGTAGTCCGCGCAGACAAACTGGCGGGCGAAAGCTAGTATGATATAATTATAACAATTTACTTATTTATTTATTTATATTTATAACTAGCCTCCAGCTTTGCCCGCGTGAAACAGTCGCTTAGTTGTTAGTTTAAGATATGTTGTCTCTTTGATTACTGTGTGTTGCTGTTTATAGAAGTAAGAAAAAATGAATTATTTAAAAAAAATGCCACGGATATTTTGAACGGAATTTCAAAATATCCTTACTCAAGCAATATTTTCTCCGAACTTCAAATCTCTAGGTCAACTGTGCGCTGTGCGTTATCTGTTAGTCAATATGTATGTCACGGTACTGTTATATAGATATAAATAGATGTCAAATAAACTAGGATAATTCATAATAAATTATGCAACGATGTGAAGTTAGTTTCTAATAATGTTCCAAACAATTAATTATTAGAATCTCATATAATTTAATTATAATTTTACAGGGACTTGGCCAAACGTTTGGCGGAGGCTACATGTGACCAGAAAGGTAGCTCCTATTTAAGCCAAAAGTTTTGTATTGCAATACATCTTGGCAATGCAGCCAGCATTCTGAGCACTTTCCTTTCCACCAAAGGGTTATTAGATTTATAATTTATGTAGTTAAGTTATGTTTATTTTTCTTTAGTAATGATCTTTTATTAACACGCTTCTATTACGAGTAGCTTCACCTGTATGTATGTAACGGAATCTATGAACTCGATTTTTACCCACTTCAAATGGTCAGATAAATTCAAAATTTTGCACACTTATCAAGGCCCGATGACAGTACATTTTTTTAAAATAAAGTATAATAAATAAAATAAAAACACTCTTCAATTACACCATTAAACCCAACTAAATAGTAAAAAATAAATTTCAATATAAGAATAAAGTGACTAACGAGAAAATTAATGTCAGCGTGGGGCGCTTTTTAAGACATTCTTACACTAACTCTGTAATTCGAAATAGAAATAGTAACATAAATAAATAATAAATAAATAAAAATACAACAATTAATATCGAGCACCCCACGCTTCTTTTTACAATGAGTATATTTGTTTGAGTTAATTACTTTATTCTTATATTTAAATTAATTTTTTACTTATTAGTTCGGTTTAATGGTATTAAAGCGAGTTTTTTAGTTTTTAATTAACTCAGCCATTTCTTTTCGCGATAAACTGTACTTCATCACAAAGCTCACTGAAAGTTCGTTTCCCATTTTCCTTCATTTTCCATCTCGACAATCGCGAGCACTCGACACAAATATTCATTGGTCAAAGAATATTTAATTGAGATTGAATCAGCCAATTCTAATTCATAAAGAAAATTCGGAGGGGGACTTTTTCAATTCACTGAAAGGTTGGCACCCATTAATTTTTGCTTTGGAGGTTTAGGTGACGAATATTTTAAAACATTTAAGGTGAATTGCTGGCATGTTTTATTGTTCACTAGCCCACGAACGTAACTTTGTTCACGTATATCTAACGGAACCCTAATTGACAATAATTAGCTTAAGTGCTAAAAAAAACATGCGTGCCCTGCCAAAAAAAATTACCTATGCCAATAAATTATATACTGTTGGAATTTTCTTATCAAGGCCTTCAATTTGATACCCATTTTGTAAAACTCGAAGTTTATTTTTTTTTGCATTTGAAAATGGAGCCAAGATGCCGTTTTTTTTCAAAGTACAAATTTTCTTGTTATTCGCGGGGATGTAAAGATTCTAACGACATCCCAAACGTCTAAATCTGTTCCGGCATTTAAAAGTTATGGTGGAATAAAGAAACTCACATACAAACATACCTACAATCATATTTAAATCCTAAAAACATTACACTCCTTTTTTAGGCATTCGTGTAATAAAACAAATTCTTTACCAATCTGGACTAATGGAGCTTTCTTACACAGAAATTACTTCCTTGATCGCAATGGGATAATAATTTCACAAAAAATATAATACTTCCTCTAGTCTTCAGCTCATGTAAGTTGTACAAATTTATATATTTTTAATCGTCTTTCAAAGGGGAAACAAGGGATGTTTTACGATATATATATATTTTGTGTTCGTACATGTCTCACAGATTTCAGAACTGATGCTGTTACAAATGAATATCACAATATCGGCTACATTTTTTATCAGAAGGTTATTTCAATCCATAATGTTTTCAGTTTAACTCAGTTTATCTACCACTCCTTTGTTTATTTATTCCATTTAAATTCAACATCCACGACGGTTAAAAAATTCAATAATACTTGATTGTCAAACGTTTACATCGAAAACAAAGCAATTATTGTTTCGATTGGGTTCAATGGTATATTTAGTTTCATTTGCAACAAAGACAAGAATTAATGACATTGACATTGATTGTCACTGACATTACTTAATATTGTACCGATTAGAGTCCAGAATGAGGGTTCTTTGAATAAATTGAAAATTGTGTTGCAGAGTTTGATTTTATTCTCAATCTTGTGTTTCTTCTGGTGTTAAGGCGAATGGTTACGCCAAACCACAAAATAGACCTCTCTTTGAAGGCCTACAACTCCCAAAAGGATAGAACAAATGTAAAAAAAAAAATTATGTGATATGTGACATATGTTTATAAATATATTTTAAGTTTTTTTTTTTAATTATTACTGTTAGTTTTGACAGTAAAAAATCATATCCATCCTCTTATTTTACGCAAGAATTTTCTTTCTACTTCCAAACGCTTGAAGCGATTTTAATTATTCTTTCGCCAAATTATAGCAAATTGAATGGTCTATAAAAATTAAGTTTTATTTTTTTAAATAATTATTTTTGTGGGAATAAATCATTAACACCATGTTTGTACCTATACGGGCGCGGGCGGCAGCCGCCCGGCCAGTCTCACTGTATCGTTCGCACGGGGAGGTTGTGTCGCATGTTGGCTCGCTCCGATCTGCATTTTTGTGGCAAAGACTAAATAGCGCAGATAGCACATTCGGGCTGTTCGTTTACGCTTGGACGTTGATAGTATTAGTAGTGATAATTTGTTTGCGAGTAGAAGCTGTATTATTGTGTTGTTTATGGTCTATCGTCTATTATTGTCTTGTTGAACATTTGTACATTTATAACAAAATGAATCAGAATAACCACACATAAACAGCTCAAATTGACTTACAATGCTATTGCCTCAAACCGCGAGCTGTGAGCCGTCTGTTTTGCATTTGAGCTGCAGCTCAACAGATCAAGTGCAAAACAGACGGCTCACAGATCAAGATCAAGTCACTATGATCTGAATATTTGAACCGGTTCAGACCTGATTTACACACAAAACCTAGTCGGTGGCAAAAGACTTAACTTCAGCAACAGTGGCTCTTACCAAGCCAAGTGCCATGCTGCTGTAGTGTCTTTAACACACACAAAGTACTGACAACTGTGAACAAATCCATAGCAAGACGAAGTCCTCGAGGTAGCGTGAGAAAGTTAGAAGACAGAAGAATAAAACGGATGACAGCACTGAGAAGATTTCAGAGGAAAAAGAACAGAATATTATTTGCGAAAGCAGGAGATAACAATTATGGCGAAAATTGTGAAAAGCATGATATGTCTCCTGAAATCTTTGAAAAACAAAAATAAACTTTCGTACAGAACTTGAAAAAGAGCAAAGAAGAAAGGCAGAAAATTGAGCAAGACACCGTTTTACAAAGTTCTTGCTGTGAGTGGTTAGAGCTTAGGTGAAGCCTTTTAACTGCTTCAAACTTTGGGAGAGTGGTGAAAACACGAATGAGCATAAGTGGTTCTAATCTTGTAAAGGATATACTGCACAAAGAAGCTATATCTCACGTTCGTTCATAAAGCATGGAAAAGAGAACGAAAAAAAAGCTTTTTGAACAGCTAGCAAAACAATAAAATGACGAAATTACACCTTGTGGGCTTTTTATCGGGTGTGGCTCTAATCAAGCCACACCCGATGGCTTGATTAGAGACGATACCATAGTCGAAATCAAGTGCCCCATAACAGCATTTAATAAAAGCGTCAGGGAAGCTATAGAAAAAAAATATTCTACAAAGTAAGTAGTCAGGGAGAAATGGTCATAAACCAAACGCATGACTGGTATTTTCAAATACAACAATCACCAAAACAATTACATATCACCAAAAGATCTCGTTGTTTGTTTGCCATTTGAACGGGAGAGGATCAACCTCTATGGAAGGAAAAATTATGTACATTTTACACAGAATGTCTGCTTCCTGAACTGGTCGATCCCAGGCACTCTCAAAATCAGAAAATAAGAGATCCTCAGTTCATTCAAGACGCGATCGATAAAAAACAAAATAAGGGAAAGATATCTAGAGAACCAAGATAAACTGAGCAAGACACAAAAGAAACAGAAACCTGAGGATAAAGAAAATTTTGAAGATAAACAGAAGTCGCACTATAAGGAATGAGTAGCAGATGAAACTATTGAGTTACCATCTGTATGTCAGGGAATTGCATTTTAACGAGTTTTGAAAAACAAAATAATATTTGGTATGACAGTTGGATAACAAAACTTCCACTGTTAAGAGCGGTATAGTCATAAGTTAGTTTTTTCTGTTGTTTCTGAGAATTACAAGAGACCCTAAACTAGACACGTGTTTGTTTACTTTTGCGATCATAATAGCCATTGACCAAATTGTTAACTATACAACTGTTCGTTCTAACAGATACAATTCTCCGAAAATATGAGTTAAATAAAGTTGCTCGATGAGGTACGAAGCAATGTCGTAGAAAGCAGTGTTTTTTTATAAGGCGATCATATTCAATTCAGCCGGGACCTATGATTTTGGTCAATATAACCGTTGTTGTTCTAAACGATGTCGACGTCAACGGTTTTAACTGTAATTATATCTATATATCTCAAGCAAAGAATAATGAACAATATCGCAAAACTGTACAATAGCATTCATACTCACAACATAAATATTGTACGTATTCTTGATCTATCTTCACTCAGTAGTTAGCGTCATAAAACTGCCTAAGACAAAATGCGTCGCACGCCGCTTCTGCATGCATGCGCTACGACACTCGTTGACGTCGGGGAGGTTAGCGGGCGCGCGCGGTGAGGCACTATGTTCGCCTATGCTCCTCCCAAACGCTCAAGGACATTCGAGGCTATAATCGCCTTAATGTGTAATATTGGTGAAATATTAACGATACGGTGTTCGTTAACGTGCACGGGTGTCGGCGAAAGAGCATATTGTGATTTTTCCAAAACTCCCTCGGAAGTTCAGTAAAACCAACTAATTTACTGATTTGTGACTTTGGCAATTGACTGTGACTTGACAATACTTAGTTATTAAATCAAACATGGCATTAGCGAAATTGCTATTAGGCCAGTGCCTCCGCAGAAGACTAGATTCAGTATTTTTTATACGGATTGCAATTAAATTGTGTTGGCCTAAAGCTGCGATAATTCCATAGCCCGTCGGCGTACTGGGTAAAATTCTATGAACCTATGAATTCGCTTCATTCTTATTGGAAGGCTTCCTTGTATCAACTTTCTGCCGAGTGGTGCCCAGCATAATTATAATAGCACCCCTACTCACCCCGCGGGTGCTGTGAGAACCAGCTAAGGGTATTCAGGAAACATAATTTTCCTGATATAGTCACCAGTGATCAACAAGACCAAGCACGGTGATTATGGAAAACATCCCCTAAACGCGAGCAACCACGCGCTTCTGGAGACGTTCTATGGGAGAGGCCGATGTTTCAATAAAGCTTTATTGGCTGATGATGATGATGATGATGATTAGCTTCTTTAGGGTACCCCACCCTGAATTAATAAATTGTACATTTTCTTAATGTATTTTAGTTTCACGCTTAGTATGCACGAATGCATCTAACTAATCAATAAGAATCATCCAATTAAGTAATTTAAAAGTGAAACCTATTTGCAGCATCCTTAATTATCTGTCTTGCCACACAATACAGACGAACATCTATATATCTATAAGTACATATGATAAAGAAATAAGTAACAAAACGTCTGTACAACGAAGATAAAAAAAGAGGTTTAGTGGACTTAAAAAGAGCTAGAAAACACAAATATACTTACTATTTTTAAAAACCGTGTTTGTGTGTATGTCTGTCTGGATGTTTGTTCGCGCATCACGAAAAAGCTACTGGACTGATTGAAATGCGGTTCTCGCTGTTGGATAGCTTAGGGTTTGACTTAAAATCTGGTGCACCAATCCGGAAAATAGAAGCCGAGCAATCGATACAAAAACTATTTCATGGCTGAACGAACTAACTTGATAAAATATTATTTTAGGCCTGGAGTAACACATAGGATATTTTTAACATATATAAGGTAAGTAACGAAATTACCACGCGGGCACAGCTAGTTCTTATAATCAAGCAGTAAGTAACGAATAGACTCTACAATTAAGATGATTATAACGAAAATGGTGTAGGGTACTTCATATAAGCTACTGAACAAGAATAATAACATTTTTAAATGGTGTCGGTCTAAATTTCTGTCTGTCAATTCGTAAATCACGTAAAACTTTCTGGACCGATTGCGATGCAGTTTTCACCGTTGGATAGCTTAGTACTTTTGACTTAAAAACTGGATTACTTGCTATCTCAATCCGATGAGTATAAGCCGAGCAATCGATAAAAAACTATTTCACGTCTGAACGAAGTCTGAAGTTCTATGAATTGGTATATTTTGGTTCTTTTGGATTTGGAATATCATATAGGATCCTTAAAAATACTACGAGTGCCAAAGAGGCGTCCGTCTTAGTTAATAAGGTGTCTCTGCATTCAATTGAGTGAAGTGATGAGTGTTTTTTTTAGTTTATTTACAGCTAGCTAATATAATAACTAAAAATGAAAAGCCTCCACAGCCGTGTTGTTCGCATTGCATACTACAGCTTGGTAGATGAATATCATCAAGTGTGGTGGTACATACCTAGGAAGATTTATAGATTTGGTCTCTCTCACTCTCTTCCTGGCTATGTATCCCACATAGTGGTGTGGTCAGCCCTCCTGGTCTTTCTCTATCGCTCTATCCTCGACATCGTGTTGGATACCTGACAATCTTTCATGTCCTTTAGCACTACATCATTCCACCTTGTTCTGGGTCTTGGACTGGAAATGGAAAGTTGTAGCGCTAAGTTCCGTACGTATTCAGGCAGGCTCCTTCCCACGAGATTCTACCATAGCCTACTCTCTTGCATCTTGTCGGCAATATCGCGCACGTTCAGGCTTCTTCGCAGTACCTACTTGTTACGGATTTTATCAAGCCTGGGCTACGCCACACATTCACTTCAAGATTTTCATGAACTTGAATGGTATGCACGTTCTTTTGGGATGGGCCACGTTTTGCTGCCATACTTATGGTTTTATAGATTTGATCTATTTATAAAATTCAAATTGTATTTTTTTTCTTTCTTCATGAATGAGATGATTTTGAATTGTAAAAGTGATATATTATGTACTCTATTTACAATAAATGACAACGAATTTGGATTTTTGAAGAACAAGCCTGCCTGCCTGCCTCTCATCTAAATATTCAAGAAAAATCCCAAGAGTCAAAGATCTTTCAAGTTAACGACCATCTCCGTTTAACGAAGTTAGAAGTTACGGCAAATTACTGTTTGGAAGCTATAAGTTTCAAGTTTTTTGCACTGACAGCTCCGTCTTTAAGAGCGAATCATGGATCCCGTTTAATGGACGTGTAACTTAATCCCCCTAAATGCAGGTTGAAATACTAAATACTACGCAGCGAAAAGATTCTGTAACTGGATTTAGTGATTTTACAACTTATTAATCCGGGGTGAATTAACACACATAGGCTACTTTTTATCCCGGAAAAATGTATGGTTCCTGAGGGACGCAGATGAAACCGCGGGCACAGCTAGCATAGCAGGAGTAATAAACATGTTACTCTTCACTCTTAAACGGTGGAATAGGTTTGAATAAAATTTGGAACCAGGATAGCTTATATCCTGGGTTAACACATGCTACTTTCGTCATCATCATCATCATCATTATCCATGATCATAATCTACGTGGCTCAAATCACGGGGCGCAGCTAGTGGAACCATATATCTTGAAATCGCTGTTGTTCCCTGGTCCACAGGATCTCAATTACTAATCGTTGCTGTTTGTTTATTATTTTGGGAAGGCCACTTGGTAAGATGTGGTATTGTTAAGTATCTAAAGTATGGTGGCCACGTATTTGAAATCGTAGCATAGCCAAGAAAGACCGACACAAACATGGGTTAGACGTGGTAAATCGGACTCGACTAGTTTGTCTCGGCTCGGATCAGCTGGCTTGCTGTCGAACACCATTCAATCACGATCCGAACAGTGCGATTCACCTAGAAAACTAACTGCATCTAATTGCACTGCGACGTGTGGGGATATGGGGGAAGGTTTGGGAAGTGAGGGAAGGTGGGGGAAAGCGAGGGGAGGTAGGGGGAAGTGGACGAATGCTGGGGGGTGTCAGGGAAGGATGCGGGAAGTGGGGGAAGACTGAAGGAATGAGTGGGGCAGAGTGGGAGAAAGGGGGGAAAGTGGGGGAAAGGTTTACTTTGTATCTCAATCCGAAAGAGAGAAGCTGAACTAATGATAAAAAACTGAAGTCTGAACAAGTTTTGACGAAATGTAGTGTAATGTAGGTACTTTAAAGGTAGATTTGGTTTAGGAACCAAACCACGCGGATAACCGCGCGGATAAAGCCGCGGGTACAACTAGTTTCCAAATACTTCTTTAAGTACGAAATGGAATAAAGTCCACTAACGAATCCGCAATCCTAAGTCGGGATTGAAACATGAAATAAATTAAACGGCAGTCGTCCGCTTAATAGCTCATTCCATTACGACGTGCACCAACGGTAGCCCGGAGGTGGCACGGTACGGGCAGTATGGGCAGTTGGAGTTTGAGAGTGCCTTGGAGCGGAGGTGGCCAAATGAAATGTGTGCTTTATAAATTAGACTGCACCAGGGCTTGCAGTCATAATTGATAATGATTACTTTACAGTCGAAATCGGTACATACCGATGACAACTGTTAGGTTTGACAGTTATTTTCAAAAGGTATCAATTTTCATCGGTTTTTGAACTGACACTGATATTGATTGACATCGATATTTGACAGAGACTACCAAATATCTTTGTAATCAGACTTTGCGACCGATTTCAGTTGTAAAGCAATAGCTGTCGATGTCGAGGATGCAGGCCCTGGTTCAAACTTTGGCCCTGCACTGATTTATTTGGTACTAGTGACTCGCCCCGGCTTCGCAGGGGCAGCGCACACATCGCGGCATTTTTTTTACTCTTAGAATTTTTTTACCCGTCGTAACTTCTAAATTAAAGGTCCGATTCGAATAATTTAAAGAGGAATTTACTTACCTACGTAATCAACCTTGATTTTGAAACTATTTACTCGGATAAGGATTAATATCATGATACAAACGTCATCTTTCGAAAGTACTCGTGTTTTGATTGACTAATTTAAACAAAAAACGTTTTTTTGTGACTTAACTATAATAGCATATAGCCTCGCGGACTTTTCAATGGTTTTCGCAGAGCACGCCAAGTAATGCCTTTTATGGGCAAATTTTTAATATCTCAGGTTCCATTATTGCAATTTACGTAGGGATGTCAAATTTTTTGAAAAATAATATTCTGCCCATATTACTTGTTGATAATCTAGCTTTCTATAGGTGTAAAAAAATATCGGTTAATTATTTTTTGATTTTATCTATTACACTCAAACAAACAAACATACAAAAATACAAAAATGTAATCTTTTCTCTTAATAATATTATTAGTGTAGATACCAAACTGCAGCACTGAGTCTATATTTTCTTTGTGCAACTAACGCAACCTATAACATAACCTATTTCAAAGTGTTTATCGTTGTCCCATGAGATTTGGATCCATATTATTGTGAAGAACCATTTGTAAGGTTTACATCAAAATTTATTTTCTAAATCAGCTGCCCCGCGGCTTAGCTCGCGTGATCAGGACTAAAAGCCGTCAAATAGTTATTATCTTTTGCTCATCTTCTACGCATCGGGTTGAGATAAGTACACAAGTTTTTAAATAAAAACCTAACTATTTAACAATGAAACCCGCACCGCAGTCGGTTCAGTTGTTTTTACGTAATGCGTGTTACTGACAGGCACACATGCAGACACCATTTAAAAAAATAAATTTAAATGCTTGTTCAGCAACTTATTTTAGGTACACTTGACCATTTTTGAAATATCTTCATTGGACAGACTTTTTGTTGCTTACTACTATTATATTATAAGTACTAGCCGTGCCCGCGGCTTTACCCGCGAGGCCATTACTGTGGGTTATAAATAACATAATTATGTGTTATTCCAGGACCAAAAGTACAAATCTCATCAAACATTAAATTTCAGTTTAGACTTCAAATGGTTTTCTACTGATTCCTCGATTTTTACTCATCGGATTGAGATACCAAGTACACCAGTTTATAAGTCAAACCCTAAGCTATTCAACAATGAAAACTGCATTGAAATCCGTCCAGTATTTTTGACTTGATGCACGAACAAAAATACAAAAAGACAAACAATTATTTTTAAATGGTTTTTTCTTGTTCATTTGCTTATTTCAAGTAGCCTTTTTTATCATCATTATTTTACAGACGTTTTGGTACTTAGTTACTTGTTCATTATTAGTATAGATAGATAAATAGAAGATATATAGATAATCTCACGAGACTCCAGCCAAGTTATTCGATTCTAAAGCTGAAAACTGAAAATCCTAATCAAATTCCATCGAATAAAATTTCCCAGAGTACTCTTTTGGAGGACTCCAGAATGAAAAGATGTCATTCTTTTACTGTTTCATAATAGTACGTACAGTGGAAGGTTAATGATCTGATAAAGTTTGCAAGTAGTTAGGATTTGCAGCTGTCACGTAAACTCCAGTAAATAGTTAGGTTTATAGGTTAGACAAATTAATACTAGCTACGAGTACAACTGTGCCTTGGTTCAAGAAGACTATATTCAATGTGCCAATTTCCCCTCCCACTTCAATGACACAATGCCTTTTTAACCTCCGAACAAAGAGACTGGTGTTATAACTTTAAGGTGTGTATCATTGTGTGTGTGTGTGTGTCTGTCTGTGGCAACGTAGCTCCCAAACCAATGGACCGGGTTTGGTGTGTTTTTTTCGCTTTGAAAGCTGATGTGATCGAGATGGTGCTAAGCTATCGTGAGGGGAAGGGAGGGGGGAGGTGGTTGTGAGAATCGTAGCTTCCAAACGACTGGATCAATATAGCTGCTGTTTTTTATGTTTGACAGCTCAGGTAAACGAGATGGTTTTTAGCTATAACGGGAGTGGATATAATCTAGGTTATATTTTTTATGTTTGACAGCTGAGGTAAACGAGATGGTTTTTAGCTATAACGGGAGTGGATATAATCCAGGTTATATTTTTTATGTTTGACAGCTGAGGTAAACGAGATGGTTTTTAGCTATAACGGGAGTGGATATAATCCAGGTTATATTTTTTTTATTTGTGCTTGCCTTCAATTTTGTTCAATTAAATTATTAGTTATGTATTTTTCACAATGCACCTAATGTATGTACGTTACACCGTAGCGTCGGCCGAGTTAAATGGTGACGAATTCGTCTTTACTGCATGAGTGCCGAAGGTTTTTTTTTTTAAATTCCCAGTCCTCTCGTAGGGCATAAAATATGGAAATTTTAGTTGAGTTACATATTCAGTAATTCAATATTATGCACATACACAAACAAGACAAGTTCAAAAACTAAAATCGGGTAAAAAACAGTAACGGTCGGGTAAAAAATAGCTTATGATACCTCGCTTGTCAGAATCGGACCAAGTTTTTAGTTTGAACACATAACTTTTTCTTACCTTTTCCGTAGTCGGCTTAAACATTTGCCTATAACACTCTATATGAAGACGAATCGATTGATACCTCGCTTGTCAGAATCGGACCAAGTTTTTAGTTTGAATAGATAGCCCTTCCTTTGCTTCGCCGTAGTCGGGTAAAAAGCCTATGATATTCTATACCCGAAGACAAAACGACTGACACCTCAAAATCAAAATCGGACCAATAGGGGCGACGCTATGGTGGAACATCTACATGTCCACATACATAGATACATACATACATAGACTGTTAAACTCATTACCCTGCCCTTGCTTCGCCGTAGTCAGGTTAAAAGGTAAGAAGCGTATCCTTACTGTCCTTATTCTGTCCTGGAGTCCTGAATTAATTATAATCTCAATTTAGAGGTCTGTCCCAAATGTATTGAATATCTAACTACATGATCCATGTAGGTACGTGTTACGTGTATGTACAGTAGTGTGTGTATGTGTACGTTAGTAGGATGATAGTCTCTCTCTCACTCTCTCTCTATCAGATTGCAGAAAAATGGATATAATCTGAGGTCTCTCTTTCCACTTATTCCTTTCTTTGTATTTTGATAACAAAATGTGTGATAATAAATTATAATCTCCAAGATCAAGCTCAGAATTCGTAGTGAAGTTATCCGACAGAGAACCAAGCAAGTTGAAGTGGCAGTGGGCTGGTCACATTTCTCGAAGAACCGATAACCATTGGGATAGACGAGTTCTCGAGTGGAGACGCTTAGGCAAACGTAGTGTAGGACGCCCTGTGGTCAGGTGGAGTGACGACATGCGAAAAGCGTCTGAAGAAAAAGGATGACGAGATGTGCAGACCGAGCTCAGGGGCGTGCACTAGAAGATATAGGCTGATGATGAAGATCAAGCTCATGAGATCGTAGTACAAATTGACATAAAAGTCGGCTTAAAATAAAATACACTGGCCTTCAAACTTAGTACCACCACTTGTCTGTTCGCGCATCACGTTAAAGCTACTAAACCGATCGCAATGCGGTTTTCACTGTTAGATACCTTAGGTTTTAACTTAAAAACTGGTGTAATTGGTATCTCAATCCGATGAGTAGGAGCCAAGCAATTGAATAAAAAAAACTAAATCTATTAATTTTGAAAGTGTGGTACTATTTTTTTTATAAAACTACTGGACCGATTGCGATGCGATTTTCACTGTTAGATAGCTTAGGGTTTGGCATAAAACTGGTGTAATTGTTATCTCAATACGATGAGTAGGAGCCAAGCAATTGAATAAAAACACTATTAATTTTAAAAGTTTTTAAGCCCAGTTTAATTGAGATAGTCATCTCATACTGAAGATATAATATGAGCAAGAGCTACACTTGTTCGATACCAAGAACAAAGGTGTACAGAATAATTATTTCAATTAGTATATATTCCTTAAGTGTTGTAAGACTACTTCGAAGTGTGAGCGATGGTAGCCAAGCGGTGTACTAGCGGAGTTAGAATCCAACGATACCGGATTCGGTCCTCAGTTCAAAATCATTGATTTTTCTAAGTTGTGTGAGATTTTCCAACGCTCCGTGCTCCAATTTTACAGTCAGTCCTGGCTGTTATTGATTATGAGCAGTCTTTAATCCATGTCAGAGCCCACGGGCGGCCTGATAAACTCTCACACCAGAGGACAGCACTATACCTCATAAGACAAGCCGAGTTTCCAGGTACAGAGAATACTAACCATCTCTATCTTTTTTGGGAAAGTTGGTTGGATATAATATTGTTACGAGCTGGGGTTCGGATAAAATTAATGTACGCTTATTACACCAAAAATTAACACATTTATTCGAAAGACCACAAAAAGAAATTAATCCAACAAATAACGCTCAAACACTTAACTTGACTTTAACTTGACTGTACACTCTTATCAATTATCACTGAATACTCGCTTCGAATCACTGTGATCGTTTCGTTCCGGTAGCCAGTCAGCAGGCAGTCGATGCGCGCTCTATTTATACCGCGACGTACGTTTCCAGAACGTACTCGTAACTACTCGTATGTACTAAAAGTAGTCGGTAGGTATTTGAACTTTCAAGGTTGGCGGCGCCTTTGAGTTGCCGCGCCGCGCCGCACCCGTAGGTACCTAACGTCGGCGGCGCCTTTGATGTTGCCGCGCCCGTAGGTATATACCTACCGCGCGCTCTGGAAACTTCTGTAGGTTCTACGCTCTACTAGTGTGTTCCAGAATGTTCCTTTAAATATAGGTATTGCGTCATTTTAGTACCTACTGTTTTTCTAAGAATCGACCGGCGTAACAATATATATTGCTTCACCTTTGGTAGGGTAATATTTATATGCGCAATTTTCTACACATAATCGTACGAGTAAAACATGTGCATTTTTGATGCACACGCAATGAACATCACGAACATTTCGGCCGCAATTTTGTATGCTAATTCTGCTGAAATTACTTTAGCACATGTTTTTGAATAATATTTATGTAAATAACTGACGGATTTTCAGTAATAAGGTTGACTATTACTACAACGAACTGCAGTGCGATTCAGCTAACAAACCGCAAAGTGATCGCTGTGCGATCGTTACCTTTTAGAAAAAATAAAAAACTTGGGAGATGCGGGGGAAGGTTTGGATAGTGAGGGAAAGTGAAGGGAGGGTAGGGGAAAGTTAAAAAAGGTGGGTCAAAGTAAAAAAGGGTGGGGGAAAGTGAAAAAATATGGAGGAAGGTCGCAAGGGAATCAGGGAAGTGTTGGAAGAAAGGGGAAGGGTGAGAGGCATCGGGAGAAGGGTGAGGAAGCACATCAATTTCACATTCCTCCACCCTTGCCCCTTTCTCCCACTCTGTTTCCACCCTTCCTTTCAGTCTTCCCTCACTTCGCACCACCTGCCCCACTTTCCGCACCCTTCCCCCGTATCCCCCACCATTCGTCCACTTCCCACAATCCTCCGACACTTTCCCCCACCTCCCCTCACTTCCCCAAACCTTCATCCCCCCACATTTCCTCATTTTTTTCTTCTAAATATGGCCACACTGAAAGGTAACGATCGCGCTGCGATCACGTTGCGGTTTGGTAGCTGAATCGGGGGCAGGACGCTTGTTCGCTACGCCACACGAAATTCCTTGCAGAAAACGTGTGACATCATGACGATAAAATTGCCGAAAGATTCCGCGAAGATATCATAACGCGCGCGTTACTTTGTGAATGGTCATGGCGAGTAAGGGCCCAGTACTACGTACTTAGTCCTGAGTTAGCCATTTCAAAAACTCAAAAATTGATCGTCCGTATCGGCTCCGCACCAATGACTTTTCTAAGTTATTTGCATCGCTCCGTGCTTCGGAGGGCACGTTAAATTTTTTGTCCCGGCTGTATAGCAGTCGTTACCCATGTCATAGATCCTCGGGCGGCCTGACAAACTATGACACCAGATGACAGTACTACAAACAAACTTATACTAGTTATGTAAATCGCTCCCACGGCAGTTGAACAAACAAAAGCAATTCTGTAGTGATCCTGCTGAGTACCAAAATTATGTTTTTCATTTGCTTGGCTCCCACTCATCGGATTGAGATACCAAGTACAACAGTTCTTAAGTGAAAACCTAAGCTATCCAACAGTGAAAGTCGCATCGCAATCGGTCCGGGTTTTACTTTTTTAAGTTAAAATCTTTACTAATGTATAATAAAACTATAATTTCAAAGGAAGTTGATGAAATTTGCTATAAAACGTTTTTTATTTTAAATCTCTAAGTTGTATCGTTTAGGAAAAATTGCAATATTAAAAGTGTGGTACTAATTTATGCAGGCCAGTGTAGTTCGATAATGTATGTATGTATGTATGTATGTATGTATGTATGTAGCTGTAGCTATGAATGTTCACCGCGGTCCTTATTATTTTATTAAAAGCTTTTATTTAACTCAACTTGTATGTATGTATAAATGTATGTATGTAGCTGTAGCTATGAATGTTCACCGCGGTCCTTATTATTTTATTAAAAGCTTTTATATAACTCAACTTGTATGTATGTATATATGTATGTATGTAGCTGTAGCTATGAATGTTCACCGCGGTCCTTATTATTTTATTAAAAGCTTTTATTTAACTCAACTTGTATGTATGTGTATATGTATTTCTGCGTGTGCTGGGCCCCAATTCTACTATAAGAAATGTAATGACAATTATCAACATTATTAAAAAAATATACTTTTACCTCTTAAATGTGGAAGATGAGAATATTTTAAGAAAATTTTCACTTTTATAGTTTTTTTTTTTGGTGAATTTAGTTTTTTAAAATTTCTTATTTTATTTTAGCTTCTACCATATTTAAGAGGTAAAAGCGAATATTTTTGATAATTGTCATTACAATTGTTTTAGTAGAATTGGGGCCCTGGAATCTTGCAATTCAAATTTCGAGCACTTCCCATTTAGATATCCGGCTGAAACTTTACGGGTAGCTCACAAATTGATGTAAATCAAGTAAAAAAAAAGTGACAAGGAATTAAAAAAAAAACTCGTAATAACTTTTTTAATATATTTTATAATTATACTTGTTTCGAGCTAGTTGAAGGCATTGCAAAGTAATAATACAACTTTTTAATGCTTCAGTCAAACATAATATATGCGAAATAGCTCTACCTATTTCTGTCTGTTTGTTACCTTTCAAGACTTAGCGGCTGAGCCAATATTGATGAAAATGGACGAGGAATTAATTAATTTCGTGAAAAAAGGCAGTGCCTGTTTTTTTACTTTTCCCAGAAAACTATCTAAGCGGGCATAGCCTCGTAGCGCAACTAGTACCTGATGTTCATATACGATAAATTTTTAGAAATATTTTGTGTTCTTGTTCATGTTTCATTTACACTTATTTTGTAACTAACTAATAAAGCATAAAGCTTGTACTTTGAGGAATAACTAACCTGTTCAGTTACGAAACAATCCATTTACAATTATATTCAATAATCCACCATACACAAACCACAACATTCCAACCGCCACAACACAAAATTGTCAAAAAACTAAGAAAAAGTTTTTGGTTTTAGGTATTACTAAAAATCTGGTACGTCACAAATCCACAAAAAAAAAACAATCGAACGAATTTTAAAAAGTTCGCTATCAGGAACCTAGTCTGGCTACAGGCCAACCGTACGCGCTGAATAGTGAGATACACTAACGACTGGCTCGATAGAAAGGAAAGGGTTACTGATATCGATAACTGTTGCTCGTAGTTCCTACACACTGGCAGCTATTATATAGAGTACAGCCCAAATTATAAAAAGATTTTTTCATAATCACTACGCTTGCTGGCGGCTTGGTGTTCGCAGTAGGTGTTACACCACGGGAAAATGCAGAAAAAACAGAATCGCACATTCAAACTTAAGTCTGCACCACCATGTTGCATTTTGCATCCGGCAAGTTACCATTGGTATAGTATTTTAGAATTTGCCGCGGCTTTGTCGGCGTGGTCATTTCATTTAACAGAAGCCCACACATGTTATTCCAGGATCAAAAGTACCTATAAAGTACAATATACCTACTACATTTCTTTAAAATACTTTCAGCCGTCAAATAGATTTTTATCGATTGCTCGGCATTTAATCATCGAATTAAGATACCAAGTACCCCCAGTTTTTAAGTCAAACCATAAGCTATCCAACAGTGAAAACCGCATCGGGATCGTTCCGGTAGTTTTTAAGTGATGCGCGAACAAACATACAGACAAACAAAACTGACAAAGAGAAAGACACGATTTAAAAATAAGTTACATTTATAATTATCTTCTTTTTACAGACTTTTTCGTTCTTATTTTCGTGCTTTATTATAAGTAGGAGTACAGATAGATAGATATATATAGGTAAATTAATAAAAAAAATGTACTGGATGATCACATATACATAAGTACTTAGCATTGGCTCTATACTATGCTTCTCGTACCATTACAATATAATTCCGTTTGAGGTAAACATGTTATTAACTAATATTGAGGTTAACATATTTTTATCTCCAATTTATAGTGCTATTTAAGAATGCAATAATTTCATAGAATGATCATTTTAAGGGTTCCGTACTTCCGAATGTTAAAAAACGTTAAAGGATCACTCGTGTGTTGTATGTCTGTCCGTAGGTATATCACAGCCAATTTGCGAAGAATCTATCGATTAAGTTAAAATTGGGTACACATATGAATTTCTGTAACCAAACACGGATGTGTAACGGAAATGAGTTTTGAACTTGAGGGGGGTCACATGTGGGAGAGAAAAAAGATAATTAAAAAGTTTTGTAGACTAGTCCTAGTACAACAAGCCCTTTCATAACAGTTGAAAGGGCGTCAAAATTGTGAGCGGTCTCAATATATTTTAAAATATTTTTGTTTTAAAGTTTTTAAGAAAATAGATGAACGAAAGCCATGCGAAAATAAAAAGTCTAAAATTTTGAAAAATACATAATTTAAGAGGTATCTACTAGGTAAGCCTGCTACACCTTCGACCACATCAACCCTTTCCATCAGGTGAGATCGTGGTCAAACGATTGCCTAGAAAGTGATAAAAAAACAGAAAAAAAGAGTTTTTTTTTACGTACAGATACAGGAACAGGAAAACTTGTAAGAAGTCTTAAAGCAACTTGGTAAATCTCTTAATACTGTGAGATAATATATTCATTGTACTGAACCCTCTGCATGCAAGTTCAACTCGCACTTGTCGTGTACTTTTGCTCTAGATATTACATGAAATTCGTGCTAGGTGTTTACTGTGTGTACTTTGAAGAGTAATCAGACGACACAAGAGCAATCTTATCTGCTGTTCTATTCAACATAACTATTAGCAAAAATAATCATTAATAACTGGATTCAAAAGTTTAAAAAAACACGCCTTCCCTGGCAAAAAAGAACTTACGCCAATATTATATATACAGTTGGAATGAGCTTATTCTTTATTAAGGCCTTCAATTTGATGCCCATATTGTAAAAATCGACAATAAAATATATTTTTCGCATTGGATTTCAAATTTAAATGCAGCCAAACTGACACCATACAGAATTTTTCAAAAAAATAAATATGTTATGATACTCGAAGGGATGTAATGATTCTAACGACAGCCAACAAGTCTAAATCTGTTCAGAAATTTAAAAGTTATGGTGAAATAAAGAAACTCACATACATACAAACATACATGAATCCTAAAAACATTACACTCCGTTTTTGGGGCAGACGTGTAAAAATACAAAAAACTCGACTGCGTTTTTTTTTAATTGAATACGAGCTGACCGCCTGCAAAAATAAATACACTAATATTATAAAGGCGAAAGTTTATATGTATATGCGGGTGTGTGTTTGAACGGCTGAACGGCTTTTGTATAAAATTTGGTACGAAGGTAGCTTATAACCTGGAAAATGCACGGTTCTTGAGGGACGCGGGTGAAACCGCGGGGCGTAGCTAGTATTGACATAAATTTAATATTTATTTTTACATAAATATTTTACTTTACTTTAATAGTTGCAATTGCAACATAAGACTATAGTATTTACATTAACGTGAATAATCTAAAATAAAAAAATAGGTATAAAAGAAGCCTTCAAGAAAATTGCTACTTATTAGTTATAAGAATTATATATTTTTGAAATGGTCTTTTAAAGACCTGTATTTTGATACCTATTTGTCATTTTTGTTCCGTCGGAAATACAACATGGCAGCTATAAACCGCCATATTAGTGTTCTTGACATTTCACATATTCTAATCTCGTAATCAAGACGAGTCCAATGATACCTCATTTATCAAAATCCATCAAGCTGTTTAGGCTGTAGGATACGCCTAACAAACGTACAAATATACAAACACACATACATAGATACAACCCAAACACATAACCCTCCTCAGTAGATTAAAAAATGAATACGTTGCGGTAATAATATTAATTATGTATCTATTTCTGCCGCATGTTTTGACCGCGTCTCAATCGATTAATTACTGGCAATATATCATATTTTAAATGATAATTTTAATGGAAATTTAACGCCGAGATGGCTCGTCACTTTCACTGATATTAAAGTCTACAACTAATGTGGTGATGATAAAATGGTATTGACGTTACAATTATTTTTAGCGTGTATTTTTTAACAATTTTTTTTCCATTGACGATAATAATGTTATTTTTAACTGGTTAGCTGTGGCATACTACCAACTGGTTAACTAACTTACATAGTTAAAAAATGAAATAAGGAATCGTTGAGAAATACTATTCATTTCATAATAATCGAGTATAATGACTACATAATATAAGACCAAATAATACAACTATAGTTGTACTCGTAAATGAATTTGTGTTCATTAGTTATAAAGGATTGATGTCATAGCTTTATTCATACTTATTATAAGATAAAATAAAGCCAACGAACTCCACTAAAAAGAATACTATAGACAGAATTATCTAATGTTTGTATTTGATAAAAAAATACCTCATAATAATCACGCTTAGTTGATTGACCCCGAAACAAATTCATGTAAACTCGCCTTTAAATTTATTTCATGAAAAACATACTTTTAAATGAATTCTTATATACAGCAAGTAGTTATAAAGGAATGATATCATAGCTTTATTCATACTTATTATAAGATAAAATTAAGCCAACGAACTCCAATAAAAATAATACTATATACAGAATTATCTAATGTTTGTATTTGATAAAAAAAATACCTCATAAAAATCACGCTTAGTTGATTGACCCCGAAACAAATTCATGTAAACTCGCCTTTAAATTTATTTCATGAAAAACATACTTTTAAATGAATTATTTATACACAGCAATTAGTTATAAAGGAATGATGTCATAGCTTTAATCATACTTATTATAAGATAAAATTAAGCCAACGAACTCCAATAAAAATAATACTATAGACAGAATTATCTAATGTTTGTATTTGATAAAAAAATACCTCATAATAATCACGCTTAGTTGATTGACCCCGAAACAAATTCATGTAAACTCGCCTTTAAATTTATTTCATGAAAAACATACTTTTAAATGAATTCTTATATACAGCAAGTAGTTATAAAGGAATGATGTCATAGTTTTATTAATACTCATTATAAGATAAAATAAAGCCAACGAACTCCACTAAAAAGAATACTATAGACAGAATTATCTAATGTTTGTATTTGATAAAAAAATACCTCATAATAATCACGCTTAGTTGATTGACCCCGAAACAAATTCATGTAAACTCACCTTTAAATTTATTTCATGAAAAACATACTTTTAAATGAATTATTATATACAGGAATTAGTTATAAAGGAATGATGTCATAGCTTTATTCATACTTATTATAAGATAAAATAAAGCCAACGAACTCCAATAAAAATAATACTATAGACAGAATTATCTAATGTTTGTATTTGATAAAAAAAATACCTCATAATAATCACGCTTAGTTGATTGACCCCGAAACAAATTCGTGTAAACTTGCCTTTAAATTAATTTTATTAAAGACATACGTTTAAATGAATATATGTACATTAGTTATAAAGGAATGATGTCATAGTTTTATTCATACTTATTATAAGATAAAATAAAGCCAATGAACTCCAACAAAAAAAACTATGGACAGAATTATCGAATGTTTGTATTTGATAAAATAGACCTCAAACTTGGGTGATTGACCCTGAAATAGATTCGTGTAAACTGACCTTTATTTTAATTTTATTTTGCTTGTTACATTGATAAATTATGAGATGATAATATTTATTGTGGTTTTTTGTTAAATAAATTGGGTGATGAAGAGGAAACCTATGTTCAGCAATGAAATAATAAAATACTAGCGACCCGACCCGGCTCGCACGGGTTGTTAAGAGTTTGTCTTTATTTGTTTACGATTGTAGCCGTGTTTTAATCGACAAATTTGAACAAAAACGGTTATTGTGACTGAACTATAATAATTTTAGCCTATTTAGATATTTCCGTTTTTTGGGTAATGATGAGTACTATAAACAGTTTATGTATCATCAGTAGTTTACCAACAAAAGTTAACAATAGTTTAGTTAGCTTTCAAAAGTTTACCTTGCAATTTTTGTAGGGATTTCCGATTATTTGAAAAATAATATAGGTATAGCCCATGTTACTCGCTGATAATGTAACTTCCTATGGGTAAAAGGTTTTTTTTTAAATCGTTTGAGCATTTTTTAAGTTTATCCATTACAAAATCACCTAAAGAACCGAAAAGTTATAGGCCCATCTCTCTACTGTGTCATACGTACAAACTGTTCAACAGACTTTTACTCATCCGCTTTACAACTGTGATCGAGCCTGAGATAATTACTCAACCAGGCTGGTTTTAGACCGGGTAAGTCTTGTTCAAGCGAAGTTCATGTTCAGGCTCACATAATTTATTGAGGATGGTTACGAGAACAAAGACAGAAGTAGCTTTCATTGATCTGTCGGCAGCGTATGATACAGTGAACATTAGAACATTACTTTTTAAATTAGGGCAGATCATAAAAAATATGGCTTTGTTCAGATGCTGGGCGAGCTTCTGTATAACCGCCGTTTTCAAGTTCATCTACAACCGAAGAACAGCAGATAGCGCAGCCAAAAATATGGACTCCCGCAAAGAAACGAGCTGGCTCCAGCACTTTTTAACATTTATATAAATGAACGACCCAGCACCCTTCACACCAAATGCTTTCTACACACCGATGACCTAGCCTTGGCAGCCCAGGCTAGCACCTTTGAAACGGTCAAACAAAAACTAACAGAAGCGCTAAACATATTTACCAAATTACTATGCTGCTAACCCTCTCAGACCAAACCCAACCAAGACTCAGAGTTGCTATTACCACCTCCGCAACCGACAAGCGAATCGACCCCTTAAAGTATCCTGACAAGGAGTTGGCACCGAGCACAGCACTAACCCAAAATATCTGGGTGTCACATTTGACAGGACTTTGAATTTTAAACCCCACTGTGACAAAACCATACTGAAAGTCGGGTCGCGCAACAACTTGCTCCGTCGCCTCACTACAACTAAGTGGGGAGCAGCACCATGTTCTTCGTAGAACGGCAATGTCGTTGTGCTTCTCTGCGGGTGAATTTGCGAGTCCCGTGTGGCAACGATCCGCCCATGCTAAGCACGTCGACATAGCCTTGAACGAACATGCTGGATAAGAAAAAGCTGCTTAAAACCGAGCCAGTTGGATATGCTTTTTCCCTTGGCAAGGAAAGCACCACCTGACGTCAGACGGAATGTCGCGTGCGCAACAGAAAAGCTTAAGCAAGAGACTCCCGGCATCCCCTCTACAGTCATAACATACCTCCGGCTAGGCTGAAAAGCCGTAAAACCTTCATGTGTTCCACAGAGCCTTTAAAAATCAACCCAGCCAAAGCCAAAGTTCAACTGTGGCAGAATAATCATCCCATACCAACTTATTACGTACGACAAAAAAAAAACTTCCCATTGGACATGTCCAAAAAAAAAAGCTGGACATGTCCAATGGGAAGTTTTTCTTTTTGTGGTACGTAATCAGTAGGTGTGGGATGATTATTCTGCCACAGTTGAACTTTGGCTTTGGCCAAACCGATTTAGGCACTTCCACATGCGCGAAGACTGGTCATGACCAGCCTTGGCGTATGTGGAAGTGCCTAAATCGGTTGGGTACCGGTGTGGGGCGGTGTGCAAAAAATATGAGTAAATGGGGCATTACTGATCCATCCCAAACACACTGCGACTGCGGTGCCCCAACTCAAAACATGCAGTATTTGCTCGAATGCCCCACGTGCTCGTACACCTGCACAAAGGAGGTCATAATGGCCACAGATAGCGCAATCGAGGTGGCAAATTTCTGGTCCAATACTATATAAGCTAAAATTCGAACCATTGACACGCTAGACGAAGAAGATCCATTTCACACAAACAAACATACAAAACATACAAACATTGTCAAGCTGCCCGAGGGCCTCCAACATGGCTTAACGACTGCAATAGCTGAACTACGACCAAATTCTGCACTATACGTTTCGCGAATCCTGCAGCATAGTGATTAGATCCACTTAACTCTTATAGGGCGTCAGTATTGCAGATTTGATTCCGATAGTGCACAACTACTTGTGCACAAAAAAGCCCAGGTTACCACACGAGTAGTGATGTGCATGATCCATTTGTGCAATATGGATAATGACTTGCCCAACATACAATATCTGGGATCGCGATCAGATTTCTTAATGAGTGTGCTCACATGGTGGAGTAAGCGTGTGATGTTACATGCTAGCTACCTAGGGTTACGGGGTAAAGGCTGAAAAAAAACCCTTACTTACATGGCTCGTGGGGCATGAATGTGTATTGTGTAATATATTTTTCAATATAGTTGCTCAAAAAGTGTACTTTAAAGTTAATTTTGCCGAATTATTGTGGTAAGTGTAAAGAAAAATCACTAGTGCGATGTAATCACAGTTTATTTATAAATTTCTTCTTACTCAAAAAGGTCACTAGCACGTGAAAAGTTAACAAACAGTCAGAGCAATAACAGAGTTAGGTACTTTCGCATTAAAAATAATAATGTAATAAAAAAAAAAAAGTGCAATCAATCCATACCAATATATAGAATGGAGATATATACCTGGAATAAAACATACGACACTTTTTATCTCTGAAACTGGTAAGTTTCCACGGGAAAAATGGAAAATGTTGTTTGCTCGCTGTAAGGAACGGTTGCCATGAAAACGAAATAACAATTCTGTCCAAATACATCAAGACCTGTTAGTGTTCTTTTGCATTGGTTTTTAATATCCTAGAAGAACAAGGATGCTTTTTTTCTTACAAGGAAAGCTAGTTTCTTATAAATGTTAACATGACAACGTGTTTTTTTTTAACACGTTTCTAAGAAGTCACTTTCTTGTTTGTATTTTCAGGTTGAATCTTGCTACTCAAATTTCGAGAACTTCTCTATTAGCTATCCTGCTGAAACTTTCAGGGTAGCACACAAATCGACGACAAAAAAAAACTGCTTTTGCTACTTCTTTAAGACCATTGTTGAATGGGTTTGAAAGAAAATCCCAGATATTATAATTGGTAAGTATAGGGCCAGGGGAAAGTTCATGTTTTTTAGGCGAAAACGCCCTACCGCTTGCACCCCCTCCGAATATTGGCTTCGTCGAAAAGATTTTATAGATATTTATCAGATCAAGCGTTGACATTGAAAGTAAATAATCCAGACTGCTTTATTTCTGGATGATAGACAACATATTTTGATGGAGTGTTTTTTTTGTTAAAGCTCATTGTTTGTTTGTCGTATGAGGTAGTCCTGGCCTCTGATGTCAGAGTTTGTCAAGCCGCCTAGGGCTTCTGACATGGCTTAACGACTTTTCTAAGTTATGTGCGGTATTCAATCGCTCCGTGCTTCGGAGGGCACGATAAACTGTCGGTTCCGGCTGTTATTGATTATCAGCAGTCATTAAGCGATTTTAGAGGCCCTCGGGTGGCCTGACAAAGTCTGACACCAGAGGCCAGCACTACCACATACGACAAACAAAAAAGCATGACCGATATCAGCCCAGGCATTTAAATTGCCCAGTAGATCATCGGGTGGCCATATATCTCACATTGCGCACTGCAGCGCGCATACTGCGCGTGCGCGTCGCGGTAAGCGACTGGTTATGTTAGGAGACTTAGATATAAGGTAATAGCTTGTTTGATTTTTGTGTTTCCTTACAATACGCAGTGGTCGCCAAACGAGAAATGATGGGATTTCTCGTAAAAATAAATTATAAATAACTAGCTTAAAAGATAAAAAAACACGCCAGCCCTGCCAAAAAAGAGCTTTTGCCAATAAATTATATACTGTTGGAATGTGCTTATCAAGACCTTCAATTTGATACCCATATTGTATATGTGAAGTTTTTTTCTATTTTGAAAATTGTGCCATACAGATGCCATATTTAATGTTTTCAAAAAAAAGCCTATCGTACTCGGGGAATGTAAGGATTCTAACGATACCCCATTCTAAATCTGTTCAAGCATTAAAAAGTTATGGCGGAACAAAGAAACTCACATACATACATAAACACACGAATGCTAAAAACAATACACTCCTTTTTTGGGCAGTCATGTAATAAAACTAGTAAATATGGCTGCAAATGTGTTAAATGTGACGATTCCAATATTTGGCGGGGCATCAAAGGTGGTTTAAAACTTAAAATGATTTATTCCGGTTTTCCAAAGTGCTACTCACTATAGACTGAAATATGTGTTCATTTCGCAATAATATTCTTAGGTCGGAAAAATATGACAGACAAGGTGAATGCTGCTAATTATTGTTTTATCGACGACTAGACTTCCCGCCCGCGACTTCGTCCGCGCAGACTACAAAAAAGGTCAAACGCGAAAAAAAGCATCCTATGTTCTTCTAGGATATTAACAACAAAAGCAATAGCACCAATAATAATAGCAACGTTATTGTAGGTAGTACCTATTTTTAGTCTTTTATATAATTTTATTTCCCTGTTTGTTATTGTTTTTTGTCACAATAAAGATATGTCTATGTCTATGTCAATACTCTTGAAGTTTTTTGACAGACTTGTTATTTAATTTCCATGGCAACCGTTCCTTACAGCAAGTAACCGTAATTTTCCAGTTTTCCTGTGGAAACTTACCATTTTCCGGGATAAAAAGTATCCTATGTTGGTCTCTATATTGTACAGTACCTATTTACAAAGTTTCATCAAAATCGGATCAGTCGTTTTGGCGTGAAAGCTCCCCAAACAAACAAACCGACAACGTTTCACTTTTATATGTACATATATTGGTGTGGATTTGCAGTATGTATGACGAAGCGGCAACAACTCTCTAGGTACATCGTATCACCAAATCTCAGCCTAGCTGCAGGGTTTGCATTCAACGCTCCATTCCCGGTAATACTTGCATTCACACTATATTACATTTTAAAAAACGGTTAACTTTAGATAAATAACCTAGATGTACCTACTTGAATTAGCTCAACAAAACAGTTAAAAAGGTAATTCAATACTCACACTATGAAATATCCCCAAAAAAAAAAAAAAAAAAAGTCCCCAAAAATGGGGCCAAAAGATGTCCCCTTGTCCTTGTCGTCTTCACTGTAAACTCATTCCAGAACATAATAAAAACCCAATTAATTTTCAAAATTACTTATTTTTCTGCAGGTTTGAAACAAAACGAAAAAATAGAGACTTTAAACGAGAGCATATTTTTTATTACGCAACTGGGGGATACTAAATAAAGGTCCTTTTTCAAATAATACCTCTTTTAACGTCCGCTTGCAAGTCATAAGTGGACCTTATTATGTTTTATTAGGTAAATTAAAAGGATGGGAAATACAATATTTAATCAATGTACAGCAGTTATGATGAGGCATCAATGTACAGCAGCTATCTTCACTTGTTTCGTTAATTAAACACGTTATTAAAATTATTTTCACTCACTAATTATAATTGTAGAAGTTTTTTACAAACTTAGTAGGTATGATTTAGTAGTATTTTTCGTAAGAGAAGTTTTTATAAGAGCATCACATCTTTATTTCCAGCTATGCTAAACCCAATTACTTAATTTGAGTAATAAGCGGGCAAACAATAAACATCGTTATCGAAACCACCCCATCTCTGCCAACCCTTAACCAATGGCGATTCCATCCCCAAGTATTATTAGGCATTATATATACCCATTTGCCTTTACACCTGTTTGCCCTTCCCTCAGAAATGTTTTAATTAAACTTTGTTAATTTTCCCTCCAGCTACATCACGTTTCAGTACGGAATGTACAGTAAAATCTCATATACAAGCAGTCCACATACTGCTTGTACACAGTTCACATTCCCATTCTAATCTTACAAAGCTGACGAGTTGTGGTCACTTAAAACGTGTTTTAAAGATAAAATCTTAGTTTTTCATGTGAAATTTAAAAAAAGCTCTGTGATTATTTGGTCTGCATTCCGCGTATACGTTGTTATATGCGTTTGTAAATTTTCAATCACCTAAAATTAGAATGTACTTCAATGTCATAACTGTTTGTACAGTCATCATCACATTTCTCTCTTTCCTGTTCTTGTTTTTGTAAAATGGGGTTCTCAGCAAATGGATTATTCCTTTTATGAGGTGCTAAAAGGGATGGCCCTTAAAGGTTTTTTAATAATCTGCGGTTAAAAAAGGCTTAACGAAGGCAATAATTAGTGGATAACGGCTAAGGATCGCTTTAAAATCATTATATTATTTAAGAAAACGCGACTTGAGTTGAACTTAGATTAGCTTGATTTTAGGTATAATTTTGATGAGCCCCTCGAAATTGTTAATGAATGTGTCTATCTCGGGTAAACTATGCAGTTGGGTAGACACAACTTCAAGAGGGAAGCCAACAGAAGGATTCAGTTGGGCTGGGCAGCGTTCGGGAAACTTCGTCAGGCCTTCTCGTTGTCCACTGCATAGTGCCTCAAGGCGAAATGTGTGCATCCTACCAGTGCTGACATACGGAGCCCAGACGTGGCCACTCACGGCGGGACTAGTCCACAAGCTTAAGGTTGTTCAGTGAGCTACGGAGAGAGGAGCTATGCTTGGAGTTTTTCTGAAGGATAAGATCCGGAACGAGGAAATCCGACAGAGAACCAAGGTCACCGACATAGCTCAGAGGATTAGCGGGCTGAAGTGGTAGTGGACTGGTCACATTTGTCAAAGAACAGACAACCACTGGGGTAAACAGGATCTTGAGAGACCACGGCTTGACAAATGTAGTGTAAGACGCCCACCGGCCAGGTGGAGTGACGACCTGCGAAAGGCGCCCGGCAAAAACTGGATGAGAAGAGCTGAAGGCCGGGCTCTGTGGCGTTCATTGGGAGAGGCCTACATCCAGCATGGACGGATACAAGCTGATGATGATGTATAATTTTAGTAGCGTAAGTATTATGGATTCAATTTCCGTTATGGACAAACATTTCTTTTTAATAAACCATTATCATCAACAACTCATATTAGTTCACTGCTGGAAGTAGGCCTCTTCCAAGGAGCGCCTTTGAGCCTGATCATCGGCTTTTCTCTTCCAATGACTGCTAGCTACCTTGTGCACAAAAACCATACATTTGTTTATTGATATGATTATTCAGATTATTGGTTTAAGGCCCGGTCACAGAATAAAGAAGTAATAAAGAAGTGGCCCGGTACTAGCATTTTTAGCAATGTTTTAATGATTTTTCTAATGGAAAAATTTGGATCACGGACGAGATTCAAACTCGAATACTGTGCTTCAGGGCGGCACATGTCTCTACCAATTCGACTACCGTGACCTATGCGTCGTCATCCAAATTTTTCCACTAGTTTCTTTGAACCCGTCTTATGGGGACGGTAACGCCATCTATGGGTAGTATTACGAACTAACCAACCAAACACGGCTAATATTGATTAACTTCGTGTCTGAAAGATAACGCCTCACAAATCTATATTTAATAAAAAAAACTATTAACTGAAAATTATTCACAAAAAATTATAAACTATTACCGTAAACATATTTCATTTCTTCCCAGAATTCAATCCTTATTAGCGACACTATCGAATGGTGTAATAATACAGTATGTGTTTTTTTTTCCAAAATCAACGTGTTTGATTCCAACCTAGGAATATTGTTTTTTTTCAAAAATTCAAAGAAGCAGTTTTAGTTTTCATCAAAATCGGGCCCGAGACTCATTTGAGTACTTTTCGCTATTCCTCATAGTTTCTGATTTAGCCAACCACGCCCACTTGAAAAATTCACGCTGTATATATATATATATATATATATATTTTTTTTTTTTTTTTTTTTTTCTTTTAGGTAAGTAACGTATAGGTAGTAAATACATACAATAATTTTCCATAAGGAAAAAAATTAAAGAAATATTATATATGTTTACGCAAAGCATGTTAACTGCTATAAAAAAACATAAAATAATTATGGTTCATTTTTAATCTTCTTTTTTCTTTTTTTTTTTTTTTTTTTTTAATTAAAAAACCTTATGAACATAATATCATAACCACGTAGGCGGCATGGCTTGATACCCGTCCGTAATCGTTTTTTTCCTTTAGTTAAGTTATGCTATATTTGTTTAATGTCTTGATGTTGTAGTGTATCAACACTACAAAACAAAAGTCCTAAGCAAGCATTCTGTCGCTCAACGACAGAATGCTTGCGTGTAATCGTTTTGCAATATTCATACTGGAGTTACATCACGCACTCTATCTTTCTGTAAACCGTAAAAGTACTATCACGAATGAGACCATGTCCAAAACCTCGTATATATTATTTTACAGCCCCTAAAATTATACCACCTATTCTACCAAAATGCACGAGTAACATAAAATCGACACATACTCTCTCTGAACGACAAATATTAAGCTATAAATTTTACGAGACTGAAGCATTCAGCTGACAATATAATGTATATGAGTGTTATTAATGTCTTAGGAAACAGATACTTCAACGTGTTGTCTACTGCTATGTTATATGGATGGTATGACGAAAAGTATCGATAAAATGATGTAAAAATTATTTAAGTCATCTACAAACGACTTTTATGTCTTATAGGCTGCGCCCCGCGGTTTCATCCGCAGATGATCGACGGTGATAAATGATGATGATGATGAAAAGTATCCTATGTGTTATTTCAGGACATTAAATATCTACATACCAAATTTCATCCAAACCCATTCAGCCGTTTGAGCGTGAAGAAGTAACAAACATACACACAGAAACATAAGAAACATACATATAAACTTTCGACTTCAAAATATTAGTATGATTATCATATGAAAATAAACAAAAAGTATTTAAATAATGCCATTGATAACATCACTTTTGAAAGTATATTGTAAAACAAAATGACTCAACATGCAATTGTGCACTGACCATAGCTTATCTTCATATGGTTTCATAAAGACAATATTCTTCTAAATAAAAAAACTGGACATCTTTAAAAATATCAGCACATTTCGTTTAAAAGCACACCTAATTACAAACATAATATATCGAATTCAGCATTAAAAAATGTTTTTAAAATCATTGTAAAATTTTATGTACATTTTTGTATTTTTTTTGTATGTATTTTGTGTATATTTCAATACCAAATTATCATGATTAATGTAGCTATAGAGATAACTTTTTGATGTGTAAACATCTAATGGTGTGGTACGGGGGTAAAGCCGACTCTTGGCGTACCCCAGCTTCGCCGTGACGCTCGTGGCTCATCGGCTCTTTCCGCTTCTGCTCGGCAATATTCGATGTTTACACATCTGCTAGGCATCCCGTGATAGCTCATTTTTTTAAATAGGCGGTCTCCTTTGTCTCGCCTGCTGGTAAGCAATGATGCGGTCTAGAATGAGACACACTATTTGAAGACCCGCAGATAACATTTGACATGAATCTATCGACATATCTATTTTATGGACTAACACTTTCCCAACACTACGAAGCTTGCAAGATTTGCCTGAGATTATGCAGCAAACACAAGATGCTTCAAGTACATGCTCCCAGTTAGTGCTTAGCTTAGGTATTGCCAGGTAGCTTGGAGAAATACCTAGGATTTGCCAGTAATTAGCCACTTCTCGAGCACAGTTTATGTTGAGGTATGTTTATGATAATGTTTGCCATGTGGTGTAGATTGTAGACATTGTTATTACCTACGTTATGTTTATATACACTGGTCTTCAAAACTTCTACGACTACGAATACATATTATTTGCGGTAAAATGATGTAAAATCAATGTTGCTTTATATTACAAAATTTAAGACAAGAAAATATTTACAATAAAACTTTATAGCTTTATGGCATACACAAATAATGCATTTTTTTAAAATATATACTAGCTTTCCCGCCCGCGACTTCTTTCGCGCGGACTACAGTTTATCGCGAAAAAAGCATCGTATGTTATTCTATCATATTAAAAACCAATGCAACAGTAGAGCACTAACGCTCTTGATGTTTTTTGACAGATTTGTTATTATTTCGTTTCCACGGCAACCGTTCCTTACAGCGAGTAGTCAACACTTTCCAGATTTCCCGTGGAAACTTACAATTTTCCAGGATAAAAGGTATCCTATGTTTTATTCCAGGGTATAATCTATTTCCATTTCAAATTTCATCAAAATCCGTCCAGCTGTTATTGCATTAAAACTCCCCAAACAAACAGACGTTTCTTTTTTATATATAGGTATGGATTTATTTAAAGGAAATTCAACAATAATTCTAATCGAAAAACGGTCAGCTTGTAAAGTCCTATCTATGAAAGCTTTAAAACAACTGAAAGTATAATTTAACTGCAATAATTTTACTTAAAAAGCCCCGTTAATAGCTACTTTATTTCACAATGGCATCACTAATAACCCAATCCGATGCTATTTGAAATTTGCTCAAATCCAACTGCGCACGTAATGCCGCCATTTAGTTTTATGTTTTTTTTTTTTGTTTATTTAAATTTTATTTACTAGAAATTCAGGAATCAACTAAATAAATGCAATAAATTTTAGCGTCTAACATATCGATATTCACTTTAGAACGTTTTAAAACATTCTTCATCTAACAGTCAGATAAGGAAGGTTTTTTAAAAATTTCATGTTTATAGTTGCAAAAACAAATACATAAAAACAAAAAAAAAACGTTTCATTAACTCTTTCAAATACAGATTTTTATTGTGGGAAACCATTATGATTATCTGCATATAACAAAAAATAACATTAACAAAAAATCACCAAAAAAGCATTAATCTAGAGGTTAAAAATATTTTACAAAGTTTCACATAAAACAAAAGCCGCCTACATGTTATTTAATTATGACCGCACTCGGATTTAAAACAAGACAGAGAAAATAAGTCTTAATTAATCAAAACAGAATTTTCCAAAACTCCCGATGAAACAACACTTGTTAATTACCTCCCCGTTATTTCACAATGGCAACACTGATTACCCATTCCGATTCCTAATTTGAAATTTACGTATCGTCCGGCTGCCGAGTGCTTCGCGCCTAATGGCCGCATTTAGTTCAATGTGCGTCCTTGTTTATTTGGATTTCAAATTAAGGACACCTGTTGGTCTCACTGAGTTTAAATGACGGTTCCCACCGTATTGTTGTTTTTTTAATATTTGAGTTTTTAATAACTTTTTACAAAGTTTCTTTTTTAATTAAATTGTGGAACTACACTTACTGCCGCACTCATAATGGTAATACGTCGGTCTCGGTTGCTGACAATTGCTAGCAGTCAGCAATGGCAAAGGCCCTCGGGCATCCTGAGAAACTCTGACACCAGAGATCAACACTACCTCACTCGACAAACACATCCCTAAATATCAGAACCATTTAATCAAAACAACTTATTACACAATTTAATCAAATCAAAAAACTAAACGGTAATTATGATTTAGATATTTAATCATATCTAAATCATAATTACAGTTTACTTTATTTGCATTGTTGACAAAAATAGTAAGCTGCCTTTTTAAACAAATAACTATGCCTTTCTAAATTATGTGCTTCGGAAGGCACGTAGCCACAGTAGATACATATTCTACGGACTATATATTATTATGTACTGTGACGTAGCTGTCGCGCCACAAAGGAAATAATAGTACTACCGTACAGAAGGCTTACTCCGCGTAGACAATTAAATAAAAAGCGACTCTTGGCGCCACTCAATAAAGTGCAATTCAGCATGCATGACCTTGATGCGTATCATTTTTTATGCGTCTCTCTTTCTAATGCGTAAGTCTATCTCAGTTTTTCTCGCGGCAAGCCTCGGATAGACTAACGCGGGCGTTAGAGAAATTAGCGCGCGCAAGTACATCGAGTGAGACAGGCCTGGTCACGCGCCGGTCCCTGATGTTTATTGATAGCAGTCGATAAGCTACATCAGAGGGCCTCGAGCGGCCTGACAAACTCTGACACAGGAGGCCAGCACTACCTCGTACGAAATGCAAGCAAGCAAAGACTACCGGTTGGCCGATGACTAGTGACTGCGAAGTCAACTCACGGTCGCGGTTTCTAATCCCGCAAAGTGCAATTATTTATGTGATGAGCAGATGTATCTTTCCGAGTCATGGATGTAATATTCGTAACTACGTATGTTTATCCTGTGTCTAGTATCCATAGTACAGGGTATCCTAGTTTGGGGTTAGGTATTTAGAGTGAATTGTACCAAATAAAACAAATAAGAAATGTAGTAAAAATGTTGAAAAGAACATTTTGATCAACCAATCTCGCATCATTTGGACCCAGCACTACAGAACACGGACGGACGCAGACGGTACGAACAGATAATCTGTTTATTTAATGTAAATTGCATGCCTTGTCCCAAGTTTGCACAGGACGGATCTAATGAAGAGGTCTGTATTTCTGAAACCTTGAGGACAACCATTTTAATTCGGTTGGGTTTTTGAACTAAAAATAACACGGAGAATTGTCTAAAATTAGTAATGGTAAGTAGATAAGGTAGGCTATAAGTATAAGTATATAAAATATACTCGGGACAATTAACACCAATTACCTAGCTCCAAACTAGGATACCCTATACTATGTGCACTAGACAACGGATAAACATACATAGAAACGAATAGATCCATGACTCGGAAACAAATTTTACACAAATGATTGCATCTAGCGGTATTCGAACCCGCGACCGTTCATTTCAATGTAATGGTCACTAACCATTGTTCCAATAGTTCGGGCTAAGATGTACCTATGAACAAGAAATTCAAGTGTACAATGAAATATGGTAAAAGTACGTAGTGGTAAGTGAGTATGGTAGTGGTACGTGTATGAACAAGGTACATGAAACGATTGAGAACTATGATAGAGAGATATTATAGGGAACTTTCATAAGTTCCTTCTTGGAGTCAATGTGAAGAAATAAATTTGATTTGAAGGCGTGCAAGGTTTGATTAAAGTGTGCAAGGATAGTATTAAATGTAAAGTTTTGTGCCTTCCGCCGTGACTAAATGGTGGTATGACATAGTAGCACAAGAATATGATCAAAGTAAGAGAAACACACGACTGCACTGCCAAAAAAACGTACTTAACTTTTTTTGTATATAGTCTATGTTACTCGGGGGGATGTAAGGATTCTAACATACATCTAAACCTGTTCAGGCAATTAAAAGTGATGGTGGAATAAAGAAACTCACATACAAATAGCATACATACATTAACCCTGAAACGATTACAGTCCTTTTTTGGGTAGTCATGCAATAATAGAACATCTTTGATCCCTCGAAAACCCAAACCGATTCAAATATAAAGTGGTAGACCTCTTACGCAAGAATCCTCCTGGAGAAGTAGATTTGAACCGCCATGCAGAAGTGTGCAAACTCTTCTTAATTTCGGTTTGAAGGGTAATGTTTCCAGAGAAATTACTGGACAATGAGACTTAAGCCTAAGGTCTGGGTGAAAATTGAATATCGACGATTGTATGCCACGCGCGCACGCGCATGTTTGCGCTCAGTACTGCGCAATGTTAGATATAGCGCCACCCGATGATCATGTACTTAGGTGACGAGCCAGTCCAATGACGCGCAACATTTTGCAACCAAAGTTCTTAGCTATGGGCAAGCAAGACGCTTACCATCGGGCGATCAACCTGCGTGTCTCGTCACACAAACAAATAAAAAACAAAAAAGACGAATACCATGCCAATAAACGATTTTTTCAAATTAACGCCAGTGTCACTCGGGATTCTAGCTATGCCGCTATGCCTCATACATCCAAAACTGTTCAGGCAATTTAAAGTCATGGTGGAATAGATAAATTCATATAAACCCTTGCATACATACATACATACATACATGAACCCTGAACACATTACACTCCTTTTTGGGCAGTCGTGTAAAAAGTATTTGCTCCGCACGGGAATTGAACCAGCACCCCACGCTTCGCAGACGGCTCCCTGCCAACTACGCCTCGGAGGCACTTGGCCTCATAGTTTACCCACGGATTTGTTTGGGGTGATGAAGATGACGGCAGATACCGCTATTGTGTAGTTGTTTTTTATTATTACCGTCTACCTTTGACCACGATCTCACCTGATGGAAAGCGATGATGTGGTCGAAGGTGTAGCACGCTTGCCTAGTACGAGTAGATACCTATTCACTCTTGACTTGAACACATGGTTTTATTTTTAACCTATGAACAAAGAGACGGGTGTTATAAGTTTAGGGTGTGTATCACTATGTGTGTGTGTGTGTGTGTGTGCGTGCGTGTGTGTGTGTGTATTTGTGTGTGTGTTTGTCTGTGGCATCGTTGCTCCCAAACGAATGGGCCAATTTAGCTATGAACAAGATGGTTCTTAGCTATAACGGTGGGGGGGGGGGGGGGATGGGGGTGAGGATCGTAGCTCCCAAATGGATGGCCCGATTTTGATGCGATTTTTATTTTTGAAAACTGATGTGATCGATATACTTCTTAGCTATAATGGGAGTTGGGGGTCGGGGGTTACATATTTTTTTAATTTGTACTTGTTTCTTGGCAGCATTGCTCAGGGAACATAGAATCAATTATCAAAGTCTAGGGATCACGAGCAACGCAGCGAGTAATATTTTACCATTGTCATTTTTCCATCGCTAGAAGTCACTAACTTCGGTAACAGTTATGTCCATGTTGGGATCTCTTTATTCGTTTCAGAGTCACGTGCGGCTTTAATGTTACGGGATGAAAATGTTACAAGATTTTATGGTGGAGTAAAATTTGTGGAGGAAATAAAAAGTGCTGATTGAAACGGCGATAGGAACCCAGGGTGGTTATCTCCCCTAATAAAATTGTTGCCAAACGTCTGGTTTTAAGTATGTTCCTAGCAAATACTGACAAATGAGTTTTAAAAAACTCTGATACATTATTATAATCAAGTCTACACCTACATAGATAAAATTGTGGAAACCTACTCATCGTTTTCATGTTCAATCGAGCAAGATCGAACGAATAGACTGTAACATCTTAAGATTTATTGTTCAAACATGAAGTGAAAGAACACAACGTCGAGGCAGTGGAGTTAATGTAGGTAGTTATCGAGCATCGATATACGAGAACGGGGACAAATCACCTGTCCGCTGTACGCTGGATGAGGTAGTCTCGACCTTTTAGGGTTAAAGTTTTCGTGAGCTTGACGCATTATAAAACTACAAGCTGCTCCCCGCAGCTTCGCCCGCATGCACACTTTGCCACCCCCATCACAGGTGCTCAGAAAAATAAAAATTGAAATAAAATTTCATAAAATCCCTCCTTAGTGGACTATCGATGTCAAAGTTTCAGGCCCTAGTAACCTGCCACTTTGGCGCCTGTCACTTTGACACCTATTTCTTTGAAACCTGTCATTTTGAAACCAGTCACTTTGACATCGATATTCTTTTTCTGATATGCATTTGTTTTTCTGGTGTTAATTTGTTTACACGACTACCCAAAAAAGGAGTGTAATGTTTTTAGGATATATGTATGTTTGTATGTTTGTATATATGTTTGTATATATGTTTGTAAATATGCTTGTATGTATGTTTGTTTATGTGAGTTACTTTATTCCTCCATAACTTTTATATGCCTGAACAGATTTAGACGTATGGGTATCGTTAGAATCCTGACATCCCCCCGAGTATATATATATATATTTTGAGAATATTCAATATTGCGGCAGTATGGTTTCATTTTAAACGCGAAAAAATACTTCCAATTTTACAATCATCATCATCATCATCATCATCATCAGCCTGCATTAGGCCACTGCTGGACATAGGCCTCACCTAATGCATGCCACTGAGCCCAAACTTCGGCTTTTCTCATGTAATTGCTGCCAGCTACTTTGCGTTAATCGTCACTCCATCTGGCCAGAGCGCGTCCTGCACTACGTTTGCCTATACGTGGTCTCCACTCAAGAACTCGTCTATCACACCGGTTATCGGTTCTTCGACTAATGTGACCGGCCCATTGCCTCTTCAGTTTGCTAATTATTTGAGCTATGTCGGTGACTTTCGTTCTCTGCTGAATCACCTCGTTTCGGATGTGATCCCTTAGAGAAACCCCGAGCATACACGTTCCCTAGCTCGCTGAGCGACCTGAAATTTGCTGACCAATTTCACAGTCAGTGTCCACGTTTCGGCTCCGTGTGTCATTACGGGTATGACGCACTGGTCGAAAACTTTCGTCTTTAGGGACTGTGGGATGGGCGACGAGAAGACATGACGAAGTTTCCCAAATGCTACCCAGCCCAGCCGAATCCACCTATCGGCTTCCTTCTCAAAGTTGTTTCTGCCCAACATAAGAGTTTGTCCTAGGTAGACATACTCCTGCACAAATTCGAGAGGCATGCCACTACCGACTATTGGTCCCGGTGTAATGTGTTGATTAGTCATCAATTTTGTTTTGTCGATGTTCATGCGGAGGCCAATACGTCGGGAGGCATCTGATAGGCTGGTCAGCATTTGTTGCAACACTTGCAGCGACTCCGCCATAAGGACAATATCGTCTGCGAATCTCAAGTGTGAGATGTACTCGCCGTTTATGTTGATGCCCATTCCATTCCAAACCAAAATATTGAACATATCCTCCTTTGCGTTGGTAATAGTTTTGGAGATATGACAACCCCCTGGCGTACTCCCCTAAGCAATTGGATTTGTTCAGTTTGCCGTTCCTGGATTTGGACGGACATCGTAGCAGCGTCATACAAGCATCTCAACACTTGAATATATCGCCAGTCCACTTGGCACCGCTGCAAAGAGTCTAGAACAGACCAGGTTTCGATGTAGTCAAAGGCCTTCTCTTAGTAAAAAAAAAGCCAAACAAAGCGGTCTATTATCGTCTGACTTCTGGATAGTCTGGAGCACGGTTTGAATGTGGTCTACGGTGCCATATCCTCCCCGAAACCCGGCCTGCTCGGGAGGCTGGAATTCGTCAAATCTACGCGCGAGATGATTGGTGATGATGACCCTTGAGAACAACTTATAGACGTGAATCAGGAGTGAGATGGGCCTATAATTCTTGAGCAAGGGTTTATCCTCTTTCTTGAAGAATAGTACCACCACACTCCTGTTCCACATCTCTGGAGTTCTCCCACAGTTGATGACGGAATTAAACAAAGCCTGTAGCTTTTTGAGGACAGGAGTACCACCTGCCTTTAATACGAGTAGCTCAGAGGTAATACCGTTCTCACCAGGAGCTTTTCCATTTTTCAATAGTCTCAAGGCCAGCTCCACCTCTTCCAGGTTGACATATGGAAGCTCATCGGTGTAGTGGCGGGTCAGTGTGGCTCTTGAATCCTCGCCATGGATTTCCGGTCAAGGAGCATGTGGAGCATATAATCGGTCATAGAAATCCTCGATCTCAGCGAGAATTTTACAATATAGGCATCAAATTGTAGGCTTTGGTAAGTACATTCCAGAAGTATATAATTTATTGGCATATGTTCATTTTTGGAAGGGCAGGCGTGTTTTTTTAGCTTGTCAGCTAGTTATTCTTACTTTTATTTGTTTTAGAGATGTTCATTTGTTTTTTTTTTTGAAGTGAGAATTTAACAATTTCGAATTTTTCGTTCATTTCATTTTTCTAAATATGGATGAGTTTTTAGCCATAAAACCCCGTGGGCGTCTTCAGAAAACCCTACAAAACTTTCATCACATTCTTAGGAAAGCATAGAGAACAGACAAAGATATATTATTTTTTATCTAAATAGATGTTAACCGGGTAAAGCCTTTCGATCTGGGTTTCAAGGTTAAGGGGTTATCTAGTAGGTCTAGTAGTTTCGCCGCCTGACAGCTTAAAACGCAAAGAAAACGCGTCGGATACGGGCGAAACATTAGGTCAACTCATTTGACTTTAAAAAACAGCGCTGAACGGCTATTAACATAGTTTTGAATGCCTTTTTGGATGAAAAAAAATCTTACTAAGCATTAATTATAATTGCCTCACTTCCACTAAAGTATCATAAGCAAACAGACTTCAGCATGCAGGTAGCCTGTGTGTCACTTAAACTAATAAAGTACATGCCTATTAAATCGAGTACCAATCTCCTGACCTTTTCATGGACTCGAATCCTCATTTATAACCCAAGCTTTAGCTTTTCCCAGACAGTCTGAAATCTCGTTTCAAATCAAATTAAAACTGCTTTGTAAACGTGTCCCCTCTTCTGGTAATAAATTGTGTACAATTTCTCGTATACAATAGAAAAGGAATGGAATCACAACAATTACACTTGAGATCAAAGGAGTTGCTTTATCCGTCGCGAGTAAGCGCTCATTGTGCCGTTTTAAAATACAGCTTTTTGACGGTAATGCAGTATACGGATGAAACAGTATGGACGGAAGACAACTTCGTCGTAGAACGGTCCTAGAAATCTTGGGCCTTGAATGATAGAGAGTTATTTAGGCAAGTGGTGTAAAAACATCAATGAATCAATTTTCTCTTCCAGTATTTCCCAGTGTTCTCTAGTGCTGATTACCGCTTTATCTGACGGGGGAGGTCATACACTACGTTTATGTTTAAGTAAAAGCAATTACTTACAATATTGTTCAATTACGGTGTAATCACAAGGTAAATAATTATATTTTGGAATAAGATATCCTTGTTAATAGGAACTGCGTTAAAAAGAAGGTCAAGTAGTAAATAATAGGGCTAAATGAACAAGAAAAATATACATAAACTCTTTTGAAGAAAATGTTTGAAAGAAACTGATGAATATTTTTTCTTAATTAGAGCGTTAGCCTAACGATTCAATAGTGCAACTTAGAATACAACGATACCGAGTTCGGTCCAATGACTTTTCTAGGTTATGTGCGGTTTTCTATCGCTCCGTACAAGCTGTCGGTCCCGGCTATTAAAGGTTAAAAGCAGTCGTTAAGCCATAACAGAGGCCCTTCCTCTGATTGCAGATTGCAGACTGATTGCAGAGGGAGGGCCTTTGTTATGGCTTAACGACTGCTTTTAACCTTTAATAGCCGGGACCGACAGCTTGTATGGAGCGATAGAACACCGCACATAACCTAGAAAAGGGCCAAACAATTTTGGTTCACTCATTATCAATTTCAAACAGAACCCACGGACCAATTGTCCATACTGTCATTATATTATGACAGAAACACTGCAAAGGCGGCCTGGAGACGTTTTGGAGTGTTGTTTGCTAATTTTATGAGTTACGACTTAAATGTTGCGTTTTGTTTGCTGTCAAATCGAGATGAAGCTTTGTTAAAGTATTTACATTAGGAGCGTTTTGTCCTTAGAACCTTTTCAAATGTACGCTGCATGTGTTTGACGCGACGAATCATGAATTTAAATTATTTTTATAGTGGACTTTTTAGCGTATTCAAATGAGCGTTACATATATTCTTAATTGTTATTTTACCAGGTGAGAAACCACGTAAGACGAAAAATGCCCATAAATACCTTTAAACAGCTTTACTCTCCGTTAGTTACTCCACCAACCAATCCTGTAACAAACAAAAGTAATTTAATATATTTCGCATTTATGTTTGAAATCTTTCCACACAAATTCAATAAACAGCGTGAAATAAGGCCCATACTCAGATAGATGACCTAAGCCTGTGCAGTGTTAACATTAGTGATGACGATGATGATCAAAATCCAAAGAAATCTGAAGACCTTTAAAATTGTTTAAATTTCAAATCAGTGTTACAATATAAATTATTTAATTACAAAAATAGAGCGATGGTAGCTTAATGGTTCAATAGTTCAACTTAGAATCCAATGATACCGGGTTCGGTTCTGGGCTCAGCACCAATGATTTTGTGCGGTTTTCCAACGCTCCGTGCTTCGGAGGGCACGTTAAGCTGTTGGTCCCGGCTGTTATTGATTAATAGCAGTCGTTAAGCCATGTCAGAGGCCCTCGGGCGGCCTGACAAACTCTGACACCAGAGGTCAGCACTACCTCATACGACAAACAAACAGAAAAACAATTGTCAAAAATTATGTAACATGACTAAACTAAAAGAAAAATGCTCTTTCTCTGAGTTCCAAAAAGTCTTGCAGACGACAGTCAGACAAAAAGGCCACATTTCTCGTCTCCGAATAGAAACGCTTAGTTCAAAAAGGGCTTTTTTATTCGGGAGATATAAGTTGGAGTATCATTTAATACTCTAGCGAGTTAGGCTGCGTCTATACTGAAGCAGGTGTCGCAAAATGTGCATTGACAAGCGACTACAGTTTTTTTTTCGTGAGCAGATAATGCACGGAGTGCGCGAGATTACTCACATTTCAAAAGTATCGCTTTTTTTTAATTACTAACTAGGCAATCGCGATCACGATCTCACCTGATGGAAAGCGAGGATGTGGTCGAAGGTGTAACGCGCTTGCCTAGTAGATACCTATTCACTCTTGACTTGAACACTCCTGGGTTATTTTACCGGAAACACTGACGAGGGCAGAGCATTCCACTCCTTTGCAGTTCTTATAATAAATGAAGAAGCGTAACGCTTCTATATCGTGCGAGGTAGGTCTAGCCGTACGGTGCTGGAAAGGTGATGGGGGAATCAGATTGTGCAGCTCTTGTGCACACTTCCTCTCTCTTCGCGGTAATTATGTGTTGCAATCCAACGACTCTGGGTTCCATCCTCAGCCTATGATATTTTATAAGTTATGCGCGGATTTGCTCGCTGTGTGCTTCGGAGGGCTCGTTAAGCCGTCAGTTCCGGTTGATGACAGTTGATAGCAGTCGTTAAGCCACTTCGGAGACCCTGACTAACTCTGACACGAGTGCTCAGTACTACCAATATACTACATAAAAATATAAATTGACATTAGCTGATACAAGACAACTGATGAAATCACCTTCGAAAGCGGCGGCGTCACGTGAACGAATGCTGCTGCTAGCCCGATAGAAACCGGTCAAGTGCGTGTGGGACACGCATAGATTTAGGCTTCCGTAGCCAAAATCCTAACCTACACAACTATGAAAACCGCATTGCAATCGGCGCAGTAGTTTTTACGTGATACGCCAACAAAGTTGTTTTAACGGTTGGATTATGTCTCTCATTATGGAATTTGACGCAGGCATAAAATGCGGTATGCCTTGGTCTATTGTGAATAAGTAAACCTTAAAAACTAGTAGATAGACATGATGATTTTTAAGTCAAATTATTTCAATGGATGGCTGGTTGGCTAAGTGGTAAGTGGTTAGAGACCCTGACTGCGAAGTAAATCAACGCGGGTTCGAATCTTGCTAGGTGCAATCATTTGTGTGATGAGCAGAAATGTTTGTTCACGAGTCATGGATGTGCGTATCGAAGTTTATCCGTTGTCTAGTAAAGGGTATCCAGTTTGGTACTATATTTGGTGTGATTTGTGCCAAATATATTTATTTATTAATATTATTATTTAGTTCTGTACTTTATGATATTGAGAACTCAAGCAAAAACTTGATGCAACTCAAGCAAAAAGGCTATACTTATACTTATATATCTGCCTTATGTTGTGGCAGCATAAAGTTATGAATTATACATGCGAAGATAGTACAAAATGCTGTTCCTTAAGCTAGTATGGAAAATCGATCGTCTCTCGGCGTATTGGCGTGAAACACATGAAAAATATGACGTCAGCAGGCATTCTGCCATATCACCTAGTGTCACATATATGCCTGCAGGCGTTACTGTTGATCAACTGTCAATTTCGTCATGTGTGTCTGTCCGTCCGTCTTTCTGTATGTTATAGCTATTTTATTCAGAAACTATTCACACTACATAGTTAGAAAAAGCGTTCTTTTGACTACGGAACCCTGAGAAGATGAAAGGAATAGAGGACATCATTGCCGAGCAATGGGACACGAAAAAAAGAAGCAGCAAGTGAGCACTGTCATCGAGTTGTGAGCTACCCTGAAAGTTTCAGCCGGACAGCTAATCGGGAAGTGCCTGATAAATATCGACTTTCTTGTCTGTCGTTCAAATGAACGACAGAAAGTGATACGTTGTCTGTTTGTTAGTTTGTCTAGGGAGCTTTCACGCGATAACTGCTGGGCGGATTTTGATGAAATTTAGAATGGAGATAGCTTATACCTTGGAATAAAACATAGGATACTTTTTATTCCGGAAAATTGTAAGTCTCTACAGGAAAACTGGAAAATGTAGATTACGTAAAGAACGGTTGCCATCAGAATGGTCTGTGGTTGCCATGGAAACGAAATAACAAGTCTGTCAAAAAACATCAAGAGCATTAGTGCTAAACCTACTTTTGCATTGGTTTTTAATATCCTAAAAGAACATAGGATGCTTTTTTCGCGATAAACAGTAGTCCGCGCGGACGAAGTCGCGGGCGGGAAAACTAGTATGTAACAGAAACGTGGGAATAAAAATGCGTAATATCTTTGCCGGATATATCTTGTAAACTAGTAAACCCTAGAAAACTAGTAGATAGCCGTGATAATTTTGTTAGGTTCAAATTATTTCAACGGTTGGCCGGTTGGTTTATGGTATCTCATCGTGTGAACCTAGCCTAACTTCAGCGAGTTAGTAAAAGAGCCAGCATTACGCGAAGTCGTTTATCAGCGCGACAGATCAGCCCTGAGGCTCTTAGCGATGACAAATGTACGGTCAGGTGAAAAGAGTGATGTTTCTAAATTTCACTTAACGGTTTCTTGACGACGTTGAGGACATTAGTCTGCTATTTTGTAAATATTATATTGATATAAAAAGCAATGAACATTAATTACATGGGGCATAAAAAGATCCTACATGAAATAGCGATTTTGACAAATACAAATAGCCGAAGGAAGATAAGTTCAATGACGCCAGAGTCGCCATACACAAAAAATAAATCAACCAGTCAAAACTGTTTATTTAAATTGTTAATAAGTATAATTAAAAAAAAACATTTACAAGAAATAAGCTTATTATTTTAGTGACTTTTTCATCGGTTGGTGAGCTACCCTGAAAGTTTCAGCTAATCGGGAAGTGCTCGAAATTTGAATTACAGGATTCCGGGACAGACAAATTATATAGCTACATAGAAGTGAAGTTAAATAAAAGCTTTTAAAAATAAAAAAGTTGACCAATCTAATCACTTATAGCGACCTCTTCCAGAGATCCTCAGGATGATTAATAAAATAATTTTCTCTGTTAAATTGCCATGCATACATCAGAGAAACTAGATTTTATGGTCATGCTCACTAAAATGTTTTGACTTGTGCCGGGTCTTTTCCCTCTAAAATGGTTTAGGTTAGGGGAGAGAATTGGGCGCTGTTTGTGGGGATTGGTCCAGCCTGGTTTCTTATTAGTAATTTTATTTATTATTAATTTTTTCCCAGTTTGATGATTATGGGACATCTCATTGTCACTTTTAAATTTGTCATTTAAATGTTTATTATTATTATTTATGACATTTGAAATTATTATAAAGAATTGACAAAAATGGAAATAATGACATCCCCGTATAGTTTCTTGGTGCTCTCTTCTCTAACGGAACTTTCAAATTCATTAGTTTCCCTAATTTTATCGATTTGATCAATTTATGATATTTTATGTATTCTCCTTGTTCGTTATTGGTGCTAATAGGCAAACCGTATTATTATATAGTTACCCCAAACAGGCTACTACTATATATATTTAGCTACTTCTACTATATAAATCATAATCAACGAAGTGCCGACCCAGTTTCTCTCATTAGTTCCAACGTAAAGTCGGCAACAAAGCCCGGCCAAGAAACACAATAGCACACGAAATCAAGACGAATGGCACATAATAAGCTCACCGAAAAATTAAGGCCCACGTTTTCACGTACAAACCCGTAATCATTCCCAATTTTTACAACAAAGGCCGTATTAGCCGAGCGCCATTTAAAAAGTGCCGATAGTACCAAAAATTCCGATTTCAGTACCGAAAATACAGAGTTTATTTTCGCTTTGAAGGAAAAAAAGCCTTTGATTAACAGTGGAAGCGGCTACTGACAGTGAGAGGGCGAATTTGACGTAATTGCCGTCACTTTTTTCCCGATTGAGGAAGGTTATGTGTTTGGGTTGTAGGTGTGTTTGTTTGTTTGTATGTTTGTGCGTTACAGCCTATACGGCTTGACCGATTTTGATAAATGAGCTGTCATTGGATTCTTTATCATGAGAGTGCTATAGGATATATGAAGTGTCAAGAAAACTAATATGTCGGCTTACAGTGGCCATATTGTATTTCCGACGGAACCAAAAATGACCAAAACCTATCGAGTGAGGTAACAAAATACAGGTTTTAAAAAAAAATAGTGCTACAACTTTAGTTTTTTTTTTTTTTTTTTTTTTTTTTTTTAGAATGGATATGTGCTGTTGGTCTATAACACCGGACGGTGGGGCGGGCGCAAAAGCGCTCCGCCGCAATGCGTAATATAAACAAATAAATGAAAATGAAGTGTCTGTTTGTAATATCCAAATAACAGCTTTTTACTAAATACATATGGAAGTATATACAGTACTTATAACAAAAACCCATTTTTTTAAGTTTTTGTCTGTCTGTCTGTCGGTCTGTTTGTTCCCGCTGATCTCCGAAACGGCCGGACCGATTTTGACGGTACTTTCACTAGAAGATAGCTGATGTAATAATAAGTTTTTTTTATAGCTGATCGGGAAGTGCTCGAAATTTGAATTGCAAGATTCCAGGTCAGACAAAATACATAGATACATACACACATAGATAGATACAAATGAAGTTAAATAAAAGCTTTTAAAAATATTTCGTAAATCCATTTATCAATCAAGTCAACTAGTAATCTATATGTATAAATAAGTAAGTAATCAATCGTTCATTCAATTTTTGCTTCCCTTATAGGCTTTCAATATCTCGATGGGGCGGAAGTCGTGAAAGTGTATGAAACTTCTGAAAACCTGTGCAAACAATGCGACTGCTATCCACACCAACAGATAAAAGCGGTTAGTTTGTTTGAGGTGCTTTCACGCTAAAATGGCTGATCCGATTTTAGTGAAACTTTGTATATAGGTACTGTACTATATAGAGACCAACATAGGATACTTTTTATCCCAAAAATGGTAATGTTCCACGGGAAAACTGAAAAATGATGATTACTCGCTGTAAGGATCGGAATAACGTGTTGCTTTGGAAACGAAATAATAACAAGTCGGTAAAAATGCGTCAAAAGCGTTGGTGGTATACTTTTGCAATTGTTTTTAATGTCCTAGATGAACACAGGATTCTTTTTTCCGCGACAAACTGTTGTCCGCGCGGATGAAGTCGCGGGCGAAAGCTAGTATGCAAAATTTTAGGTACAAAAACAAACGTTAATCAATAGGCATTTCATAGTGTTGATTTATGATTAAACTAATATTGTAGACCAACTTGGGGGCCAAATACAAGGCATAATTTGAATAAACCGTAACAATCCGAAAAATTGGGACGTATTGGTCGCACGTAGCTACAGCTACGCGACACGCACTAGGCTTTTCTAAATATGTAACTGCAGTTACGTGACACAATCGAACGGCATAAAATTACACACTAGGCTTTTCTAAATACGTATCTGCAGTTACGTGACACAATCGAACGGCATAAAATTACACTACAGCATAAAATGCAGTTTAGTCTGCTAAAACAATAACTTTACGAGCACTATAAGTGAAAAAGTATTTTTTGGATAATATTTCCATAGCTATAACATAAAACTTCATATTCCCTAAGGGATAAATTTACCCGTGATACGTACCGCATGAGGCGTTACGCTAAAATCAGGTACAATAAAACTGTTAAATTTGGAGTCACCGGTGAAGTCCGTAGAAAATGAAAAAATGTCTCTTTCATTGCAGTTGTGAGGTTGGTCTGTGACGCTCGTTCTCTGCCTTCACGCTCATGCCTTGATTCCGTGCAGTCACGCTGGTCGTCGAGGTATGCCCAGACTGCTTAGACGCTTAGAGTATCTTCAAAGGGGGATGAGCTAATGCCCCACTCATTTGATCAGGGGTGACGGGATTGGGATGGGGTTGATTTTTACTCGAGTTTTGTGCGATTTTTCTTGGCACTGTCGGAAGTGGTTCAAAAGTTTGAGTGTGAAGTAGTCGATTTATTTTATAGCAATCATCAGAGTTATATTTATTGTTTTTGTCGTGGTACCTCACGAGCAATTTTTTTTATTGAGCTTTCGGTTTCTTTTTTGTTTAAGGAATGTGACTCTGGGTGACGAGCGCAGAGCAGTGTCACGCAATATTTGACATTACATAGCTAATGTGACAATGGTCATCGCATCCTACAAAGTTATGGGTGGCACTGCTATTGTTAATGATCAGGCGTGATGTTTACTATCAGGCAAGTGACCAGCTCGACTCGTCAATAAAATGAGTTAAAAATAACTATGATAACGTAGCATGAAAATAAAACATATCACTTTTTTTTAAATAGTCTCTCGAAGAGTCTTCTTAAATTGTCCCCAAAACTCACCCAAAACTTAAAAAACAAATTCATACACCACCGGTACATACCATACCATATTTACATACCATTGGTATGTATACGGAGTTTCAATGAAGACTCTAAGCACCATCTATTACGAAATAAAATCCAGTATACATACACATTTACTGCAATCGATTCACACAGCCATTGTGTTTATTGATGTGTTTCAATAGCTACTAAGAGCCCTCATACACGGCCACTTTTCGCGTCACTGTTTTACGATTTTGCGATGCAAATATGAATCGAAAGTATTTGTATTATAGTTGATCTAATCTTAATATAATTTGGACGATAGGTATCTTTTTAAGTTCGTTTATGAGATATCGGTCGACGGGTTGCTGAGAGAATAAAGCTAAATGAAATAAAGAAGAAAGATAAAAACAAAATGATCTAGGCAACACGGGAAAAGACTGGTTATCCAGATTGTTTCTTCACTAGTCTGTCTGGCCATACTGTCTGGCGTCGTCTTAATTAAATGCGAGCATGCGATTTGTTCACGCGAATTTATTCGCGCTAAAATAAAACAATAAATCAAACAATCATTTTTTTCGTACGATTGCATCGACATCAGTATGTTTGATCGCAAATTTGTACGAACAAAATTCGCGCGAACTTGCGATGGTCGCGTGATCTCATACAATTAGGACGACGCGGCGACGCCTAGTCGCGCGACGATCGCGCTGCCTAAAACCACCATGTGTAAAGTGACTAACGCGTCACAGTTAATGTAACAGATATTATTACATTAACGTAACTGCAGTGAACTATGAATAGGAAAGGAAGCGTACTTGGCCTAGTTGTTAGTTGTGAAACCGCAATCACGCCGGTGCCGGTTCGATGCCGAGTGAGCGGCCCAAGGATGTAAACGTACGGGTTAACAATTTATTGTTTGGTGGTTTGAGAGTGAAACTTTATGGTCTCAAATTTTACACAACTATGCGACGAGACGAGCCGTTCGCTTAGTGGTAAGTGGCCTCCCATAATAAAAGAATACTTTTTTTTAATATAATTTTAATGTTCGCAATACATCACTGGCATTTTGCAAAAAACAAATGATATACTTAAATAAATAAATCCCATTTTTTTTTTACATTTAAATGTACGCGCTAAAAGTTTTAGTCACGTGACTGGTTTAGAATGTTACTTATCAGACTGACTATCTCCAATAGTTAAGTATGTATTGTCAGTAGCTACGTTGGAAAATAATACTGAACGTTTTTATTGGAGTTTTGAAATGTGGTTATCATATCTATTACTATTTCAACATAAACGAGTCGTATTATTTAGAAATAAGCATAATGTGACGTCAGCCGCGTCATTGAGGTATATCAGTCTGTTGAGTTATAGTGAATCTTGCCGTAAACTTGCCAACGACGAAACGTGCTATGGGATGACCATCCGCCACCTGGTTGACAACGGTCGAAAAATACCTGCCAGCCAAACTCGAAGCCGACACAGCCCAAAATTTTACTCTTTGGAAAAGGACAAGGCAGGCCAGTCGACCACAAGTAAATGGGACTCATGGAGAGGGAAAAGATATAACTTTGGATTACGGATGGAATACGAACCCTTGCCATCCACGCGTCTGCGCGGCATATGCACTACCCACAGACCAGTATAGCCCTACCCTACAGTGGTAGGGTAGGGCTATACTGGTCTGTGTAATAATTTGGAGTGCGAGTAGTGACTCGCACTCCATATTATTAACGGGAGCGATGGCAGGTTATCAGTATACTGAGTTAGAATTCAACAATACCGGTTATGTACGGTTTTCCATCGCCCGAGCTTCGGAGGGCACGTCGTCGGTCCCGGCTGTTATTCATTTATTATACGATTGCTAATGGAATCGTTAAGCCATGTCAGAGGCCCCTGGCGGCCCTTGACACCAGAGGACAGTAATACCTTATATGAAAACCAAGCAAGCAAAGCAAGCAACCGTCTTTTGGTGGTGGTGAGTTTTACGGTGTCACTTTTGGTGGTTGTGAGTTTTACGGTGTCACATTTGGTGGTTGTGAGTTTTACGGTGTCACTTTTGGTGGTTGTGAGTTTTACGGTGTCACTTTTGGTGGTGGTGAGTTTTACGGTGTCACATTTGGATTTTCTGCGAGCTTACGAGGTGATGTGTCAAATCAGTTATGTACATAAGTTAAGTACATTAAGTACATGTTGGTAGTAGTAGTAGTAGTAACATATTTTGACCGTCATTCAGCTCATAACTTAAGCCATAAACTAAATTCAGCTACTATCCTAATATCTTATGACGAATCGCCCGAAGGCCTGGCTGTCCACACGACTTTGCTCAAATTACCGTAGCAGGCAATGTTGCACACAAAGTTAGGTATAGATTGTTAATTTAATGATTGGATAGGTAAAGGTCACTGCCATTTCTACTTTATATTATACATGCATTGCACTAGTGTTTAGATCTCAGAATGGGCAGGCCGCATAGCACGTAGATACGATCATCGTTGGGAAGAATGGTTGGCGGACTGGAAGACGAAGCGATGGAATTATATGGATAGACGAACTGGTGAGAGTCGCAGGGAACCACTGAGAAGCCGTTATTAAATGCCGGGTAATGTGTTTATCAGCCTATTTATGTATGTTTGTTCCTTTGTGGCACTATATAGACCAAACGCATAGACCGATTTTAATGATTCTTACGTCAATCGAACTAAACATATAAACAAAACTCAATCAAAACTCAATATGGCGACCACTAGACAGAATGAAAGTCGACGAACTACATTAAGTGGGATATCATTAAAGGTTTATCATTAAGATTGCCTGGAAGAGATCGCTACTTAGTGACAAGGCCGCCGATAATACTATTTTAAGGTAATTGTTGTTGTGCCATAATTTAAGATTTTTAGTGCAATAAAGAGTTATCTATCTATCTATTAAATAGGTATTTGAAAATCATCTTTAGGTTTCTGTTATCATTTTTCATTTCGAATGACCATTTAGGAATTATAACGATTTATAGGTATGTATGTATGTATGTATGTATGTATGTATGTATGTATGTATGTATGTATGTATGTATGTATGTGTATATGTATGTTTGTTCCTTTGTCATCATTTGATCATTAAAATATGCGTTTGATCTATATAGTGATATAGATCAAACGCATAGACCAATTTTAATGATTCTTACGTCAATCGAACTAATGTAATATGATGTCAACATGACTGTAATCAAAACTCAATATGGTGACAACCAGGCCAATATTGAGAAATAAATTAAAAACGTCGTTGAACTGTGGGGTATCATTGAATAGATATTTGAAAATCATCTTTAGGTTTCTCTTATTGCCTCTTTTTAGTTTTGTTCGCAGTCGGGTTTTTGTGAAGGTGCTTTACCGTGCTGGTTTTTGTGAACGTGCTTTACCGTGCTGGTTTTTGTGAAGGTGCTTTACCGTGCTGGTTTTTGTGAAGGTGCTTTACCGTGCTGGTTTTTGTGAACGTGCTTTACCGTGCTGGTTTTTGTGAACGTGCTTGACCGTGCTGGTTTTTGTGAAATTGCTTTACCGTGCTGGTTTTTGTGAAGGTGCTTTACCGTGCTGGTTTTTGTGAAGGTGCTTTACCCTGCTAGTTTTTGTGAAAGTGCTTTACCGTGCTGGTTTTTGTGAAGGTGCTTTAGCGTGCTGGTTTTTGTGAAGGTGCTTTACCGTGCTGGTTTTTGTGAAGGTGCTTTACCGTGCTGGTTTTTGTGAAGGTGCTTTACCGTGCTGGTTTTTGTGAAGGTGCTTTACCGTGCTGGTTTTTGTGAAGGTGCTTTACCGTGCTGCTTTTTGTGAAGGTGCTTTACCGTGCTGGTTTTTGTGAAGGTGCTTTACCGTGCTGGTTTTTGTGAAGGTGCTTTACCGTGCTGGTTTTTGTGAACGTGCTTTACCGTGCTGGTTTTTGTGAACGTGCATTACCGTGCTGGTTTTTGTGAACGTGCTTTACCGTGCTGGTGTTTGTAAAAGTGCTTTACCGTGCTGGTTTTTGTGAAGGTGCTTTACCGTGCTGGTTCTTGTGAACGTGCTTTACCGTGCTGGTTTTTGTGAACGTGCTTTACCGTGCTGGTTTTTGTGAAAGTGCTTTACCGTGTTGGTTTTTGTGAACGTGATTTACCGTGCTGGTTTTTGTGAACGTGCTTTACCGTGCTGGTTTTTGTGAACGTGCTTTACCGTGCTGGTTTTTGTGAACGTGCTTTACCGTGCTGGTTTTTGTGAACGTGCTTTACCGTGCTGGTTTTTGTGAAAGTGCTTTACCGTGCTGGTTTTTGTGAAGGTGCTTTACCGTGCTGGTTTTTGTGAACGTGCTTTACCGTGCTGGTTTTTGTGAAGGTGCTTTACCGTGCTGGTTTTTGTGAAGGTGCTTTACCGTGCTGCTTTTTGTGAAGGTGCTTTACCGTGCTGGTTTTTGTGAAGGTGCTTTACCGTGCTGGTTTTTGTGAAGGTGCTTTACCGTGCTGGTTTTTGTGAAGGTGCTTTACCGTGCTGGTTTTTGTGAAGGTGCTTTACCGTGTGGTTTTTGTGAAGGTGCTTTACCGTGCTGGTTTTTGTGAACGTGCTTTACCGTGCTGGTTTTTGTGAACGTGCTTTACCGTGCTGGTTTTTGTGAACGTGCTTTACCGTGCTGGTTTTTGTGAAGGTGCTTTACCGTGCTGGTTTTTGTGAAGGTGCTTTACCGTGCTGGTTTTTGTGAAGGTGCTTTACCGTGCTGGTTTTTGTGAAGGTGCTTTACCGTGCTGGTTTTTGTGAAGGTGCTTTACCGTGCTGGTTTTTGTGAAGGTGCTTTACCGTGCTGGTTTTTGTGAAGGTGCTTTACCGTGCTGGTTTTTGTGAACGTGCTTTACCGTGCTGGTTTTTGTGAAGGTGCTTTACCGTGCTGGTTTTTGTGAAGGTGCTTTACCGTGCTGGTTTTTGTGAAGGTGCTTTACCGTGCTGGTTTTTGTGAAGGTGCTTTACCGTGCTGGTTTTTGTGAACGTGCTTTACCGTGCTGGTTTTTGTGAAGGTGCTTTACCGTGCTGGTTTTTGTGAAGGTCCTTTACCGTGCTGGTTTTTGTGAACGTGCTTTACCGTGCTGGTTTTTGTGAAGGTGCTTTACCGTGCTGGTTTTTGTGAAGGTGCTTTACCGTGCTGGTTTTTGTGAACGTGCTTTACCGTGCTGGTTTTTGTGAAGGTGCTTTACCGTGCTGGTTTTTGTGAACGTGCTTTACCGTGCTGGTTTTACCAGCCTCCGTTTACACTGCTACCAATAAAATTCGGTATGTAAAAAAAAACGATGCTAATTCCAAAACTATTCCGAAATATTACTTTCCTTTACATTATTTTTACGTTAAAAACTCTTTAAACTATGAGATGGGGTTTATTTTAAGAGAATACTTAAAATAAACTTAACTTTAATTTGACCTCTAATGACGTCACAATATAGTAAAGCTGTATATTAATAGTGCTTAAAAAGGCAACGGCAAACCAAAACAAAATCTATCAATTTCAAGTCAACGGCAGCCAATGATTATTATTAGGTGTTCTGTACCAATAGGCAGCCGAAATAACCTCTTCCATACTCGTAGGCAAGGGCATATACTCTCTCTACGGGGCATACATATTCAGCCTACTTTATGACGTCATCGCTATAAAAAGTTTGATAACCATAGACAACTGCACATTACTAGTCCTCTTAAAAACGTATTAAAATTAGCTACCGCATTGAAAGCCAAAATATTCAAATTAGTTTCACTAAATAAAATTTACTATCAATAAAAATATAAAATAAATACGAAAATAAAACTTTACATACCAAATTCTATTGCCACAATCTAATTTGAAACAAAATTTGACAACCCTAATTTAATAGAGTGTCCCTTTCATTTGTAAAAGGCTTGAAAGAGACAAAAATTCGTTTGATAGGTATAAACAATTAGACTAGTCAGTGTCAACAGAATAGCGCGTATAAACATGAATAAAACACTCTTCCGTTTTAGCGGAGCCGGTCCAACCTGACGTACCACATTCTCTGTAGGTACTGCATTCCCTGAAGACGGGTTTGAATCCTTGCATTATGTAGCAGATGAACGTAGTTAGAGCCATAAAAGCGCCAATAATACTTTTTTGTAAGCGCGCAGTGCATCATAATGATATGACCACATGATCAGGTAAAATAACATTTAAACACAAGCTTTTTAAAAATATTACACTTTTGTCATCTTCAGTAGTTTTCATTATTTTATTAGTTTCAGTTGTAACGTTTGTGGCTGAGCGGATAATGCGCATTAGAATCCGACGATACCGGGTCTGATCCTATGCTCCGCACCAATTACAATTCTAAGTGTGCGGATTCCCATCGCTCCGTGCTTCGAAGAGCATGTTATGCCGTCGGTCCCGGCTATTGTTGATTAATAGCAGTCGTTAATCTATATCAGAGTCCGTCGGGCAGTCTACCTCTGACACCAGAGACCAGCACTAACTATTTTATACGACAAGCAAGCAGCTACTGAGTTACAGTAGTTTGAGTTTGTACTATGATTCACTACTTTGCACTGATTATACTGTGATTCGGTTTTAAAGGCACTGTAGCCAGCCTATACATGCTCTAGATTAAACTTCTTGGCGGTTTAATATCATATTTCACAGTAGATAAGGTTTATATTTAATTTAACTCAAATCTATACAATGCAAAACAATCAAAATTAACAATTCAAAATAGAGAACGAACGATATGGATGATAGAAGGAAATGAATGAACTAATCGGTAATAGAGCTACCAAAGCCAAATCAATCATCGATATCTATGAAAGGATCTTGAATTGCGAACTGGATTGAATGGTTCTTTTTTATTCGCTTTCTATTCGACTGTAAATCGAGCGGCTGTGAAACGCAGATTGGTTTTAATCGGGTAGAGGGTGGAGCAACGATTGGGAAGGCCGTAAAAGTCCGTAGTATACTTATTGAACTAGATTTTTGAGCTAAAGGTTCTGATAGGCGGATTATTTTGCAAGAGTCCACTACTGGACGGCGACTGTATGACAACCAGGAGCATATAAACAACTGAAGTGATTATGTACTGGCCAGTTGCAACGTGCCGGATTTTTATACAAATGACAGTGGTTACCAGTGCCGTCGCTGTTTTCGTACCATTGCCGCCCAATAGTGGAAGAAGCGCCCGCGCAATTAGTAGTATGCAAACAATTCTGTGTTCCGGTTTTGACGACACAAACAGCCAGCGAAATTACTGAGCAAATGAGGATTGCAACATTAATGTTTTACCTAGTGATTGAAAACTACCACAAATAGCCTGTTTTTTTGTTTTTTTTTTTGTACGAGATAACGCACATGTTAAGAATCAAAGAAGTGAGCAACAAATCTATTTTTTCGCCTGACAGTACAGAGACCTTCTTTAAACCTGTAAAGATAACTTTGTGGATTTCCTGACTTAATTTATGGCTCTTACCATACCTACCAAAAGACTTCGTAATGTATGCTCTACTTAAAAAAGATATACTCGTAGTATTTTATATGGACCCTCATTTTCCCTTATACGTCCTCCACATTTTTCCTCCAAAACTGACTTGAGTAACAAGATTAATGCTCAGATTTCACGGGGCGTTAACGCGAATAATTTCGAGTGATTTTTTCAAGGTTTCTGCACTGAGGTTGCTTGGGATACGACATCTAAGAATGAGGACTGAGAAATGTCGTTTGGAAGATAAATTATGGTCACTTAGTCTTCCGAATTAAGGAGTTAGTTACCTGGATTTTTACAGCTTTTTATAAACTTCAATGCACTTAGAGGCACAAAAAGTATCCTAATCCGTACTAATATTTTAATAGCGAAAGTTTTTTTAAATACATCACTTATAATATAAGTTGTTAATATAAGTGTTTAAAAAAAACTATTATAAGTCTTATAATAGTCACGTAATAGTCACGCATGTACGTAGATATATTAAGACATATTTATATTGATGATAGATAGTCATTAGTAGTGCTGCATGGGGTCAATGTTGAGTCATCTCTAGTAGTTCGTGGGTTCATTGTAATCGTTAGAAGTGGTGGTCGTTGGCATTTCGCGTAAAAGTGTTATGGCGTTATTCGTATTTGGCGTTTCACGTAAGAGCGTTTTGTCGTTATTCGTATTTGGTATAATAAAAATTTGGCATACCACCATTTTACGTGTTTGGGATTTTGCGTTTTCGGTATAATTATTGCGTCGAAAGGAAAGTAATTCAGTCTGTCTGTTACATTTGACGACTAATTGGCTGAACCGATATTGATGAAATTTGGTACGGAGATAGTTTTAAGACCTGCGGAAGGACAAATAATACTTTTTATTGCGATAAGCTAATGTTCGCGCGGACGAAGTTGGGGGCAATAGCTATTATTATGTATATGCTTTTCTCAACTTGAAGAATTTAAGATAAAGGTCTGTGTTATAATATTGGCAATTCGTTTTTTGCATAGAAATCTTTCAGCAACGTTTCTGACGTTGGAATATACTGCTTAGCGTTTCTCTACATTCACAGTAAGCGAAAATACAGCAAAAAAACACATTTCACTAATCCAACAATAAAACAACATATTTCTCGCATTCTCCACAGTAAAAACATGGCAACACACGAACACATTCCCATTTGCTTTTACATCGTTACAATTTCCTCCGGGAAAGGCGACGTAATAAAAAAAAGTTGCACAAAAGAAAATTGTGTTTCTGAAAGTCTCTGATAAAAAGCGGTTTTTCATAATACAACGATTACTGAGTTACGAAGGAAAATGGGACGCGAGATTCTCTTTTAGGACTCTCTCCGAAAATAGGCCATGTTATTTAATAAAGCCTTTTGGAAGTCGGAAGATGATACAAGGTTTAATAAATTATCGATATTCTTATAGACTTTGATACGTTCGTATTTGGATCATTGTATTATACTGACATATGTTTCCAAATCGAATGGAATCGATGTTTCGTGTGGTGGCCGAGCAGAAGCGTAGGTCGTCCAGTAGAAGCAGAAGATAGTAGTAGATTTATTATTGATGGTGGGTGAATTGCCGTTTAAATGTATATTTAGGCAATGTATGTGACTATGTATATGTTTGTGTGAGTGTGTGTAAACACATATTTTGCAACTTGCAGTAAAAACTAGGTAGGTACCAGACGATCTCACATAGTCCTGACTTCCAGACTCCTGACTTCATAATTTTATGGAGGCCATCAAAAACCAAGAAGACCATACATAGGTCTCATTGCACACACACTCATATTTTTAATCGACTTCACAAAAGGAGACGGTTATATGTTCGGCTGTATGTATGTTTTTTATTTTATGTATGTCGGTCCATATCTCCGTCAATTGTGGACCGATTTTAAAAATTATTTTGTTTCAAAGGGTATATAACAGGTGGTCCCATATAAATTGTATCAAAATTGGTTTAGTAGTTTTTCGAGAATAAATTGTTTTGTTGAGTAAATCCATTCTATTTTGTGTTTATATTGCCTTTCTTTATTGTTTATCTCTAAGATTTCTAAACCGATTTAGATGGTTATTTTTTTATTCAAAAGGGTAATATTTGTGTTTAGTCCCATATAAACTTCATCAAAATTGGTTCAGTAGTTTTATAAGAAAATCAATTTGTTTTATAGTTTATGTTCTCTAATATCTTAGGATTTCTGAACTGAATTAGATGATTGTTTTTACTTGAATAAGAAGACCTCTAGTGTGGTACTGTATAAATTTCATCAAAATTGGTTTAGTAGCTTTAAGCAAGCTTTAATTAATTTCAGTGTTATTATGTTTAGGACTGGATTGCAAGTCAATTTTTAACAATTTAAGGACGTCCAAAGAAGTTGAAGTTTTGCACATGGGTGTAGTTCTAATGACAATTAAAAACTAAAGTAGTAGTAGTAGTAGTAGTAGTAGTGGTAGTGGTGGTGGTGGTAGTGGTAGTGGTAGTGGTAGTGGTAGTGGTAGTGGTAGTGGTAGTGGTAGTGGTAGTGGTAGTGGTAGTGGTAGTGGTAGTGGTAGTGGTAGTGGTAGTGGTAGTGGTAGTGGTAGTGGTAGTGGTAGTGGTAGTGGTAGTGGTAGTGCTAGTGCTAGTGCTAGTGCTAGTGCTAGTGGTAGTGGTAGTGGTAGTGGTAGTGGTAGTGGTAGTGGTAGTGGTAGTGGTAGTGGTAGTGGTAGTGGTAGTGGTAGTGGTAGTGGTAGTGGTAGTGGTAGTGGTAGTGGTAGTGGTAGTGGTAGTAGTGGTAGTAGTAGAAGTAGTAGTAGTAGTCAAAGGAACTACTCAATAGTATGATGGAATCCCTTCGAGTTTGGGCTCATTTTGTTTGTCTTGATGAGATCATGTCTGGTTTTATGTGGTATCAAGGGTCTGTTGATGGAGCCGGAAGGTAGTCACAGGAACTCGACAATAAAATGATGGAACCCCTTCCAGTTTGGGCTCATTTGGTTTGTCTTGGTGAGTTCTCTGGTTTTATGTGGTATCCAGGGTCTGATGATGGTACCGGAAGGAATTCAAAGGAAACCAACAACAAAATGATAGAACCCCCTTCGTGTTTTGGCTCATTTGGTTTGTCTTCATGACATATCTGGTGTTATGTTGTATTCAAGGTCTGATGATGGAGCCGGAAGGTAGTCACAGGTACTCAACTCCAAAATGATGGAACCTTTTCGAGTTTGTGCTCATTTGGTTTGTCTTGATGAGTTCTCTGGTTTTATGTAGTTTTCAGGGTCTGATGATGGAGCCGGAAGGTAGTCACAGGAACGCAACAACAAAGTGATGGAAAATGGTAAAAACTAATTCAGTTATTATATAAGTAGGTTTTATTCATTCTTGGTTTTAATTTACCAACGCTTTGAGTCTAAAGTGAGTGAGTGTCTACTTTTTTCTTTGGCATATATTCTTTCCGATGTTTGCTTATGCCACTATACATAAAAAAAAAAAACAAAAAAAACAAAAAAAAAAAACGACTTCGTAATAAAAATGTTATTTTGTAAACAACCACTAAAAAGAATGAAATAATTACAATTGAGCCAGAACAGTATCACTTTTTCGAAATTACCAACGTAATATATATTATCTTTTTTTTAACTTTACTTGTATGACTATGTATGTATTTATGTATTTTGTCTGTCCTGGAATCTTGCAATTCAAATTTCGAGCACTTCCTGATTAGCTATCCGGCTGAAACTTTTAGGGTAGCTCACAAACCGATGACAAAGTTTTTTTTGTAAATTATTAACTTTAAAAAGTATAATGACAAAAAAAACTTATTTTTTAAGAACACATTGAGATGCTATCCCCTATTCTATTTCTATTCTATAACTGAGACTGATATACCATTTGTCCAACCAATTACTTTAATTTGAGGTATGATTCATTATTTTCAACTGAATCGCAAGTGGCTTATAATGTCACTTCGTATTCACACTAGTGATTCGTATTTGCCATCAGTCACGATTCGTGATGAACATTGAATTGTGCTCGAACATTCGGAATTGATTACTGGAACCATGGCTGTTTATTGAAATTTCAATCATATCTATCACTGCCACACGCACCAGTTCTCCTTCCGTGTTTCAATTTCACTGCAAACCCGTTTTTGAGGTAGACAGGACAAATCAAGGGATTTAAATGTTATCTCTCAATTATCATCATCATCATCATGTCAGCCTTTAGAAGTCCACTGCTGAACATAGGCCTCCCCCAGAGAGCGCCATGACGAGCGATCCTGTGCCACCTCCATCCACCGACTATCTGCGATGGCTACAATGTCGTCGGTCCATCGTGTGGGGGGTCTCCCCACACTTCGCTTGCTTGTTCGTGGTCGCCATTCGAGAACCTTTATTCCCCAGCGGTTGTCGGTTCTGCGAACTATATGGCCTGCCCATTGTCACATCAACTTGCAAACTCTGAGAGCTCTCAAATAATATACGTGGCCCGTGATTAGAAACATGGGGTTCGTTTTTTTTTAAATATTACTCGTTCAGGCACCTGGCCATTTCGCGGCTACGCGGCGGTGAATAGGTTTTAAATGCAAATAGTTGAGATCAATGATAAAGCAATGGATCACAGTGCCAATTATCTTGGAATCCCTACCAGGTCGCCAACCTGTCGGACGTATCTGAGTACTGGATTGTCATCATGCAGGCAGACCTGCATGAGCTTCAAGCCGAAGACTGTCAGACAGGCGAATCGAGACCAGCTGCATTACTCTAACAATCGAAATTCAATGAGTTGTTTTTGTCGATGGCATTAAGAAATAAGGTTGCCTTTTGTACTTTAAAGAAGAACCAATGTTCTCTTGTATCGAAGGCCAACTCGGCAAAGTAGTAAATGCAATTCGCATTGATTGTCAACGCTGTCCCACTCGCCAACCCTATAATCATAGACAACAAATGTCAAACTCATAATCCGTACACACAAGCCGTCTCGTTCAACCGAATGAGTGAACGACCCGTTGCGAGTGAACGAGTAATTACGCTAATAAAGGCCCGGACAATGCCGCTATATCGTTAAACTGACGGTGAACATGCAATGTAAGGTTCTGATTGGAAATTATGTGCTTTGCCATTTTATCCGACTGTTAGAAGAGGGCATTATGATTATTATTTTTATTATACGTAATGAAAATGAGCTCGACGACATTTTTAGAGTGATGGAAAGTGAAGATGCGAAGAGTAGGACTGTCCATTCAAACTTTTAATATGATGCAATTTTCGTCCTGCGGTTCTCGCTGTAAGCTTACTGCAGTCTTTTAATTTTGCAAATGTTTTATTCAATATTATTATTTCAGAGTAAAGTTCGTCCATTTCTATACTAATTTTTTCTTTTAAATTTATATCTTCTAATATTGTCTCACGGACATCAAATAAAACCTCATATAGTTTAATTTTTGGATTTAGAGTAACCAATTACTTTCATCAAAATTAAACATTTATAAAGATATTCCAGAGACATATAAATAAATACCAGAACACTTTTTTTTGTAATTTTATCACTTTCTTGGGGTTTCTTAGGAAGGCAATTTTTTTGTTGTTTATTGTATAAATAAACAGCATTAATACGTTGTTTTAGCGCCGATTTTAAAGTTGACATATTAATGTACACATATGTGTTATATGTGTATACGTGAAGCTATTTCCTTCAAGTTGTTTAACAGCTTTATGCAAGTTGTGTAAAAAATGGCTCGTGAAATTCAAAAAGATTTGAACTTTTTCATTTATCATCAAAATATTTTACATATGTGTAGGATAATCCTCACCTAAACTTATAAAATAATCACTCAGCACCTTCCAAAGAGTAAGGTTAGGGATTAGCTTCTAATTATTTTCAGAACAGAAAAAGTTCCATCTTTGGCGTACTACCTATATATTTCTTCTACGCAGACTCTAAACACAGAACACAGTTTTTTTTTGTACAATACTATATACCTAATATAGTATGGTTGACAAACCTAGCTCATTGCCCGCCTACTTTCAAGTCATGTATTTTTTGTACAATACTATATACCTAATATAGTATGGTTGACAAACCTAGCTCATTGCCCGCCTACTTTCAAGTCATGTATTTTTTGTACAATACTATATACCTAATATAGTATGGTTGACAAACCTAGCTCATTGCCCGCCTACTTTCAAGTCATGTATTTTTTGTACAATACTATATACCTAATATAGTATGGTTGACAAACCTACCTCATTGCCAGCCTACTTTCAAGTCATGTATTTTTTGTACAATACTATATACCTAATATAGTATGGTTGACAAACCTAGCTCATTGCCCGCCTACTTTCAAGTCATGTATTTTTTGTACAATACTATATTCCTAATATAGTATGGTTGACAAACCTAGCTCATTGCCCGCCTACTTTCAAGTCATGTATTTTTTGTACAATACTATATTCCTAATATAGTATGGTTGACAAACCTAGCTCATTGCCCGCCTACTTTCAAGTCATGTATTTTTTTATTTAGTGTCATTAGTCTAATCGGTGTATTCCCGTTGGGAATTGAATATAATAATTAAAAATAGTGCCCGTTGTCCCCATTACCTTGTCCCCATCAATGGGGACAGCGAGAATTATCGATACAAATTAATTTTAGATCTGATGTAGATATTTTGAATTCAATAGTAATAATTGACTGAAATTGTCCGTTTCAAAACCAATTATTCTCTTTACTCAAACTGTTGAGCCATATCGCCATCGAAGGCAGTTCGAGATTGATAAAGCTAAGTGAATTTATCGACTGGCTGACACTTGCTTTTAACGTATTATTGACAATTATTTCCCACTTAAAACGTATTGTCAATTATTTTCCCACGATTGGAAGATATTCGTAAAATTAATGGAAAGAAGAGATAGAGACGAATTCAATTTCGATGCTTATTTAATTTTTGAAGTACATACGAACGTATTGCTAATGAATATTAAATGGAACACATTATTTAAACAATAAGATATAATGTAATATTTTTCAAATGTCGCTTTATAAATTTTCATTCGTATTTTTAAATGTATGTAGCAGTGCTCTTGCACTGCTACATACATTTATGTTAAAAAAAAATATCATATTCCACACCGGCAAATCGAAAGATTACCAAACATATGCCGATTCGCTCATACGCACAAGCCTCACGCACACAATCACACCACGTTATGTCGATCGGCCGCAACACCGCAACAAGATCTCGACTTTAAAGTCGTGTTAATTCTGTCAAACTCTCACGGAAAATAATAACAAAAACAATGAAGTCTTTTGTGATGAAATTGTGTATCAACTACGTAACACCACAAATTATACACTCAGGCACACATGAGCAACCGCCATTTGCTTTGCTTCACTCGTTTGTTTGACAGTGTAGACCCTGTCTTTTTGACGTGTAACATCTTTCCTCTCGCTTTCCTGAAATCTATGGGATTAATTTCCTGAAAAGTGTAACAATGAGCGCGCGTGGTGCTAGCTTATATGATAAAACAGAGCTTGATCAGCGATGATAAAGCTGCGCTTGAATCAGATGTTACACATCATATGTAAGTTACTACTTTAAGGAAGGCTAGTTTTATTTACCTTTTACGTCCAAGCCACTGTTTCCGAATGAATATTTCAGGTTTTTGTATTGTATCTTAAAATCAGACAAAAACTACACAATTCCAGCCAGCTCAGTCGAGTTGCCATCCCAGTGATCAAAGCTTTGTTAATACCACCTGGGTAGGTCTCAAAGTCACCGGTTAGCGGCCAGGTAGTGTCAGCTCAGCGTTTTCACGCGTCGATGTACTTTTTATTTATTCTCTGGCCTGGACTGGAATTGTTCGGAATGTGCGATTTTGTAGGAAGATTAATTAGGTTATTTCCTGTATTATACTAAAATCTAGCCGAATTGACAAGTGCCTGGAACTAATGCGTATCTTAGATCCTGATTCCATAGGAAATCCAAGTAACAGTTTGGGGTCAGAACTTCAGTAAGTAACTCCGAATGTACGTCATCTGTCGGCGAAAAACAATAGGAAAGTCTTAATTGCAAATTTTTAGGGTTTGAACCTCAAAAGGAAAAAAATAAGGTTTGCAATCCCTTGGAGCTGTGAATTATATAAACATCTAAGTTAAAAGATACGGCCGTTTATTCTTATTTTGCGAATTTAGGGTACTTCCCGTTGACCTAGAAATTTGAAATTTGGCAAGCAATATTTTGTAGCACAAGTAAGGAGAAAATTACGAAAACCGTAACTTTGTAGTAAAAAAAAAAACTTGGTTTAAAATCTTCGAGACTCGATTACCTTGTTGGACAGATTATTTACATACCTACGTTTATGCGTGACTGCCGGTAACTTCCGGTGCCTGAGTTTGACTCGCACTTTACCGGTTTTTTATTCAAATTTCAAATTCCTTCTCCATCCCTTGCCCCGAATTAAAACCTGCATCAAAATAAGTAATCGATAAGCAAAAGTAATCGATACGAACGCGCCATAGATTCCAATAACTGAAAATTGCAATATTTAAGCTAAGTATAACCGATTGGTCTAGTGGCTAGAGACTCTACTACGAAATCAAACGGTCGTGGGTTCGAATCCCGCAAGGTGCAATCATTTGTGTGATGAGTAGAAATGTTTGTTCCGAGTCATGAATATAATATTCACATCTATGTATGTTTATCCATTGTCTAGTGCCCATAGTACATGGTATCCTAGTTTGGGGCTAGGTAATTAGTGTGAATTGTCCCGAATATATTTATTTGTTTATTTATTTTAACTATCTAGGCAATTAGGTAGGTACATGAAGCCTCGGCAAACTTTCTAGATAGATTTATACTACAGCTTGTTAGGTAGGTATGTATCTTATTAAAAATCTCGTTAACACTAAAACAGCCTTTGTCTATTTACACAAAATAATGCAAAGTTTAAATGGATAAACCTTTATTGTACAATTTAAAAGCGCATTCTATCGAATGGTCTAGCCAGAGATACCGCAACGCGTTTTGTTCCGATTTCATTCGGTCATTTCGTTCAAAAGCTCATTCAATGAATTTCCGGCCATCTGATAACTGCGCTTAAATTGGTCGCCAGAGTTTCTGAAGTTGGTCTAATAGAAAAATATCTTTCCACATCTACGAGTATCTTGATCGTAACGTAGTGGGTGCCACAAGATGGGTGGCAACGCTGAGTGAGGCCGAGAAAGCGATGGTGCGACGACCTCGATGATGCTAGGACTGTTGGGGGAGAAAATTACTTGCAATAAAGCAGTAAGTAAGAAAAAGTCTGCACAATGAAGATAGTTAAAAACAAACGGTCTGGGGACATAAAATACTCGTAAGAACAAGTACATAAAAAAACCGCTGGGCCGATTGAAATGCGGAACAATTTTGTTGGAAACGTGTTTCTCGATCCATCCATAGAAGCAACTTTTTTTTTGGCAGTAACATTTTTATGAATCATCTACCCCACCGCCCAACTCCAGCCTGTTTCTACCTTAAAATATCCAATCCATTGTTCCTCATAGCATTTTTTATACAAATCGCCATATCCGCTGTTAAATTCGGGTAACAATATACCGTCCAAAAACAAGTGGCTATTTAAATTCAATGTGCGTTACGGCTGCCATAACATTACATCATTTCTTTGTGTGGTGTAGACCAAATTAAAAATTTACTTTTATGGGCTATGGGAGTCGTAATTTGCTATGCGATTCGTTGTGGGAGGTTTGGTGCTTGTACACGCGATGTGGGAGATATTTATTGCAAATAAAGTTTTTTTGAGGGTATTCTAAAGCTTTTTTGTGGGCGGGAATACGCGATTTGTGTCTATGTAGACACAAATCGCGCTCTCAAATTTTCGTTCTGATAATTCATGTGCAGTTTGAGCGGGAAAGAGCGGGAGAGCTGATGCAGCTCGGGAGTCGATTAACGATAAATTGAATGATTTTGAATGACACACGAGATAGATCAAAAAAGTTGCTAGACAAGAATCTAGATCAATTATAAAAGTATCTTACAAAGTAAATCTCAGGCTGATATTCTTAATAGTTTTTAAGATATTGAATTCCAAAAAAGAGAAAAGTTTCCAATATTTTTATGATCATGAATATTGTTTTCGTGGTTTCCTTTTTTTCCTTCCGGTGAAAATCAATTTTATAGACTAATGAATACATACAAAAATATTAATTGCGTATTTACACGAAAAACATACAATTCGAAAAAAATACAGTTGGAAATCTGGATAATTACTATCCTGATCCGAATAAACCGTAATTATGATGAAAGTATACTTCAATTACAAATGATTTTGGAACGAAGATTTGACAATTATCATTATGGACAATTCATCCAACGTCGGTACCCGGGCTTATAAAATACTTTCAAAAGATGAACATAACTTCTCCGTAAGGAAAATATTGGAGCTAACTAAGGAGAGAGAGTATATAATCACAGCAAAATTTAATTTGGTATTAAATTGCAAAAAATTAAAAAATGTCGTTAATCAAAATCTCATCCACAACGCAGTGTAAAGTGTAACATATAGTGTATAATATATTGTATTTGTTTTAGTGACGAGACGGGCAGGTCTGTCGTCTGATGGTAAGCGTCACGCCTGCCCATAACACTTGCAGTGCCACCTAGAACTCTGGTAACAAAATGTTGCGCGGCCGCACTGCCGGATGCCTCGCTTAGCGTCTAGCGTCTAGCTACTTCCACTTGGTGGAGGCGACTAGCGAGGGCGCTAAGCGCGCAGTGCGGCCGGTCCAACATCACCCACATGTTTTCTTACGTTTCTTTTCTCTTGGCGTCTTGTTAGACGCCAGGACGCTAAGCGAGGCATCCGGCACTTCCGGCAGTGCAGCCGCGCTCTGAGACATGTGCGATCTTTGGCAATACATTATAAACTTTTTTATTATTTTATTGCTTTGAGTGACGAGACGGGCAGGTCGCTCGCCTGATGGTAAGCGTCACGCCTGCCCATAACACTGCTGTGCCACCCAGAACTTTGGTTTCAGAATCTATCGCGTCACTGCACTGCGCTCGTCACCCTGAGACATTGCTTGTAGTCTCATTGCCCAGTAATTTATCTGGAAACATTGCCCTTCAAACCGATACAGAAATCTTTACACGCTATTGCTTGGTGGTCGAATATCTGACAAAGAGAAGAGGCCTACCACTACAGAACCACAGAATACCTAATAATAAACTAATAAAATACCTAATCTTTTCCCAAAGGTTATGACCACAAACAATAAAGAGATTATTCTCCACAACAATAAGTCACGACACGTTTATCTATTGTTTAGTTTATTAAACTGGCAAGTTTATTAAGTTCAAGGTTAAATTATGTCGCAAATGTAAAACAACGCTGTGATATTTTTAGAATGTAATCAAATGGTTTTTGTAAGGAACCGCCTTCATAGATTTTATATCTATAGCTAAAATAATATGATTCATCCGTTCTGTTTCAGAGAAAAATACGAGATGAAAAAGACTTCTAAGTAATTGAAACATCTTTTTGGGGTACGGTATCCTAAAAATATGACTTAAATTTGGAAAAGTTAGGGCTCTTGCACACACACGTTTTTTTGCCGTGAAAAACTACGGTTGATTCGCCGTGTGTAGGCACGGTCTACAGTATTGTATGGATCACCTACACACGGCGATTCAACAGTAGCTTTTCACGAAAAAAGAACAAAGTCAAAGTCAAAGATTTTATTGTAAATAGGCAAATTAATAGCACTTTTACAAGTCTAAATTAATATCTTATGAACAAGGAGAAATACATAAAATATTATAATAAGATCATATCAATAAAATTTTGGTAAACTAAGTATGCTTTGAGTTTGAAAAGGAAATTTCCCTTTGTTAGCAGAGTTAAATCTCTCACAGGAAAAGGAAATAATACCCTTCTGACTCTACCGGTGCTTCGGAAATACGCCCGTTAAAGAAGAGAGCGCCAAGAAACTCTTCGGAGATTTAAATTTTTCCATATTTGTTAATATTTAATAATTTTTTCAGATGTCATTATTTATATAAAAAAAACATATGTCAAATACAAATATAAAACATAAAAGTGTCAATGAGATGTCCCACAATCATCAAACAATCAATATGGGAAAAATAAAGTAAAAATTGTAACTACCACAACGTTTGTGTACAGAAGGCCTAAAAGATCAAGAAAGAATCCGTACGATAACGATCCTAGGCTCCGCACCAACGACTTTTCTATATTATGTTGTTTTCCATCGCTCCTCTGTGCTTCGGAGGGCACGTTAGGCCGTGTGAATCGGCTTTTATTCATTAATAGCAGTAGACTCAAGCCCTCGGGTGGCCTGACAAGCTCTGATACCAGAGGCCAGAACTACGTAATACGACAATAAAAAGAAGAAGAAGTATTTTAACATAATAAATAATAGTATCGTTCTATTATTCGCCAATTTTTCTAATTAAAATAAGATACACTTACACGATATAATAATCCAAACCAATATATTAAAGTGAAATGTTGTATTTTTCTTTGTTTGTTTGGGGAGTTTTCACGCGATAACGGCTGGACGGATTTTGATGAAATTTGAAATAAAGATAGCTTATTTCCCGGATTAAAACATAGCGTACTTTTTATCCCGAAAAATCGTAAGTTTCCGCGGGAAAACTGGAAAATGTTGATTACTCGCTGTAAGTAACGGTTGCCATGGAAACGAAATAACAAATTTGACAAAAAACACCAATAGCATTGGTGCTATACCTTCTTTTGCTTTAGTTTTTAATATCCTAGAAGAACAGACGGTGCTTTTTTCGCGATAAACTGTAGTACGCGCGGACGAAGTCGCGGGCGGGAAATCTAATATAATATAAACTATAGATAAACTTATCTATACTAATAATAAAGCAATAAGAACGAAAAAGTCTGTACAATGAAGATAATTAAAAAAAACGTCTAGGGTACTTAAAATAAGCTATTGAACAAGAATAGAACATTTTTAAAAACATTGTCTGTTTGATTTTTGTTAGTTTGTTTATCTGTATGTTTGTTCGCGCATCAGGTAAAAACTACTGGACTGATTGTGATGCAGGTTTCACTGTTGGATAACTGGGGTATTATTCCGATGATTAAAACCCCAATCAAAAACTACTTGACGGCTGAACGAATTTTGAAGAAATGTAGTGTATTGTACCTTATAGGTACTTTTGGTACTGGAATAACACGTATGGGCTACTTTTAAATGAAATGACCACGCGGGCAAAGCCGCGAGCACAGCTAGTACTTATAATAATAGAAGATTACACTCGCGTTGGTTGTTGTTTGAGATAGGTATCTGTATTCACATGGGTTATTTTTTTTTTGTGGTTGGCTAGTTAATGATTTCTTTTGTTGATTTTATCTATGTGAAGAATAAAATAATAAAAAAAGTATATGATCTCATTGAGGTATTCCAAGAGTCTGAGATGTAACGATACGGGACGGGAATACCCATCATTATCAGTCTTTATTCGTCCTAATGTGACCAGCTCATTGCCACTTCAGCTTACCAATCCATTGAGCTATGTTGTTGACTTAAGTTCTCTGTCGGATCATCTCTTTTGGGATCTTAATCTTTAGAGAACCTCCAAGCATGGCTCGCTGAGCGACTTCTATAGTCCCATAGTGAGTGTCTTATGTCTCGGCTCAGTGGAACCGTGCCTTAAAATTATTTATTTCTATGTTAAATAATTATTAATAAGCAATAGAATTTAACTATTTAAATATTTATCTAAGGTATATTAATGAATATTGATAACACAATAACGTGAGTAATTCGATTAAAATGTATAATATCATTGAAATATTCCTCGAATAGCTTTAAGTACTCGACATAAATCAGTCAGTCCAGTCTCTATTAGGAAAGCTACATCACTGCACATTGTTAAAGACCGTGTCAAGAATCTGTACTTGTCAAGTTGTTAATCTGTTGAATGTAATATAATATTTATTATTATTTTGTATGTATTATTATATGGTAATAAATATTTATGTAATTGTATTATTCATTATTTTTTTTAATGTAATTCTGCACACTACCATCCTTTGTAACAGCCTATGTGTCTCTATTCAGCCTACGGTTGCCTGGAAGAGGTCGCTTAGTGATAAGGCCGCCGATTGTTCTATGTTAAAACTTGAAACTTGATTATTGTAACATCAATTTCATTTCTTGTGCAATAAAGAGTTATCTATCTATCTATCTATCTATAAATATTATAAAACTTGTCATAGAAGCGAAAAATCAATACATGTGACACAGATATCCAGCGCTCCAACGTTATCAGTTATCACAATGATAAGCCTATCCATGCCAATACATAAAAGTGAAACGTTGTCTGTTTGTTTGTTTGGGGAGTAATACTCACTGTAAGGAACGGTTTCCACCACAGAATGGTCTGTGACCGCCATGGAAACGAAATAACAAGTCCGTCAAAAAACATCAATAGCATTGGTGCTATACCTACTTTTGCATTGGTTTTTAATATCCTAGAAGAAAATAGGATGCTTTTTTCGCGATAAACTAAACAGTAGACCGCGCGAACGAAGTCGCGGGCGGAAAACTAGTAGGTCATAAAACCTAATCCCCAATAGCCGACGTGCTGGTATATTATAACTAGTACAGTTTTAGTTGATATATTCAAGCGTTACTTTGTGGAAATCCATATCTAAAATGAACAAGGTACAAATATCTTCCGCCAAACTGTAAGGGCCGTATTAATAAACCGACCTCAACTCTGAGAGTGCTATTGAGAGCGATCTCAAGATGCTAATCTAATTAATAAACATATCTTAAGCTGTTGATTGAGATGCCGTAATCAGCTGAGTTACTGTTTAATAATAAATCAATCTCGACTCTCAAGAGCGCACTTGCGATGTGCTTTGGGATGCAGAATGTTGAGTGCAGTCGATCCGTGACTTGAGAGCGTGATTGCCAGTTGCTAGAATCAAGAATTTCTAAAATATTATGTCAGAATTTGATAAATATAATTATATTAACCATCGTTATAAGAATATTTTTATATTCCTCTGGAAATAAACAAATGTATTTGGCATGATTGCGCAAAGATCCGAAGATTTGGTAGATATCAGAACCTGACGAGGACTCGCTGAAGTCTAAAAAGATCCGAAATCGTAACCAAAGGATACGCGCTGGAAATACTGCATGGCTAATCAACGAATTTTTATTTTCATAAATTATAGTTATTTGTTGATGAATTGCGTTAAGTTCTTTAATAGATAGTGTAACTTTGAAAATATAGACAAAAATTATGGCTTCCTTTCTACAAAAAAAAAAACAAAAGTAAGGTTATTATAATTATGTAGAAAATAAACATTACGTTAATATAATCGCACTTAATTTAATTCAACTACATCGAAGTAATAAATTTTAACCTTACGTTATATCTTATTTGAGTAAAAACCGAACTTTCACTAAATAAAATAAATCGTTCATTCGTAGTTCATTCAATCTTGCTCTCAAGTTCTGGTTCGTGACGTAGCAACTTGAGATGCGACTCTTGAAAGCGACATGATCTGAGATGCTCTTGAAATGTCTTTATTTATCATTGACGATCTTAAGATTCTGATCACAACTTGAGAGCGTATCAGTTGATATCGCACTTGAGAGCTCAACTAAGAGCGATTTATTAATACGGGCCTAAGACAGACAAATGGTAAATGGTACATTAAAATTATAATATAAAATACAAAACCCCACACTAACCAAACGCTACCTCAATTGAACTATAGTAAAAAAAAAGACAAGGACAGGAGACAAGGGGAAAAATAAGAAAAAAAACTCACACTCAAAACTTATATAATATACTAGTTTTCCTGCCCGCGACTTCGTCAGCGCGGACAACAGTTTATCGCAAAAATATACATGCTATGTTCTTCTAGGATATTAAAAACCAGTGCAAAAGTATAGCAACAACGCTCTTGATGTTTTTTTGACAGACTTTTTGTTATTTCGTTTCCATGGCAACCGTTCCTTACACCGAGTAATCAACATTTTCCAGTTTTCCCGTGGAAATTTACCATTTTTCGGGATAAAAAGTATGCTATGTTTTATTTCAAGCTATCTCCATTCCAAATTTCATCAAAATCCATCCAGCCGTTATTGCGTTAAAACAACCCAAACAAAAAACAAACAGACAACGTTTCACTTTTATTTATTGGTGTCGATTTCTATGACTCCCTTTTATCCCTGTACTCTTCATTTCAGATAATAGGCTAATGAATGGATCTATACTATAGAATCTAGTAAAAAGAGGGAATATACGGCACGCTTTAATATCACGTAAACAAAAACTGGACTGAATACAACTAAAGGGAAACACCCACACAGCTGCACTCCAACAGTCGTAGGTTCATGTGAATGAGAGTCAGCGCTAATACATGCTACACAAAAGCCACAACATTATGACTAAGGCCAAATAAGACCATTTGTGTACGTTGCGCCTAATTTATGCGGTTTACGCCAGAGGATCTCATACCTAATCGTTACACTTTTAATGATATCTAAGACATATACCATATTATTTGTGCTTATGACAACAAAAACAGTTCGTGCTTACCAATAGAACATTAATAGAAATTATTTTGACCGATGGCGGGTCGTGCCGTGACGTCTTGCCTGACCTTTGACTGAATCGTGACATCGCTTGTGTACCGCAAAATACCTTTAATAATATAAATTAACTTCCTCATACTTGGTCTTTGTAAAGGTACAAACAAACCAACGTGGTTGTAATAATTACAAATTGCAAACTCCTATTTATACTTCTATATACACTTATTATAATAAATCAGTAAAAAAGTCTGTACGATGAAGATAATATAAAAAAAGTCTAGGGTATTTAAAATAAGCTTTATCTTACTATTTTTTTAATCGTGTCAGTTTTTCGCGTATCCCATAAAACGAATGAACCGATTTTGATGCGGTTTTCTTAATTGGATAGCTTATTGGTATCACAATCCGATGAGTAGAAGCCAAGCAATCGATAAAAAACTATTTGAGGCCTGACCGAAATTTAATATTTTGTACTTTATAGGTACTTTTGGTCATGGAATAACTCATAGGTTACTTTTAACCCAGAGAAATTACCACGCGGGCAAAGCTTTTTTTTTATTACTGACTAGACAATCGTTTGACCACGATCTCACCTGATGGAAAGCGATGATGTGGTCGAAGGTGCAGCACGCTTGCCTAGTGCTGTGTTTGTAGATATCTATTCACTCTTGACTTGAACACACCGGGGTTATAATTTACCGGAAACACTGACGAGGGCAGGGCATTCCACTCCTTTGCAGTTCTTATAATAAATGAAGAAGCGTAAAGCTCGTTCTTGTGCGAGGTATTTCAACCATGAAAGGGTGGCGCTTTGCTGATCGTCTAGTCGTACGGTGATGGAAAGGTGATGGGGGAATCAGGTTGTACAGTTCTTGTGCACACTCTCCATAGTGCAATCTGTAGAATACCGCTAGTCTTGCTACCTCACGTCGATGCGCCAGACTTTGAAGCTTACTCTTTACCAGCGGCGGGCCAAACTAGTTTATTTAAAAACTTCCGACCAAACTTAGTATATTAACTGTATTGTAATGTTCATAGATCCTTTTTAAAGTTGATGGCAGAGATGCCATAGAATCAGGACTTCATAAAATACTCATCCTCAGCCCCTCATATGCGGTTACGTAGAATCCCATACTGAATTGAGCACAACCTCAAAGTTTCCAGGTTTAATTGTACGCGAAATCCCTTCACAAGTGATTAGAGTATATCTTGGGAACAGCTGCACCAATTTCTTTCAAATGAAGCTAAGAATCTTTATGTAAGAATCTATCTGCTTGGGAACTACAGACAGACACAGGCTTCAAACTTCTAACCTGACCTGATGACCTTTTGTGAAGTACCGAATATACCGAATTAGCTCAATTAACGTTTAAAACATAATAATGTAGAACATAATTAGAAAGTATTAGTCAAAGCCCGAAGAGCTTATCAATCATTAAGGGGCTGATTTTGTGAAATGAGAATGAAACGTTACGATATTTCACTTTTATTACACAATATACTCATAAGTAAGAAAGGGTTATAGGTAAGTTGGGGAGCATTTCAATTTAAATAACTTTTTTACCTGCACTTTATGTGAAGTTGTGGTCGAATTTGGTATAATAGTAAACACGCTATATACTAGAATATGAAGTCAGTTGTTGCAACTGATATTAGCCTCCGATAGTAAAAGCGATAAATTTTAGATATGCTAATTTCAACAATACCTGATTATCGTCACAAATATTTTTTGCTGTGTATGAGGGTGCAATGAATGTGGTTTGGTTATATTGAATTATTAAAGAATAAATACTGGAATAACGCGAGATGCCTTTTCTGCCAAGTTGGTCTTCTGTTAGTTTTCCCATTCATCAACGTGAAGTTCCTTTCAATTGTAATCTTATCTCGTTCGACACCATCAGCCCTCAAATTACATCCCATTGTGACTTGCTGCGTAACGCCGGTTTGCGAAACCGCTGCTGATTGCATGACTGCTCTATTGCAGCAAATCTGGCGTTTGCGGATTGTGGTTTGTTTGTACATACATATACCTGTAGGTGAGTAAAATACGATACGATGTTCTATGTTCTATGCACAATCTATTGATAGCTTTAAGTGTTTTTTTTACCTCTCCATCTCCTCACAGACTGTAACTATATATCTCAGCACTGACGTGATATGTACGTATTACACATTTATATGTATGTAAGTTAATAATTACTTATGGGTATATATTTTAACATATTATTTAAGTATCTATTACTGGGCAGTTTTTTTTTCTTTTAATTTTTGTAGAAACTTTATATTGACACACTTCCGACCCTTTTATAGCAATTAACTTCTTCCTAAGGTTGTCTGGAAGAGATCGCTATATATTTTGGTTACCTTATGTGTATGGAGTTTAATGTCCCGTATGGGAGTTTAATGTCCCGCACCTTTCTCAGCAAAGGTTTGTGGATGTGAGAAGCTTTTGTGTTCCTAGATATTGTGTGTGTTTTGAGTGATACCGAATCCGCTCATAATAATATGTCGAAATATACGTAATTTGACCAGGCCTACGGCGAGATTTGGTCCAAATACTTGGGGATCGTAAGTATGTTGGGGACCGTATTGTCACTACCGTTCCTCAAATCGACACACACGTGAAATAATATTATACTTTTAGAATTGCTTGCGTGGTTTACTTAAAACTGAAAACTAAATAAAAAAAATATATATCCTAATTACCACAACACAACCAGCTGTAACTAAAGCGAAGATCAACAAAGGCTCTTTGTGCTCACAAGAAAGTATCTAACAAAGAACTACTTATCGGCGACTGGCGACTGTAGTAATGATATGCAAACTTTTGTAGCGACTCTGCGGGTAGCCTTATTCGGGAAGGTAAGGGATGGTGAAGCGATCTTCATGGTGTATCCTATCACCTAGTATAAATATGGAATAAGCTACGTCTAAAGCCATACAAATATATAAAAGTGAAATGTTGTCTGTTTGTTTGTTTGTTTGGGGAGCTTTCACGCGTTAACGGCTGGAAAGATATAAAATTAGGAATGGAGATAGCTTATACCCTGGAATAAAACATAGGATACTTTTTATGGAAAATGTTGATTACTCGCTGTAAGGAACGGTTGCCAAGGAAACGAAATAACAAGTCTGTCATAAAACATAAAGAGCGTTGGTGCTATGCCTACTTTTGCATTGGTTTTTAATATCCTAGAAGAACATCAAGGATGCTTTTTGCGCGATAAACTGTAGTCCGCACATACGAAGCCGCGAGCGGGAAAGCTAGTACTATATATTTTGTTCATTTTTTGTATCAGGTAACAAGCAACTTGTAACTTGTATTCGTTATGATCAATAAAAGGCTTTGAAATTACGAAAACTTTATAAATGTGTTTTTAAATACCTACACAACACAAGTTTAAACAGACAGACATATCGAAATTGATCGCTGCTTTTCGTTGTATGTAGTGTATGACTTTTATGGCTTTTGTACCTTATGTTTTATCACTATAAAGTCATGTAACATAACTATTGCATACCAAAAACGTCTTCAAGTTTCGTAATTTCAAGATTCTATATCGAAACAGACAGAAATAAAAAGTAAGCTATTTCCAGAATAGTTCCATTCCTATTAGCGCGAAGGCTAGAGGGCGCTCGGGCCACTCCCTTATAATGAGGGTTGTGGATACCTACATTTTTATGTTTTTGTGTTTTTACACTTTTTACAGAAGAAAATGGGCAGGAAAACTTTGCAGGTTTTTTTTAAATTTTCTGCGTTTTATTATGGGACTACATTCTTTCATGCAACTATTTATAGTATGTAGTTATAAGTGAAGTGAAAAATCTCTAGTACCCACGTAATTGGAAGAAAAACTTATTAAAAACTGTTTCTATATGGTATATGTGCCATATCCCCGGGGTTCCTGAACAGATTTAGATAATTATTTTTAAATTAAAAAAGTGACACTTTCACTGTAGTCCCATATATTTCATCAAAATTGGTTAAGTAGTTTTTGTAGTAAATCCATTTGATGGCGACGTTTTTTTGGTCTTGAGCCACAGTCTATGTTTTTTATCATCTAAAAACAACAGAGAACATAAAATTGTTGCTGAAAACAAAAGAGAAATGGGGTTTTATCATTGAAGGCAAACGTTGGTGCTCTTCGTGCAATACCTCATATTTACCACGAAGCTTTAAAAATTTGACACTATCAGTATCTTTAACAATCCGTCATTCTAATTCTCCTGTATCTTCAAACTAGGCAAATATATCGCCACAAACCAATATTAGTTTACAACAGTTCAAAATAAAAATAAAATCGTGACCCTCCTCAACGCACCATAGATAGGGCAAGGGCATCGCACGCAGCACAGATTACATATCAGTAACAACATAAACGCAAGGCGTGAGTGCAACGCCATTCATAGATCGACTAGGTGCTGCTAAAACAGAGGCGTCGTTTGATTTTGAGAAGTATGAATGCCTAATGTGTGTAAGCTTCTGGGAGGTGATGAACAAAATAATTTAATTGTAAGCGTAGGAAATATCGCGACATCAGGCCTGTTTCTAAGTACTTGATCATCTAAGGTTCTTTTTCATAGGCTAGCTGGAAGATAGCGTTTGAAAATTATCTCGCCTGGGTTAAGTGGATGGTGTGGTCGAAGATGGTAAGCTAAATCTAGCATTGGACTGGGTGTCAGAGAATACTGCCGGAACAAGGGGCTTGGTGAAAAACTTCCCACTTGAAAAAAGTATCCAAAAAGAAAAAAGGAGTACCTACTCTTGCCCATGACATGAGATGCTTCACTGTAGAAACAAACCCATGTTATATTTGATTAGAAACCGAGATATAAAACATTAAGACGTTTCCTCTTTTTGCGGTTAGAGTGACAAACTTTCACAAAAATCTTACTAGGGATTACAAATTGACGACATTGATCATATGAAAATAATTCCAAATTCAAAATCTCTCTCCCACCTAGTATAGTAGTTTTATTCAGGCTGACAAAGGGAACGTAATGTATGCAATTTATCTAATATTAATATTAGTATTTAGAATTTAAATTTGGTATAATTTTATTTGGATGACAAAGTTAGTACAAAAAAAATAATTAGAAGTAACCTTGTAGAACTAGCAACAATTTCACAGTGTCATTTAAAAAACTTGCCTACTACGCTCATAATATTGTCACTTCTGCACACTAATCTATGAGATGCTTGACCCCAGCGCGTGACCAGAGCGCGATCATTGCCACTGAACTGAGCTCCTATCTTCACTCGAGTCTATAGGTATGGCATGTAGGCACGCATTGTTGCAGTTCCGCATCTATACATTGGAATTGTCTTTGATATTTTTGCAGAAATATTTCATAAGGTATGGTTTGATTTGAAGGAAAAGTTTGGAAATAGTCGCTTAGGTATTACTCTTATTTTAATCTTCAGTGTTTCTTTTAGTTTGAAAAAGTGTTTCGTTTATAAACGGGTATTAATTTAAATTATTACCAACTTTTTTATAGCCTCCCACGAGGTTTCCTAAATACTTAAAATCTAAATTTAACTTCGTATCAAACACTCATGACAAGCAACTTCGCTCTTCAAACACCAAATAGCCACTCTTATTCATACCACTTCTTTCCTTGACCATTCCTTCCAGGTTTCCGCAGTCCGTCTCTGGAACTCATTTCCAGTTGACATCAGAAAATGTCAAACTACAGAAAATTTTAAAAGATTAATGCGAGAGCTTTTCTCTACGACTTCAAAAAAGTAGCTGTCATTATTATTTTCGTTACCACCTTAATGTATTTAAATAATATATTTTGTATTACATTATTTGTATTATGTATTTATTAAAAAAATATTGGTAAATTCATAATTTCTATTGTACTGTCTATATCTCGAGTGCACGCCTACAGACTACTTTCTTGCAAGACCAGAGTGACTGGCAGAAAATGCTGTCATAGCATTAAGTCCTCCTCTGTACATTGTTTTGAGCATAAAGTATTAAATAAATTTCATGATCATGTTCCATGGTATTGGTTCAGTAAAATATACACTACTGTATTGAAACTCATAGAAAGCCAGGACGCGAAAAAGGAAAGGAAAGCGAGGCGTAGGTCGTATAGAATAACATACATACAAAAACATTGAGAATCCCCTCTTGAAGTCGGTTGAAAAACACTTCGGTTGCTCCTTGTGAACATGATTGTAAAAATCAAATAGTATATACTAACTACACTACTTTTTGTAGTAATAGACCTAATAGAATCGGACGCGCTGGTGGTGTCGTAACCAATAGAAAAACCAACAAACACGTATTCAAAATTTATATAACACCCGAACTCCCCTATTACAGCTAAGAACCATTTAAATCACACAGCTCTCAAACAGAAAAAAACGCTTCAAAATCGGTGTATCAGTTTGGGAGCTACGATGCCACAGACAGACTATACAAACCCTAAACTTATAACACCCTCTTTTCGTGTTTGAGTTTCTATATGCATCGCCCGTCATCACTTTGGACTTATTACACGAACGCCCAAATAAGGAGTGTAATATTTTTGCCATACCTTTTATATGACTGAACAGATTTAGATGTATCGTGTATCTATAGATTTCTTACGTCATCCCATGTGATTAAAGCAAAATTATTTTTTTGGCGTTGTCCTTTAATTTTTCTCTTACTTTGATGATGTAATCTTACTTTTTCTTTCAATACCCTGAATATGGGTATCAAATGAATGGGCTTGACAAGTCGAACATAGTACACTTTAGAAATAATTAAATAAAAAACTAAAAAATTGAAAATAAAATACGTAAAAAATATTTTTAATTCAAACGGTTTTATATGGGGCGTAACGTATGTAACCTGAGTAATAAAATTTGACTCGCCCCACGATTTTATTTTATTTTTTAGCTTTTGGTACATAATTATAAAACCGTTTAACTTAAAACATTTTTACTTATTTTTTTATTCAATAAAGTGACGAGTCGCAAGGTTCTCGCCTGATGGTAAGGTCCTGCCCATAGCAACTGCAATGCTACACCAGCAACACTGAATTTTGGTGACAAACCACTGCGCGGCACTGCACGCGTTCTTCACCGGGAGACTTTGGTTTATTGAAGTCTTAGTTCCATATAAATAGGCTGGCCATATGATCAGTAATTTCGCAAAAAAACATTGCCTTTCAAACTGGAACTTGCGCACTACAATTTGGTGGTTGAACTGGCACAGTTGTGGTACTAACCCATACTCAGGACTCTTTCAGAAGAGGCATAGAGGACGGTTCAAATCCCGCAAGGTGTAATCGTTTGTGTGATGAGCAGAAATGTTTGTTTCTGAGTCATGGATGTAAAATTCGTATCTTTTTATGTTTATCCGTTGTCTCGTACCCATAGTATAAGGTATTCTAGTTTGGGGCTAGGCTCACATTACATAGTACATAGTACATTACGCTCCCTCTGATCATTTGTTTCTAGTAAAAATCTGAGAAAATATGCAAATTAATTTCCCAAATGAAACTACAACTGTGCCAATATTTCATACGCATCACTGCTTGTTTTTACCATCGATGATGATAATGATTGATGTCATTTTACTCACTGACAGGTTAATTTAATTTTGTTCTCAAATAATACCGAGTCATTCACCCGCGGATTCGACGAGTCATGCCCGGTTTTAGTTTTAAATCTAACGAGCCAGAACATTGTGTTACGTAGTGGTTCCCAAAGTGGGAGGTATCCCACCCCACAGGGGTGGGATAGTGTCGGGGGATGATAAACGTTAAATTGTTTAAGTTCTATAAGGTCAACATAAAACTTCACGAGAGAATAATGAAAATTGAATCATTGATAACATCTACAACTAAAGAAAGGGAGAGCATGTCGTTCTCCTATTGGTAGGTGCTACACCTGCGACCACATCATCGCTTTCCATCAGGTAAGATCGTGGTGAAACGATTGCCTAGTCCGCAATAAAAAAAAAGAAGGAAAATAAGTGCAACGTCACTTAATGCAATTGCTATGGTATTTAGAACTTTATTGAAAAATAGTCGTGGTACAGATCTTCTACGATAACATGACTCGTGACTATCAGTCTAAAATGTATAATAAGTTTTTTGTTTTGTTTGGACACTGCACTCACAAATGCATGTTTAGAATATTGTCACAAATATGTTGATAGACGCATCTCTTTTTGTTTGGTTAAAGTAATTATAATTATGGACACTCACGGTCAAAAGGACGCTTACGAAGCTATGGAGAGAGCTATGCTTGGAGTTTATCTGAAGGACAGGATCCGTAATGAAGATATCCGACGGAGAACCAAAGTAACCGACACAGCTCTAAGGATAAGCATGCTGAAATGGCAGTGGGCTGGTCACATTTCCCGAAGAACCGATAACCTTTGGCGTAGACGAGTTCTCGAGTGGAGATCACGTTTAAGCAAACGTACTCTGTGACCAGGTGGAGAAACGACTTGCGAAAAACGGCTGGAAAAATGGATGAGGAGAGCAGAAGAGCTCAGTGGCGTGCATTAGTAGCATGTCCAGAAGTGGACAAATATGATGATGATGATGATGAATTATAATTACTGAAGCTAGGTGTCATATTATTGTGGTACAAAAATCTCTACTCAATTGATTCCCATATTAGTAATCAACTAATCACACACAATAAGCATGACTTTTTTCCATTGAACATGTAGGCTGTGATGTAGGTACTAAGTACACAATCTAAGTCTCAGGTTTAATTTAAAACTTAAAACTTGTAAGCCTTGTCTCAGAACTTGCTACCTAGTTTGTTTACGATATGTCCGGGTCGGCCATTGCGCAACTAAGTTGATTCCAATTGAACCAGTAAAATGTCCTATTAGGTAGGGTCAGCAAAAACTAGGCGCTTGCGGGAAAGTGAAGTGGCAAGTTATGTTACGTTAGCGGCTTGCCTGCATTTCGAGAATCGAGAGATTGATTCGTTTTTTTTACATATGTTTGTATTCAGGTTGCTTGAATATGTATAGGATTAATAAACGTTGACGATATTAGTAGTGGCACTAGTGTTAAAAAACGTAGCACAAATATGATATTTCACTGACGCTTCGCAATTGCTGCATACGTAAGATAAAATACATGCTAAAAGGAAAAAAGAAAAAAAAAGGAAGCTTTTACAGGTTTTTATTCTTCCTTGTTTTTAATTGCGTTGTCATCGATTAGTGAGTTACCCTGAAAGTTTCAGCCGGATAGCTAATCGGAAAGTGCTTGGAATTTGAATTGCAACATTCCAGCGTACATAGATAGATACATGCGATAAAGTTACATCGATCGTGGTCATGTTAAAACTAGCTTAATACAACAGTGTCACGCAGTGTACACACTATGGTATACGACTAGGAAGCACCGAACACGACAGTCGGTTTGTCAAAGTAAACGTCAAGGCGTCTGCGTATATTGTTACCATTATACTAAACAACAAAAATTAAAACCACATGATCAGCATATCTCTCAGAGTTTGCAAGTTGAAGTGGCAATGGGCAGGCCATATAGTTCGCAGAACCGATAACCGCTGGGGAATAAAGATTCTCGAATGGCGACCACGAACAAGCAATCGAAGTGTGGGGAGACTCCCCACACGATGGACAGACGACATTGTAGCCATCGCAGGAAGTCGGTGGATGGAGGTGGCACAGGATCGCTCGTCATGGCGCTCTTTGGGGGAGGCCTATGTTCAGCAGTGGACTTCTAAAGGCTGAGATGATGATGATCAGTATATTGATAAACGAACTTTTTCACAAACATTAACATTTTTTGAACTAGCATTGAAAAAAAAACGCCTGAAACCGTTAAGCAGATCTGTTGTTTTACTGATATCAATAATATTGATTATATGTGAAATTCTACACATTATATGTGTTGATTATTACGTCCATGATTTCTGTTTTTTTTTTTATTATTTTAAAGTAGTCTTTCACGGTTACGCGGTACATTTCATAAAAAATGGTTAAGTAGTGTTTTAATAAAATATGTTTTTGGTTTAAATTATTATTATTCACCGGACAGAATTGGCACAAAAACTTTGGTTCATCACCGCTAGTATAAAGGCCGCAAATAAATTTGATGGAATATCACTGATCATTTTACTTGCATTTTTTTTGCTAAAGTATATTAAGATCTTTCTCAACAAGTTTTAAAAAGGCGTGAAACAAAAGTTCCATTAATGATCATATTATTATACTCGACGAAGTATTGTTCTCTAATATCGGACTAGCGATTTTTGCTGACCCTACATCTGAGAACAATATCGGACAACGGGATTTCAGCTTTTCCTTTACAAAATATAAGTCGAATATATTTTATTGAGCACATTTTATGGGATTTGAAATCGGGGCTATCAGTAGCTTTGGATTTTTGTGACATACATAAGCGACATTGTAGGTATTCTGATGAAAATTTAGCTACATTATACAGATATAATATGAAGTTATGACAGTATATAAACTCAAGATATTTTAAAGTAAATAAGATAAGGCCGTTGGAAAAGGACTTATTTTAAGTTTAAAACTACTGAGTTTTTACTTTAATTAGTGTATTCTTATTAATATGTAAGTAGGTAATGGCAATTACAGTGAGTAAAAAAAAGTCCGTACAAAGAAGATAATTAAAAAACTTGCCTCGAGCACTTAATATGAGCTACAGGACAAGAAAAGGTATAATGTTTTTAAAAATAGTATGTCTGTTCGCGCCTTACTTTAAAAAAAAACGTACTTTGTATCTCAGTCAGATGAGCAGAAGCCAAGCAATCGATAAAAAAATATCTGAAGGCTGTACGAAATTTGGTACATTGTATTTTTTAATGTACTTTTTGGTCCTGGATTAACACATAGGATACGTTTCTCAAGAAAAGTAATCACGCGGGCACAGCTCGTTATTATTATTATACTAATTATAGCATATTTTATTTACAACTAGCTGTACCCGTGGCTCGCACGCGTGGTCATTTCTGTTAAAATTAATCTGTGTGCTATTCCAAGACGTAAAATACCAATATATCAACATTTGATCAAAATTCCTTCAGCCGTCTAAAAGATTTGTATCGATTGATCGTCTTCTACTAATCGGATTGAGATACCAAGTACCTCAGTTTTTAAGTCCAACCCTAACCTATCCAACAGTGAACACCACATCGCAAACGGTCGAGTAGTTTTTATGTGATACGCGAACAAACAAACAAACAGACAACCACGATTTTGACTGACAGAAATGTTATATTCTTGTTCAGTCATGTTTTTTTTTAATATAGTAATATGTCTCAATTTAATCTACGGTTGCCTGGAAGAGATCGCTGCTTAGCGATAAAGCCACCGATTGTACTGATTTTTAAGTTTGTTATTTATGTGTTTATTTTGGTGCAATAAAGTGTTATCTATCTATTTTAAGTACCCCAAACCAATTTTTTTCTAAACTATCTGCTTTGTACAGACTTGTTCGTACATATTGCTTTAATATAAGTATAGAAGTATACATAGATAGATTAACAGCACCAGCAACATTCATGAGTAAACAATATGCAAATAACTACACATAGCTAAAACACTGTTAGTTGACGAAATTGGAGGTATTCCTACTGAATTCAAGCTCCTGACACAGAATACATATACCTCCAGACCACATTACATCATCTAACAAGAAGCCAGCCAAGCGTTAGGTCACCCACAATGCCTAGGTACCGTATACTAGGTTTAAGCAATACCTAGTTCCTACTGTGCAAGTTTAGGTCTTGTGTTGCTTGCTACCCGTGGCCCACGTGGCTTGGCGATTGTTTCCTGCCTGACTAGGTTTGCACTGTTGAGGTGGGGTCTAGTGATAGCGGGGTGGTACAAGCGTAAAGCGGCTTGACTTACAAGTTTCGTTTTGTAATGATCTATTAAAATGAGGAGAATACTTACTTTCAGAGGTATATAACAATACAGGAACTATGATATAATAATATATTTTATTGAAAGCAAAACATAATTTTTCCTATAGGTGAAATAAATTTAAAAAAAACACTAAAAATTACTTTGTACTTTGGAACGGATCCAAGTATAAATAAATGAAGACAAAGAAAAATATTCTATTTAAATGACATCATTTAATAATATACACCTGCGTAAATATTAAATTCACCGCGGCTTTTTCTAAATTTAATGTAATTTTCTATCCAAATTGATCACCTTTTACAGTGCGCTAATGCAATTAGCATTTCAAATTCAAAATCAGAATCGTCGTCTGATGAGCTATCTAATAAATCTAATAGTGAAACCGTATTACTCATATTTTATCATTCTGTATATAGAACGCGGTGAAGAAATACGTGTGGCACCTAGGACGGCCTGCGAGCGAATGAATAATTTCAAAATATTATCGTATCTTAATCGTCTGTGACGCCCTTAACTCTGTCTCGCCGTCTGTTTGTTGCCTTTTCATAACTAAACGGCTGGAACTGTCTTCATAAAATTTGGTAAGGATATAGTTTGAACTCTTGTAAACGACATGTGATACTTTATATCCCGTTTTATTATAGTCCACTTGGATAAAGTCACGGGCAAAAGCTAGTTACCTTGATTTAAGAATCATGAAACTCAGATAATATATATATAATATAATATACTCGTATGTATGTAATGTTTTTTTTTATCGTCTATTTAGTTTTTATTTTTCGCTTGCAAACAAACGAAAGCTCAACATTGCATCATAACATGAACTCGTTTGTTGCCCGTAATTATTATTACAACAGCTTCTAGCTCATTACGTGATAAAAGCCCCCAATTGGGACTGTAACCCGTAGACTCGCAGCTTTATTGGGGCTTCTGTAATTTATCTTATCAGCTCAGATGCTGGCAGTGCAAATGTTGGTGAAGAAGTAGGAAAAGTTTATAAAAACTTGCATTCACCGCAGTTGACAACAAATTTTGCTTTACTTTAACTGGATGCCAGCCCTAGTAAAGTTTTTTTTTTCTTTTTTTTTTTATAGTGTGTAACCTTGAATTTTTTACCTAAGAGCTGCAGTTATAGTATTTTTTGTCCTATACGCGTAGAAACAACTTTCAATAATTTTAAGTTTCATTATAAACGTGGAAAATGATTCAACAAATAATTTATTTCTACAGCTGTTTTCAATCTCTGAGTTGTGTGGCTATTTAGCATGCGACATACAATATTATACAACGCAAAGTTTGGGTGGATTTATGCAGTTTGTTTTATTAGACTCTTTAATTTATATATTTTGTGATTGAGTTGTATTTATTTATACGTACAGTGTGTATGTTTACAAATGTATATTAGTTTTTTTTTTTTATTGGAATTTTTATTTATTTTTCTTAGTTAGACTCTTAGTTTGCGCAGTACAGTGCTGAGCATACCCCAATTGTCAAACAAGCTCAATATTGTAAAAAATCATCAGATGTGCAGCTAACATGACGCGCGGCACGGTAAATTTAATGTTACTAATTGTCGCGAGTCATGTTATCGTGGAATATCTATTTTTTTTATTGTGTTGATTGCTTTTGTTTGTTTGTTTGCAATAAATATATTTTATTATTATTACCTTATCTCAATAACAATTTATTTGCGTATTTTATTCATCAAAATGAATCTGTCTGATCAAAAATTTTACCACGCCGCTCGCTCTCACTACAGCCACAACCCAATCAAATATTACCGAATCTGTAACAAAACGAGAGTTATGACTCACCAGCCAGCTGTTCCTATCGCAAAACCTTATTTACTAACCGGTACTTGTGACAACCTAGTAATACCGGTCCTGTGGACGGTATCTTGCGCAAGATTCACTAATATCGGTACTTATTTGAATAATTTAGATTGCATTAACAGATCGCGCGCACTGATACATTTGTTTTGTTGTGGTTGATTTGTTACACAATTATATTTTACTAGCTGCGCCCCGCGGTTTCACAAGTTGCATATGTGTTAATCTAGGATATAAGCTATCCTGATACCAAAACTCAACCAAATTCGTCCAGCCGTTTGACCGTGAAGGAGTAACCAACATGCACTTCACACTTCTAAAGATAGATTGGAGCTAATAGGTTTTTATGCATTTTATAAAGTTTTGTATGGACTATCAGCACAGAAGAAAACAGGCTTGCTACCAGTTCTAAGTGTGGAGTCTGCATCGCACATACGAAGTTTCCCGTTCGATAAGAGAGTATTAATTTTTTAAACTCTAAGCCCTGATTGGCCTGTTTACAACAGTGGCTACACATATCTGATTTATAATATAACTTAGTGTGATTATGCATGGAAATTCATAGGCATACGTAGTGTTGGGTGCCCGTGGCGACTTGCGAAAGGCGGCTGGCAGCGACTGGATGAGGAGAGCCGAAGATGGGGCTCAGTGGCGTTCACTAGGAGAGGCTTGCGTCTAGCAGCGGATAAAATACCAGTTGATGATGATGATGATGCATGAATATTTTTACCTGACTGAACGGAGGTTATTGTGTTTATAAGCTTATATATTTCTGTTCATTTGTGGCACTATATAGACTAAACGCGTGGAGCGATTACGATGATTCACACATCAACCGATTTGTCTTAATCTGTCGAGTGCTACTAAATATATGTCAGTAACCTAAATTCAAGAAAAAAAGTTCTCATCTGACAGAAAGCGACGATGTAGCGCTTACCTATTCACTCTTGGCTTGTTAAATTACAACACATCTGGGATATAATTTAATAGAAACACTGACGAGGGCATAGCATTCAAATCCTTTGCAGTTCTTATAATAAAACGCTTCGTTCTTATGCGTGGTATTTCTATCGTAAAAGGATGGCGCTTTGCCGAAAGGTGATCGGTTATCATATGTAATATATGCCATTCTGGAAACACGTCACTATGTCAGACTTTTTACATTATTTCTTTAACCTCAAGAATTGATCAAGGTTATCTCAATATATGAACGACATTATACAATAATTATTTATTTTGATATAAACGTCAAAGTATAAAATATATCTAAATTTTATGGCAGAAATACATCAGGTGTTTTAGTACCTAGTGATGTTAAAAACCTAGTATCAGTTGTTTTTTATCGATATTACTGCAACTATGTACTATAGTGGTTGGGGGTAAATAAATGCCTTACAAGACACTGATGCCAATTTCTGTAAGCACTAAATAAAGTAAAACCACAGAATAAAATAATAGCGCCAGTAACACTACATTTAACTAAGCTCTGAACTAAAGCTAAGCTAAGCTTTCGTTACTAAACTAAAGTTTAGACAAAACCTAATAGTTAATTTTATGGCAGAAATTAAACAAATGCCAATAATTGGCTCAGTAGGCAAGGCAATATTGGCATTGCCGAGATATTTTTAAACCAGAGAATTCATTTTGTAAAGGATGAGTATCTTAGGGAACGGCTGTGTAAAAAACCGTATAAAACAAATAATAATTATTACTGATTATTAATAATTGATTTAAAAAAAATGGGCACAGCAAAACACTTTTTTCTTAAATGAACTTTATACAGGTTTGAGTGCTCTAAAAGTTATGACATTTTAAAGTTTTCCTATATATCATAATTATCGTTTTTTTGCAAGTGGAAACTTTATGATCTTAGAAACGTTAATTTAAGCACGTGCCAAAATATCGATAGTTAAGGAACTTCACTGTTTCCACGCAATAAATATGGTCGTAAAATTTATACAAGACGAGTCTGGTGATATTGGTTTTCATCATAAAATTGTGTCTACAATTTAAGAAATTGATTAGCAAAATTAGCCCTTATTACAAAGGACCCTGAGAACTTACAATTTACCATTTCATATTTAATATCCTATTATCAAACACATTTCATAATTTAAATTATCTTCTCGCAAATATTAGCAGTATCTAAGTGTTATATCAAAAGTTTCAAATTCAAGAGACAAAAGAAGATAGGTAGGTATATTGTTGCTGTCCCTTTCGTTTCCAAAAGGTTTGAAAGTGACAGCAATAATTTTAGAGCTGTCAAATTTAGTTTTAGGTTTAGTTGGTGCACTCAGAATCGACACCACTATCTTGTTGTGGTCTGCACTCCATGGATATAGCAATTTATCCAGCAATAAAAAAAAACATTTAATTTGTGTTCCCATTAAATTATCAACACTTTGATGTAGAGCAACACGTGTATTTACGTAACTTATTTATGTTGTAACATGCAAATTACTGAAATCATGCAAAACTACTCGTAACAACTCAGAAGTGCGTTTGATAAAAAAAATACTTTCGATCAAACTTTATAACCATCTTGTTTTAGCTCTACCGCCTGCTTTGCGAGAATATATCTCATAATTATCAAAAGGAAAAAATTGCATCACGGACGGGACTCGAATTCTCTGCGCGGTTTATACCTTAACTAATTTGGACACCGTGACCACTACACCGCTATCCAAAATTTTCCTCCATTTTCTGATACTGTCTTACGACGCGACAGTAACGCCATCTATTGGCAGCTTTATTTAAACTAACTAACCAACACGTAGACGTGTTAGTTTTGTAAATTGTAAATCGTATCGTACAGATAACGCCTACCGAAACAAATGTTTTAAAGATTTTATTAATTAAGATCAGAACTTCATTTGAATGTTTCTTGATGTTAGAAGCCCTAGGGTGGGCGGCCTCACAAACTCTGACACCAGAGGCAAAGAAAAATACATGAGGCTTGCACTACTTCATACGACAAGCAAGATATGTTCCTTGATGCCACAGATCCCTTCGATTCAGGTCTCTATATGCTACTTATCATTAGCCTGTGACCTACGGAGCCGAAACGAAGACACTCACGGTAAGACTATAGTTCACAAATAAGGTCGCTCATCGAGCTATGGAGCTTGGAGTTTCTCTGCAGGACGAGATTCGTAATGAAGTGATCCGATAGAGAACCAAGGTAACCAACATAGCTTTAAGGATAAGCAAGCTGAAGACGCAGTGGGCTGGTCACATTTCCCGAAGAACAGCTAACCATTGAGGTAGACGAGTTATCGAGTGGAGACCACATCTATACAAACGTAGTGTATGACGTACTGTGGCCAGGTGGACGACCTGCGGAAATCGCCTGGGACCTTATACTGTATTGCCACTCGGCCACGTAACGCGCCGCGTTAAGATATCTGCGTGGATTTGTTTGTGCATGTTCGAGAATTGCCGTACTTTTCCGAACGATTCCACAGCGAGACGCGTTACGCGTGCGACTGTTCATAGAGAATAGTGGCCCTGATAGAAACTGGATGCGGAGCTGAAGACCGAGCTCATTGGCGTGTGGCAGTGGACAAGTATAGGCTGTTGATGATGATGATGATGATGGTGATGATATACGATGGGCACTAGACAACGGATAAATATACATAGATACGAATATTACTTCCATGATTCGGAAACAAACATTTCTGCTCATCTTACAAATGATTGCACCTTGCGGGATTCGAACCTGTGACCGTTGGTTTACTTCGTAGTCAGGGTCACTAGCTATTCAGCCAACCGGTCATCAATTTTTACCAAATAAAGCCCACTCCAGCTTTTAAATATAATAAAACATTGAAATTGCTTTTGGAAATACTTCTACGATGCCACAGACAAAGTATTCAAGCTTATAATACTAGGTCTCCTTTTTGGGTTCAGGCGCTAATACAGTACTTTGATTAAGTCAAGAGACATCGTCATTATCAAATTTTGATTCAAATTTGATAATGACGATGTCCCTTGACATAGTCGTATTGATGAAGTTTAACTTAGTCAGGATGGTTCCTTTTCTCGTGCGAGATTGAACTCTGTCAGCACGTGAAAGGGTTCATTTTCAAACTAAAAGCAAACAACCTAGTTTTATTGATTTGATTTACTTATAATATTTTATGTTTTCTCATTGCTCTCTTGCATCCTGCATTGCACGTTTCCTGCGCTATTAACGTGTGTGTGTGTTCGTGTGTGTGTGTGTGTGTGTGTGTGTGTGTGTGTGTGTGTGTGTGTGTGCTCGCGTGTGTGTGTGTGTGCGTGTGCGTGTGCGTGTGCGTGTGCGTGTGCGTGTGCGTGTGCGTGTGCGTGTGCGTGTGCGTGTGCGTGTGCGTGTGCGTGTGCGTGTGCGTGTGTGTGTGTGTGTGTGTGTGTGTGTGTGTAGGATAATATGTGTGTATCACATCCTCAGACGGAAGACTTCCGCTGCTGAGCACAGACCTCCCCCATACGCTTATAATAGGTCCACCCCTTTTGGATTGCCAAAAGGGGTGGACCTATTATCGAGCCGGGCTCACATGGCAAAACGTGAAGAAGAAGCGTATTTTTACCAACTGCAAAAAAATAAGGTTCTCAAGTTGAGGTGTATGTATGTAATATTGTTGAATATGCTTAATATTCATGTGCTAGTCTATATGAGTATCTGAACAAATATACCAAATTTCATGAATGTGTGCACGTGTGTATGTATGTTTGTCAACTATTTCTCGGAAGCTATAAATCCGATTGCAATTATTATTTTTACGCTAATTTCAGTATATTTCAACTTAAGGAATGGTCTAAGTTTTATCAAAATCGGTTCAGTAGTTTGAAAGATATGGACTGTTAATTGGTATCCAGTATGTCTTTTTTCTTAGCGAACGGAATAAGTTCTTCGTTTTCTTACGCCTACCTTAACGAAACTAAAAAATTATAGACCTCATTTTTTTTATTATTTCTTTCTTTTATGTTATATACGATTTGAAGTCGTATTTTTTTTATTATTTTGTTCCGTTTTCGTTTCTATAACTTTTGTCATTATGCCATTAGGTATATGGCAATTGAATTAATAGGCAGCGAAAACATGTCTGCTATAACAACAGCTAAAAATAGCAATATTACTCAAACAGTGACTGTGAGTGACCGCGTATAGGATATAGTCCCGGTCACGTTCGCTTGCGTCTGTTCTTAAAATATATTCTAGACTTCCGCAAGAGTCGTTGATAAGAATAATTATAACAGACATGTAATGGGTGCTTGTAATATAACCTCGCAAGCGACTATCATAGGCTAGTTAAGTACTTACTATAATTTCGGCAAGAAGAAAGCAGTTTATCTACCTCTACACCCTCTACATTTCAAATGTAATTGTGGGAGTAACAGCGTAAATCAATCATCAGACAAAACGTACCTGAAAGCAAAAAGAAAATAATGAAATAACGTATATAACTTGTACGTACGAAAAAAATACCTAATTCAATTAAGATTGGACAGAAGCCCAAGGTTACAAAGAATGTTCAGATGGTATCGGGCTTGTGCAAGCCTTAGTGATCGGGTTAGTACGTAATGTTATAAAGTAATGGAGCGTTTCCGCATGCTCCTATCCTACTGGGTACTCCTACTAGTAGGAGTACGAGGACTAATATGTCTTTATGCTCCTATCGGTAGGACCATAAGGATAAGTATATCAACATGATCCTAGTAATGGACTGTCACCTACATTTAACTATAACATTATTACTTATTATGTAATGACCACAATGGGAATTTGAGTTAAAATATGTATTTATGTACACTACAATAAAATACACTTTATTCCACACCATAAAATAACTTAAATACAATGCTATAGAATAAAATAATATAATAAGCCTTTATTTCCGGTACAACTGATAACTTTGACATACATTTTTCTTAATATATATAATGATACTAAATAATGTCTCTTAATTCCGAGTGCCTGTCGGCAAAGGCCTCCTCTAGCTCTCTCCAATGCAGTGCTGCATTGGAGAGTGCTGCTGGCTAAGGCTGCCCTACTCCAAAAGGATCCAGCGGTCCATTTAATTTCATCCTCCCATCTTTTGGTTTGTCTTCACCTTGATCTTTACAGAGTAAAATAATAGTACATGTAAAATAAAAGGAAGCTGATTTTTTATTTTACATTAGGAAAGTAGTCTACACACAGTCGCCGACCCGCCAATTCAGTCCGGCTGCGGCGGCTTGTAGTCGGCGGGTTAGTTGGCGGCTTCACTTCTCGTACAAGTCGGAAAACATTGTTCACAATTCGCCAACATGATTCTCTGAAATAATGCCGCCGACACCAACGGGCTGTGGCGGCGGCGTCGGTGACTGGTGTGTAGACTCCTTAGAGATAACCACACGATCATTTTTGTTTGACAATATAGCTTCTGTGAAAAGGAGAGAAGAAAAATAAAATGAGAGAGAAGTATAGAGTCTGCCACCCGTTTACTATTACCAAAATTGAGTTAGATGCAAAAACGTAAAATTACGCTTACCATCGTGAAATGCGTTATCGAAGCTGTTGCCCTCTAGTTTATTATAACAACTTCAACGAACAAACTTATCTAGCGCAGATCACTCAACGCATTCCTTGGGTCATCGGCAGCGAACTCAATCAGCGGCTAATTCGTATGGTACTCATGGCTGACGTCATTTCCTATTAAGTACATTGTATGGCCGTTGCGTCATTCGCAGGGAAATAGCTTTAGACAACCATGAAAACACTAGCGAGTGGAGAAGCTAATTTATTGGATTTAATATTTTTAATGACACCTACCAAAATTCTTGTAACACGGTGGCGGCGTTAGTTCCGATTTTAGCCACTTGCCAAAAGATCCATGTTGCACTGAAGCTGTTTGCCAATTTTCATAAATTTCAGATTTCGCCATGTGCGGGTCAGACACGCATAGACTTAAGGTTCAGTAGCCAGGGTCAAAAAACTTGCATGTAACTCCAGCATAAAGGTCAAACATGCATAAATAAAATTACAAATGTGGACTTAGACATTGCGTCATTAGAGGTAGGACAAAATGACTGTTTCATTTTTGCGTGCTTATTTGTTCTATGTTCTAGGTGACATGACGTCGCAGGCTGTGATTGGTTGATTGAGTAGACATAGATCACTCCAGCATTCAACATCTCTTACGATGTAGGATATAAAACAAACATAAGACATAGTACAAATAAGCACAACATTTTCATTACGATGTCGTGTCACTAATAAAATGTTTTTATTTTATTTTATTTAAAGACATTTGTTTTAAGTCTTCCCGAACAACAGGATTGAAATTTAAGTCTTAACAATACTGCGTTTAAAGTTATATTTCGAAATAGTTGGTAGATAGGACAAAAAATCACCCCGGCGACGAAATGGAACCAATAGAAAAACACTGAACTGAGAATACCTAATCAACTCGATTGGGAACAAAATATATTTGTTCTTCTTCACTTTATATACCTTCATTGCACTATTAAACAAATTCCAAGAGCAAGATTAGTAATTAATTACATACCAACTATACTATTGAACCTTATAGCTCTGTGTTCGTAAAGGAAATCGTTATAGCAAACAGACGGACGAACGGACATTGGTTATTTATGTAGTGATACGGTGCTTGAGTGCCAACAGACAGATGACTATGATTATGTCATTGTGTTGTCTGATTTGGCCACCCGTGTAGTGTTTACTAGTTAGTTAGTGGTAAAGAATAAATATGTGAGGTCAAATTTTAATTAGACGAAGCAAAGTGACAGAACTAAATGTCACTGTAAAAAATAAAGCTGCCAGTGATGAGATTTAGTTCAGCGATAGCTCAAATAACGGAAAAATCAAGAAAATACTAAAATTTAAGATATGTATGAATAAATCTCTACAACTTTATGATGTGTTTAGTTTTAGTATATAATTAGTTTTATTTGGCTAACTATTATACTAGTTTATTAAGGTTTATATAACGTAAAACATCAAGAAATATCAAGAATACAATTTAAGAGATACGAGAATTAATCTCTACAACTTTATGATGTGTTTAGTTTTAGTATGTAATTAGTTATTTGGCTAACTATTATACTAGTTTATTAATGTTTATATAACGGGAAACATAAAGAAATATCAAGAATATAATTTAAGAGATACGAGAATAAATGTCTACAACTTTATGATGTGTTTAGTTTTAGTATGTAATTAGCTTTATTTGGCTAACTATTATAATAGTTTATTAATGTTTATCTAACGGAAAACATCAAGAAATATCAAGAATACAATTTAAGAGATACAAGAATAAATGTCTACAACTTTATGATGTCTTTAGTTTTAGTATGTAATTAGTTTTATCTGGCTAACTATTAAACTAGTTAATTAATGTTTAAGCGATGGTAAGCCTAGCGGTTTTTTGTGTGTTGATTTACATCGCTCCGTGCTGCGCACGTTAAGCTATCGGTCCCGGCTGTTATTGATGTTGTAGATCTTGGGCGGGTCTGAAAGCAGAGGTCAGCAAAGGTTACTTCAAACGAAAAGCAAGCAATGTTCTCTTACATCGTTAAATATTTAAACGGGATTTAATCGCACTGAAAACTTTTTTATTTTCCTCGACGTTAAAGTCTTCATGTACTTAGTGTCTTCTCGTGACCACGATCAATCTAACTTGATCGAAACGTCGAGGAAAATAAAAAAATAAGTTTTCATCGCGATTAAGTCCCGTTTAAATATTTAACTATGTGTCGAATAGCGAAAGTTTAATAGTTCACTTACATGTACACATGTAACATGTATTATGTTGTGACGATGTCAAACCACTGTCATAAATTCTTAATTCTTTCATAATCATACCTATTTGATAGTTTGTCTATGTTAATTCTAAATTCAAATAACCTGTCATTCCTACCTGGTGATCGATTGTCTCATCTCGATGGTTACCTACGACATGTTTTTAAAAAAATGCGTAAATAAGTTGATTATATCTTTAAATATTTGATAATAATTTCATACGTATTGATCCGTATTGTTGGTATAAAAAACTCTGCGACAATACTACATAATAAATAATTTCCTGAACAATTTTGTATATATTGTAAAGTTGTTATAAAAATCGAGAGAGTACTGAGTAACCAAGAGCAAGATCTTCAAGACACTTCAGCTGCGAGCCTATTATCTGCTTTGAGAGAGAATCTACAATCCAAAGGTAAAAGGATGGCTCGCACTACGAAGTTTCTTCTGCACCTACTTTATATTATTGTGAGCAATAATATAATGCCACAATGTCTCTATATGTTTGTAATATGTGTTATGTTTAATTGTTTGTTTATCATCTAAATGCTAGGTTAATAGTTAGGAAAAAATGACACCACCGCCTGTTTCGATTCTATGATCACGTATGGTAATAAGAAGTATTACAATAACCCTTTTATATAGGTATAAAATATATGTGTGAGAAAAGGAGTCTGACCTTGACAATGTAATTTTTCACATGAGCTTAGGTCATTAACTTCTCACACCTCGTCCTGTTCACACCTATCTGACAAATTCACAACTTGACATTTAATAATACCTTGTTTAATATGAAAAACCACAGAATAATCAATTGTTAACCTTTTTTAATCTTACACTAGATGTGCCAAGCGGACTTCCTGCGTTGTCATTATTATGGGGTAAAAATTAAACAAAAGTGAGAATGGTTGCATGCAACTTTAAATCGTTATTGATCCTAAACGGTCATTTGAAATGAAAGAGAAACCTAAAGATGATTTTCAAAAACCTATTCAATTAACATAGTTCGTCTTTTTTTTCTCTATATGGTAAAGAAATAATATCTACCAACTCCACTGGACTACTTGGGAATCATCAGATGCAATTATATTAATTTGTTTGTTTGTCTCTTGAGGTAGGGCTGGCCTTTAGGGTCATAGTTTGTCAGTGAGCCCTACATTGATCTTCGGAGATCAGTAGATGCTTGAGACATATGTTTCTTGTACCAATAGCTTACCACTCAAGGTTGATAACTGAATCTGACAACCGAGTAGAGAATTCCGCCTCGGATGTCGACTACTTCAAAATCCTCCATCAAGACTCGTTCCTCGGTTATATCAAACACTTGACAAGCCGAACCAAGCAGACGCAGTAATAGCTTGCATTCTGTACCGAGATCTCTTGAGATCTCAATCCCGGTACCGGTATTACCGGATTCAACCGGTAATTGATATGTCGGATAGATTTCGAGAGTATCATGGTGATCGGAAATTGGAGATATTTCAGGGAATTATTTAGCCGGTGTCATGCTATGAAGTTTGTAGATTTGGCCCTACCTCAAGGCCCCAATTCAATAGTTAACAGAATTGGGACCCTGATCAAGGAGATGAGAAATGATGTTAAGTTAATTTGCATGCTTATGTACTTAAGAGCAATAAAAAAGCGCATGTATTTGTTACATGCACTGTCCATGATGTTACCAGTCTACGTGTTGTGTGACCATGGATGGCCAAGCGGTACACTAGTGTGCATTACAACCCTACATTACCAGGTTCGATCCCCAGCACCGTACCTTTCTAAGTTATTTACGAATTTCTATCGTTCCGTGCTTCGAAGGGCAAGTTAAGCTGTCGTCCCCGGCTGTTACTGGTTGGTAGCAATCGTTAAGCCATGTCAGAGGCCCTCAGGCGGCCTCACAAAATCTGACACCAGAGGCCAGCGATGTATATGGTTGTGCCAACACTACCACCACCAAGGTTTTTTAACCATACTTACCATATTATTCACTGAAAGCTCATGATCATTTTGCACGGTTCTCGGATCCACGACCTACGCCTCTGTAGCCTGTGACTGACCAAAACCTACTACCCAATTATACCTTCATATTTCACCATCAAGGCCCTACATACAGGGAATGAACAAAGATTGCCCTAGATATAGGGGATCTTAGTTTGAGGTCAGAATCGATGTATGCTTTATTAACCGGCTTCAAAAAATAGTAGGTTCTCAAGTTGATGTGTATGTATGTAATATTGTTGAAATGCGTAATATTCATATACTGTGTGCTGCGGTTTTGCTCGCGTGGTCATTTCATTTAAAAGTACATATAAAGTACAAATACTGCATTTCTTCCAAATTCGTTCAGCCGTCAATTAGATTTTTATCGATTGCTTGTCATTTAATCATCGGATTAAGATACCAAGTACCCCAGTTTTCAAGTCAAACCCTATCTAACAGTGAAAACTGCATCGCAATCCGTCCAGTAGTTTTTACGTGATGCGCGAACAAACATACAGAGAAACTAACAAACAGACAGACACGATTTAAAAAAAAAACTTTTTAGCTCATTTTAATTACATGAGACCATTTTATTTTATTATCTTCTTTATATGTATATACTTTTTCGTTCTTATCGCTTTATTATAAGTACAGATGTTAGTCTATGTGGGTATCTAAACATATGTACAAAATTGCATGGATGTATGTATGTTTGTCAACGTATTTCTCGGGAACTACAAGGCCAATTGCAGTAATTATATTTGCAATATTTTCGGTTCCTTTCAACTTAAGGTAAAGTTAAAGTTTCATCAAAATAGTTCATTATTTTAAGAGATATGGACGGTTAACTGTTTCCAGTTTGGCATTTTTCTTAGCGAAAGGAATAATTTTCTTAGGCCCACTTTAACGAAACTAAATAGCTAAAAAACGAATGTAAAAAATACCTACTTCAAAGGTCTTTAGGGTCAGTACATACTTTATTCGGATTTCTTTCTTTTACGATTTGAAGTCCGTTTAGTCCGTTAAGTGCAAATCGCTCCGAAACGACTTCAACCATATCAAACAGCCAACACACGGCCAACATATCTTCACGAGCTCGGCCCTCCACACTTTCCTGCAGCTAACAAAATTAATACAACTGCATCCGTGTACCTTGCGATTTAATTCCATCGAAGACTCTGAGTCTCTTGAGAGCAGTACGAATACATGTAGCCTAGTAGACTGAGAGCTAGCGATTTACAAAGATTTCATATTTAATACTATCTGCGCCCCACATCTTTGCCCGCATGCAAAACTTGCCGCCCTCCTTACTTTTGACCTTCATAGGGATGGAATTTCAAAAAATATACTGTCTCACTGTACTGTTTAACAGGTATAGAGTTTTTTTTATAACCATCATCAGATCAACCAGCAGTAGCCGGTATAAGGAACTCTGTGATACTGATAATTTTCTAAACGAAAAATTTGAATCACAGACGGGGTTCGAACCCGCATCATTCCGTGCCTCTGCATGGCACATGCCTTTACTAAGTTCGGCTACCGTGCAGGTACTTCATGCTTCAAATTTCTCGCTTAGTTTGTAAGCCCGTCATCCGGGGGCAGTAACGCCATCATTCAGAACCAACCCAACATGGCTAATATTGCAATTAACTGCGTGTCGTAAAGATAATGCCTCCCAAATCAAATGTTAATATAACGCATGCTTAGCGAGAACATTAATAGTTATCTAAACGAATAATTTGAACGTGATTAAAATTTTTCGTTTAGAAAATTATTAGATCATTATGTCCTCGCTAAGCATGCGTTAATGCTAAAATTATATAAATGTCATATAAACATCTATGATACTGAAAATTATAAATCATCATCACTCTCTCAGTAAGAGAATATGGGCCATAATTGACCACAATGTTCAGTATTTGGTCTCAGAGTGACGAGTGCAGTGCAATGAAGTGAACATAATATACTTATTGCAAACCACAATACTGGTTGCAATTATTATGGACAGGAGTGCCGCTTACCAACACGCGAATGACCCGCACGTACCGTCACACAATAGAAAAATAGTTCACATGTGTTACATTTCACAGAGAAATTGTTAATAAAATTTATAATATATTTTAGGCTGCTAGTACATAAGATATAGTAAATAATGCCTTGCCAAGTTTGGAACATTAAAAAATATGAAGCACTTTAGAGCAAACCTTTAAAACTGCACATCAGAAGAAATAACGTAATATAATTATTATTAGACAGACAGACAACTTTTAAAATGAGTATAGTCAGATTAATCATTTATACTTATAATAAAGCAAAAAGAACGAAAAAAACTGTACAAAGAAGACAATATAAACAAAAATGGTCTAGAGTACTTAAAATAAGCTACTGAACAAGAATATAACATTTTTTTAAATCGTGACTGTCTGTTTGTCTGTTTGTTTGTTCGCGCATCATGTAAATACTACTAAACCGATTGTGATGAGAATTTCAATGTTGGATAGCTTAGGGTTAGACTTAAAAACTGGTGTACTTGGCATCTTAATCCGATCATTTCAAGACGAGCAATGGATAAAATCTTTTTGCCAGCTGAAGGAATTTTGATCAAATGTTGGTATATTGGTATTTTAGGTCTTGGAATAGTACATACAGTACTTTTAACATGGAGAAATGACCACGCGTGCGAAGCCGCGGGCATCAGCTGGTTATCAATATAATAATGTATGAAATAAGTTATAATTGATTCAAACGTAATGATGCTTTACAATTATTCCAAACTATAGTTAATATCTTAGTTCGTCGCCAGCTTCCGAACTATTTGCCACGGGAGCACCAACACAGATATTCAATACTGACTCTCTGCTGGTTTATAAATTCTGGCTGGTTGCTCCAGCATTGTGGAAAAGACCGCATGTCTATGTGTATCTTTGTCTAGTTATATAAGATATTTTGTAGATGGCGACCAGTTTTTTTTTTCAATTTATTTTGGCCAAGTTCGGTACTAAGATTTTGCGAACTGAGGTATTTATTACTTGACGAGACAATGAATGTAGGACAAGATGATTTAAGATAGCGCTTTTCTATAATAAATAAAAAATAATGGAAAACCAACGGAAGGTTATCGAAAATGTAACGGAACAATCAACTACAGCAACTTTCGAGGTATTACTGCCCGCACCTGACTAGATAAGATAAGATCGTGTAAATTTTAAAAATATATGTAAATAAATCTTATCTTAAAATATATCTTATAATTATAAGTTGCTACTTCAACCTCAACCAACCCTGCTCAAATGCTACTCACAGTATGGCAAATAATCTTTGAGTATAAATATATATTATACTCAAAGATACACGTGCATGACCATTATATACCGATTCCGAAACATGGAATGGCTTGACGATAAAAAACAAACAGACTAACGGAGGAGAGCCTCACGTCTGAAGACAGACAGTCTCCCATTTATATCTTACTAGCTCCGCCCCGCGGTTTCACCCGCGTGGATTAAGGTGATGGATGATGATGATGATGAAAAGTACGTGTTAATCCAGGATATAAGATACCTCGGTAACAAATTTTATCCAAATCCGTTCAGCCGTTTGAGCGTGAAGGAGTTATAAACATACACACATACACAAACTTAATATAATATAAAGCGTTTTTATGGTAAGCATGACCTGAATCGACATCCAGGATTAGCTCCAGATATTGATATTCGACATTGTAGCAATCGCAGGAAGTCGGTGGATGGAGGTGGCACAAGACCGTTCGTCGTGGCGCTCTTTGGGGGAGGCCTACGTTCAGGAGTGGACTGCTAAAAGCTGAAATGATGATGATGATGAAAGGAACTCTTCAAAAATTCACGAAATTTTGTGCACGCATTTTATTATGATTGAGCTGGTTTTAAATTTTACCATGACATGGTCTCCAGATAAAAGAACAGCACAGCACTCAACGGTTAACAGCACAGACACGAAAAGTTGTATACGCATTTAAATGTGATAGCCCGTTCTAAGTTTCACCATGACATGGCTACTGCATAAAAGTTTTTTATTAGGTTTTTTTAGTAACTTATTTTGAAAATACTTATTTTAAAAAATAATATAAAAAGAAGGTGAAATAAAAAAAACCGCATAAAGGATTTTTCACAATTCACTTTTTTTTTCGTCTTTTCAGTTTCTAAGTTTTTATTTTTTTATTGCTTTGTCTTCGGTTTGTGAGCTGCCCTGAAAGTTTCAGCCGTCTAGATAATCGGATAGATTCCAGGACAGACAGAAATACATAGATAAACTTTTTTAAGACTAGCTTGGAGTCGGTGCAGGTATTTTTCAATGGCGGACTAGGCAATCAGTTGACCACTAGCTCACCTGATGGAAAACTTTAAACATCCCTCCCTCTCCAAACATCAGTAGAGCTGACCCACGACTCCATAATTTTAATTTGATGACGTCATTGGGGGCCGATTTGTAACATATTATGCAAATTTTTAATTTCTTTGTGCTGTTTTATCATGTACCTACATGTCACAAATAAACTTTTATTATATTCTATTCTATTCATTCTGCAAGTCCCGAGTCCTGGCAAGTCACTTTAAATTGATGAAGAAAACCATTATTTCCCTGAAATTGCCACTAAAGAATTTTCCTCGAAACAAATTGCAGCCTTTGTGCTTAATGCGCAATACATTTTTAAATAAAACTCCGCACGTCTCAGAGCTGCGGCAACCGTACTATTACTTTATTTTAGTTAGTGTTAAGTTAAAGTTTAAATTAACAGAAAGAGAGAAAAGGAAAGGAGGCTTTTAATAGTAACTAGCTTTCCCGCCCACGACTTCGTCCGCGTGGACTACAGTTTATCGCGAAAAAAGCATTCTATGTTCTTCTTGTTATTTGGTTTCCATGGCATCCGTTCCTAACAAAAAGTATCCTATGTTTTATTCTAGGGTATAAGCTATCTCCATTCCCAATTTCATCAAGCTCTTTCATCAATGTAAGCTCCCAAAACAAACAAACAAACAGACAACGTTTCACTTTTATATATTGGTATGGATTGCACAGTACATATATAGTCTGTAAGAACTATGTATGTACTGTGGTAATTGTAGGTGTCAGACTGGTAATGTCAATTTTAAATTTATAGCAATGAGAAAACCAAAGGTTACAAACGAAATAAAACTGTAGTGAAAATGGTGGACTACAAATGAAATAAAATTACTTCTTTTAGTCAAATCAGGTTTCATCCAAGCATATGGTTAAAAAAACAGTGTGAGATTAATTATCTAGAACTACATTTTATTATTCATATAAAATCTTCACAATAATTTTATTTATTGTCATCATTTTAATCGTGCAATCATCATAAAATCATCAAAGAATACAGCTAGGCTGGGCAACATTTGGGAAACTTCATCAAGTACCTACCACAAAGTTTGATGACAAAAGTCTTCAACCAGTGCGTCCTACCTGTTATGTCATACGAAACCGAGTAGTGGACCCTCACGGTACGATTACTCCACAAATTTAAAGTCGATCAGCGAGCTATGGAAAGGGCTATGCTCGGAGTTTCTCTGAAAGATCGTATCCGGAATGAGGTGATCCGGCAGAAACAAAGTTGTCGACATAGCCCTTAGGATTTGTAAGCTGAAGCGGCAGTGGGCTGGTCATAAATCTATCGAAGGACTGTTAACCGTTGGGGTAGACGTGTTCGTGAGTGGAGACCGCGAATTGGCAAGCGTAGTGTAGGGCGCCCTCCAGCTAGGTGGAGCGACGATATAGGTACGCAAAGTGTCTGGCAGCAGTTGGAAGAGCAGAGAAAAGATCGGGCTCAGTGGCCTGCTTTTGGAGAAGTCTTTGTCCAGTGGACTAACACGGGCTGATGATGATAATGAATCATGCAAAAAGTAAGAACAAGCACAAATTAAAAAAAAAAAACTCCGACATCCCACCCCCCATTATAGCTAGGAAGCATCTCGATCCCATCAGTTTTCAAACATAAAAATCGTTCCATCCGTTTGAGAGCTACGGTCGTCACTTCAGCACCTTCAGCTTAACATGAAAAACCGAAGCTAAATTGGTCCATTCGTTTGGGAGCTACGATCCTCATCCCCATTCCCCCCCTCCCTTATTATAGCTAAGAACCATTTCGTTTACCTCAGCATAGAAACATAAAAAACCGTAGCTAAATTGGTCCATTCGTTTGAAAAATACGACTCTCAGCCCCCTTTTCCGCTATTAAACATAAAAAACCTCAGCTGAATTGGTCCATTCGTTTGGAAGCTACGATTCTCAGCCCCTTTTTCTGCTATAAAACATAAAAAAAACCTCAGCTAAATCGGTCCATTCGTTTGGGAGCTACGATGCCACAGACAGACAGATACATATACACACACACACACACACACACACACACACACACACACACACCCTCACACACATACACACCCTCACACACCCTCACACACCCACACACACACACACACACACACACACACACACACACACATAGTGATACACACCCTAAACTTATCACACCCGTCTCTTTGATCGGGGGTTAAAAAGTACCAACTTTGGCTTAGGCTCGGCTAAACAATGTCTCGTCCCATATCGGTATACGACCTTGACTTATTTGTAGGTAATAATTAAGTTAGATCTAGCCAACTTGACTGAAGCTCGGATAAACCAAAAAAAAACAGAACGTGCTAAGCAAGCAGTCTCGTCGCATCTTGGTAAACAACCTTGACTTTATTATAATGATAAATCCAACTTAGGTTAAGACTTGGCTATGCAATGACTCGTCGGATCTCGGTGAACGACCTTGATCAGCGTACGTTACAAACATAGACCAATGCGATAGAAACAAACCAGTGCAGTAACAGATACGCTCAAACAGCACAATCAACGAATAGCAACGACGGGTTCGCACGCAACCGGTTATGCAACCGCGTCCAATTGGTAGTTAACGGGTTGACATACACACGGGCGTAGAAGTTATCAAGCCAGAGATTTTTACGGCCAGATAAAAAATACATAATTACAATAATTACAATTACAATTGTCAAAAATAAAATATGTTTTCTGGTATTTAAGTTAATTTTTTATTTTTCACGCGCAGTTCTCTAAGAGGAAACCATTTAACGTGTTTTTGGGCAACTTAACGTTAAGTTATACAATACTTGTTTTCCAGACTTCATCCGCGCGGACTACTTTTTATCGCGTAAAAACAAAAACAATCCTAAGTTCTTCTAGGATATTAAAAACCAATGCAATTTGGTATAGCCTAATGCTATTGATGTTTTTTGACAGACTTGTTATTTCGTTGCCATGGCAACCGTTCCTTACAGCGAGTAATCAACGTTTTCCAGTATTTTTCCGTGGAACCTTTCAATTTTCCGAGATAAAATGTATCCTATGTTTTATTCCAGGGTATAAGCTATCTCCATTCCAAATTGCATCAAAATCCGTCTAGCCGTTATCGCGTGAAAGCTCCCCAAACAAACAAACAAACAACGTTTCACTTTAATATATTGGTATGAATACTTTAAGTAACATGCCGAAAATGCTTTAATGTGTCTGGAAAGACTTGTTAAATTAATTTCTTCCCTAAGTTGTAGAATTTGGCGATAGTTCTATAGATTTTTCAAAATACAATATATTCTGTTAACAAACAAGTAAACCAATAATAATATACGCGTGAGGTCAGGTACATTCACAAAAAGCCGGGTCGTTCGTCACGGAAAACTCCAAATCACGCGAAAGTGTGACACCTAATAGATAATATGACCGTAGTTTGTAGGTGATGCCATAGTAACTGTTGCTTGTTCTGTGTTTCACTTGAGTGATGTTAAAATTTTGACAGTCATATCATATATCGATTATACTTTTTTTTTATTTAATTTAAAGGACTTTGTCGCTGAGCGACCACATCGTCCCGTTAAGTCCACGAAAACAAAATAACTTTACTACTAGAATGTTAATATTAATAACATTTCTAGTTTAAAATTTATTTGATTTACTCTAGAATTAATAGTGAAGCATCTGGACATTGTCAGTCACACTTATCAGATCACAATAGCAATAAAAAAAACGCGAGTAAAGACACAGAAAAGAACCTTAAACATGTTAGTAACTGCTAAGTATTCCTTATCAATAACGTCATTTTTCGATGATTCGATTAACTGTATAGCAATTGCCAAGTATTGTATTAAGATATTTTTCAGTAGAAGTACAATATTGTAACTTCTTGTAGAATAAAAAAATCTGTACTTCCTGAATGACTGATAGAAATTGTTTGTTGGGCTCCTTTTAGGGCAGAAGTATTGAATTTAATAAAGTATTTTATCCATGACACAGTCACACAGGAAAGTGGATTTGTTATGTTTACAAAACAGTTATCGAAGTCGCACACGCGATGTGGAAATTGGTAGTTATTTATGGGTAGTTGTTTCTTTGTTGTTTGAGGTGCTGATGGATTAGAATTGTGATTTGTTATTTGATTTATGGACAACACTGAATTTTATTTGTGTTGGTTTTTATTTTAAGGTTAATAATGCGTGAATTTTTATCCAAGTGATTTGTGGCAAAGGTTTTTTTTTATCTTTCGTCTATATTATACCTATAAAGCATTACCGTGATGAACCTATAGACTAATAGATAAAGCACATCCTAAACCGGTGAACCTAGAGACTTGAAATTTGGAGGAAATATTCATTGAGTATCCTAGAGATGCAATAAGTAAGGTTTTTTGAAATTCAATTACTAAGAGGTGAACGAGGGTGGTAAAGTTTGTAGGCGGGTAAAGCTGTGGGGGCAGTTAATGTTAGTATATGTTAGCTTTTAGGGATCCATAACAAACGAGACCGGGTCCAAACAGAACCATATTGCAATGGCAATCGCATTGCTATCTGTCCTTTGTATGTTCACAAGGTGAGAGTTTAACAAGTAAAATTAATGCTTTTACTGTGGGTAGTAATCATTGGTGTTTCAAAGACGTCACAGGCTTAGATTATTTAATCGTCTAGAGTTTTCGCCTTCAGCACTCGTTATTGTACATTTTCTTATAGTCTAAAATCTTTGCTGCAGTTTTAAGATATTAAGATCAAGTTGACTATCTAGCTCGCTACATTTTGCGCGTGTCACCAGTTGAAAGCAGCACGTACCTACAATGATGCTGCGTACGTATTTATCGACCTTTTGTATTACACTGGCCTTCAAAAATTAGTGACAAACTATAAATATTGCAATTTTTCCTAAACTACAGAAGTCAATGTATTGAACTAAATAAAGTTTTATAATAAATTTCTTTAAATATCTTTGAAAATATAGTTTTTTATACATTAATAACGATTTTAACATAAAAAAGATAAAAGCAATAAATAGGTGTCTGTTTGTTCGCGCGTCATGTTAAAACCTGAACCAATTGCGATGCGACTTTCACTTAGGATTTGACTTAAAAACTAGTGCACTTGGATCCGTATCCGAAGGAGCCAAGCAATTAAATATTGCACAAGTAAACTACAAACTAATAATATCTCGACTACGCATTAATGATATTTTAAAATTTCCCGAACATTTCGACAAACTCGTTCGCTATTCTTTTCATCCGTGTGTCACTGTCACCGAGTCACAGAATAAATACAAGTACCGAGTCGCGTGCGCACGTGGTCGATAACTCGCACTTTCTTTGTTCCAACAAAACGTGTCAGGTAAGGTATATATATATTGCTGTCGTAATTCGATGTGCAGATAAGCGCCTTTTTTGTTTTACTTGTATAATTGCTGATGTTGAAACTTTGAAGGTGTTGTTTCTTTGGTTTATAGTATCTGAGAATGAATGGAGGAGTGCTATGTAGCCTAGCAGTAGGAGAGAAAATTTATGGGTAATCAATGATGTTTCTATTTAACATAATCAGCCTTTTTTACTTCAAAAAGATACAGCAAGAATTTTAAGTTTTTTATTTTTTTATTTCAAATGGTTTTACTAAAAAATCTGATCCAATTTTGATGAAACTTTTCTAGAGCATACTGGAGGTCTACCTTTTGAAATAAAAGAAAATCATTCGAATTAGTTCAGGTTAATACCGGATATGAACAATCACGCAAAAAATGAGGTGACTTGAGAACCTCATCCGAAGTCGTTTGATTAATGAGACTGTGTTAATATGGATGTGAAAAGTTTGTTTAGCAACGGAAAACTTAGTTTAGAATTATTGGGAATCATTTTAGAATATACTGGACGCGATTTTGGATTGTTCTTGTTTCATCACACGGTCATTTATGTTGTCTTATAAGACAAGAAGTCATTTCTGTTGTCTTATAACATAACAAAAATGACCGTGTGACGAAACAGGAACAAAAACAAAATGCTCATTGTACATTATAAAGTACAATGAGCGTTTTTGTACAAACCCCGTCCCCACCCACTAAGAGTCATGGGGTTTGTGTCAATAATGTTTATTAGGATCCACTGTATCAACTTCAAAATCAAAGGGGTAAAAAAACATTACGGCTAAAAAATGTTTTTTTTGTACAAATAACAATTTTCCTCTTATGTAATATATATTCCTCATGTAATAAGTTACATGTTAGGTTAGTTAGTTAATAAGTTATAGGCACTATTACATGTTAGGTTAGTTTTTTTTAGGTAGGGGGAAATGTTCATGGATATCTTCCGGTTAGGCCGGTCTCCGCCTTTCGGCGAGCTACCGACTAGATTAAATTAGGTTAGGTTATGCGATAAAGTTATGTTTTTATAAAAAGGTTATCATAATAGTAATTTATGAAACGGTTGCATAATGAGGGGAATTATAACACGAGAGTGAGTTTCAAAACGATCATAAGGCATATTTTTTTATAGTTTCACTCGAGTGTTTTAATACCTAGGTATGTGGCGTTTCATACACCACTTTATCTACACTCGTGTATTATGAACTTACATTTAAGTAATGAAAAATGTATATCGTAATATTGATTTTGCTGATAAAAGCTCTTTCGTCATGTTCGTTGCTGTTTCCATGATGTCAGGCGTAGTCAAATTCTCCTCACTAACACTGCTATCGGTATTTTTTTTATCAGGATAATTCTTTTGATCAACAAAATCACATAACAAATTAAATTGGTTCGGTTCTAATTAAATGAAAAGTAAATTATTGCGCCAAAATCCAGTCCAGAAAGAATTCGCGCGCATACGGTACACATTTATTATCTATGGCCGGTACACGTGCAGCCATAGATAATAAATGTCGAAAACCCTCGTGCCAAACTGGTGCTTTCATGGGAAAATATATATATAACATTGTTTAGTTCAAAAATCAGTGTTATAATTTTTCTTTTCTTATTAGAGACGTGCCGTGCGTAATGTATGTCATTGTGCCACCATTTTTGAGTTTATAATCCGGAGTTTACGATATAAAAGAGTACCTATTAATATTCTATTCCTTTTAAAACTAGAAAAAAATACCTAAACGCTTCGAATGAAAGTAGTTTTAAAACAATTGGAGGATGGGACGTTTTGCAAATAATCCTTTCCTCATATTCATCGTTGGTTCGTCACAGCCACAGCTAAATAAAATATTATTTTTCAATAGTTGTTACTCAACATGAATATTTTAAGAAATAAACATACCTCATTTTTACCTTTTTATTTTTGGACTACGTATAAATCTGGACATAAGAAAACGTAATCATACTTAGATATACATGGTTTCCAAAAAATAAAAATAACATATATTATCTGGCTTGATTTAGATCATAATCAAGTCATATGTTTCCAAATAGAAACTATTATCAAGGGAACGAATCTTATCGCTTGATCGAGGAGAAAGAGCAGTGACAACTTGGCGTGACTCCAAGTGAAGGTTTCAGCAATTGAGATCTGATGAATTGACGTCAATGAAATTTTGAAAAACGCAGAAATAGGAATGACCTTTTAAAGGTGATGAGAAAATCCGTTTTAAAACATTGTTTTGTAACTGAGCAGTTCGCTTGCCTGATGGTACTTCACTTTTATATATTGGTGTGGATATATAATTAACATTATAACAGTGAGAGTAAGTGTCACTGTCGGTCTATTCGTTACTTTTCACGAATACGCAGCTGAAATGATCTTGATGTAACTTAGTATGGAAATAGTTTGAGCCCATATGAAAAGACAAATAATACATATTTTTTACCGGTTGGTCTAGTGGCTAGGAACACTACTACGAAATCAAACGGTCGTGGGTTCGAATCCCGCAAGGTGCAATTATTTGCTTGATGAGCAGAAATGGTTGTTTCCGAGTCATGGATGTATGATGCGAATACGCATCTATATATGTTTATCCGTTTCCCAGTTAATGGGTGTGAATTGTCCCGTTTTTTTTAAATTTATTTATCGCGTTAGCTGTAGTCTTGTACAAAAGCTACTTCATATTTTCTCTACCACAGCCATTGCATAGTATAAGCTGACCACAGATTATGACCAAGCACTCGACCTTGACTTACGTCAACTCCCCGGTCCACTTGCGCACTAATTGAAGACAACGCCACGCAACCAAGCGAGACGCATTTTGCTCTGCATAATTTCACAGATTGGCGTTAGCTGAGTAACCACTGTGCGGAGACTTAGTGACGCAGTATATAGTCGAAAGCGCCTGTCATTTTTAGAACAAGACATAAGTTCAAAAACTAAAACCCGACTACGGTCGGGTGAAAAATAGCCTATGACACTCTTGCGATGAAGACGAATCGATTGACACCTCGCTTGTCAAAATCAGACCAAGTTTTTGGTATGAACACACAACCGTTCCTTTGCCTTACCGTAGTCGGGCAAAGAAACACCTAGCCTGTGACACTCTATACATGAAGACGAATCGATTGACACCCTGCTTGTCAAAATCTAACCAATAGAAGCGACGCTATGGTGGAACATCCACATACCCACATACAAAGATACATACATACATACATACATAGACATTTAAACTTGTTACCCTTCCCTTGCTTTGCTGTAATAAAAGGTTCCATTTTGAGGGTTCCGTAGTCAAACAACCTCTTAAAGTTTCGTCAGGTCTCCTTGCTAACATTGTGGGCTGATTGCAATGCATTTTTCATAGTTGGGTAGTTTAGGATCGGCTACAGAACCCTAAGTGTATGCGTGTTCAACACATACTTTTTATTTTAAACTTCTTCCTGTCTTGCATTTACATAGAGGTAATATATTCTTTTTAAACTTCACTGTTATAAAAACTTTAATTTAACTTGCAATGTTTGTATGTGTATATGTTTGTTCAGCTCAAATCTTGCGCTGAATTAGAACCACTTCCTCTTAATCCTACGGAGTTGAGTTTTTACATGTTGGTTCAGTTCCAATAACAATGTATTTTTATGGTAAGCATGATCTGACTCGACATCCAGGATCAGCTCCAGATAAAGTAACTCTTCAACGGTCAACAGCACGGACACGTTGTGTACACATTTTATTACATAGCTGGTTTTAAGTTTTACCATGACATGGTTGCTGCACTCAGGGTCGAGTCCTGACTAGGGAACTCCTCAACGGTTATCAGCACAGACACAAAATGTTGTATACGCATTTTATTGTGACTGATAGCCCGTTCTAAGCTTTGCCATGACATGAACCCTTGCTTTTTTTTTTTTTTTTTTTATTGCGTTTGGCACGATCTCATCTGATGGAAAGCGATGATGTGGTCGAAGGTGTAGCACGCTTGCCTAGTAGATACCTATTCACTCTTGACTTGAACACACCGGAGTTATAATTTACCGGAAACACTGACGAGGGCACTCCTTTGCAGTTCTTATAATAAATGAAGGAGCGTAACGTTTCGTTCTTGTGCGAGGTATTTCAACCATGAAAGGGTGGCGCTTTGCTGATCGTCTAGTCGTACGGTGATGGAAAGGTGATGGGGGAATCAGGTTGTGCAGTTCTTGTGCACACTCTCCATAGTGCAATCTGTAGAATACCGCCAGGCTTGCTACCTCACGTCGATGAGCCAGACTTTGAAGCTTACTTTGAAGCTCATCCCCAATGAGCCTGATAGCACGTCTCTCAATTGAATCCAAAGACTCGAGCTGATACTTGGCAGAACCGTCCCAGAGCTTAAAAGCTTTTTGTTTAAATCTTTTTTAATTAACTTATTCACACTATTCACAATAATATTACAGAAGAGGCGTACGGACCATTGATAATCCAGGTCAAAAAATATATGTAAGTATAATTGAGACAGTGCTGACCGACCTCAGAGATTGTCAGGTGGCTCAAGGGCCCCAGACTACTTTCCGAAGGCATGGCTATAATCGACAATCATTGAGGCGAGACCGAGGATCAAACCAGGTGCATTGGATTTTAAAGATATATTACCACTAGGCCACCGTTGCTACAAACAACAATGAGAGAACCTAACAACATAGTTTTACCATTATTTTGGTAGAACAAAACTTAGCCATACTTATTGAAAAAAACAATTTTCACCATATTTTACCACCACTCCAACCTAAAAATAGGCTACGACGTCACCCAATGCCACTGATGATAATAACTTGACTAAAAATACGTCCTACCCTCATTACGGATTCAGCAGCGATGGGCCAAGTACTTGGGCGCTGTGGGTCCTTCTTAAACAGACTGCCTTGGCACGTGAGGTGAATGGAAAAGGTCTGCAAGTGCTAAAAATCACCATTTTTTATTTACGGACTTATTGACGAAAACAAAATTGAATGTTATATATAGCTTTAAACCTCTCTAGAGAAGGGCCTGCAGTATCGAAATCGGTCGCAAAGTCCGATTATAAAGTAGTACTATTTGGCAGTCTCTGCCAAATATCGATATCAATCATGATCAATGTCAGTACAGATACTGATGACAATCGATGGATTTTGACAAGGACTGTCAAAACTAACAATTGTAATCGGTATGTAACGATTTCGGTTGTAAAGTCTTATAGACATTTTCTACTGTCGTTGGTTGTAAAACAATCACGATCTTTATGTCGAGACTGCAGGCCCAGAACACCAGTTGCAAATTATCAGACTGGCAAGTATCAAAGTAACAGGTATCAAGATCAAGTTGGTGCATTGGTGAATTGATATATCATGTGCTTTTTGAAGTAGGTGAAAAGCTACTGAACCAACTTTCAGGAAACTTATACGGGAGCACCCTCAGTCTACCTGTAAAAACACATAAAATGTCGAGTTGATAACCTCCTCCTTTTTGTAAACAGTTAAATATTATTGGCGTGACAAAAATGTCACATAAAAACCGTTACGCATTCATGTATGTATGTGAGTTTCTTTATTCCACCATAAAAAAATTAAATGCCTGAACAGATTTAGACGTTTCCTTAGAATCCTTACATTCACCCGAGTAACATAGGCTATGTTTCACATTCAACATTCAGTGTGCAGTATAGTGGCGGCACTATGTCACCAAGGCCAAAAAAAAACTTCGAAGTTTACAATATGGGTATCAAATTGAAGGCCTTGATAAGCACATTCCAAAAGTTTATAATTTACTGGCAAAAGCTCTTTTTTGGCAGGGCAGGCGTGTTTTTTTTAGCTTTTAAGCTAGTTATTATATGAACTGCATGGGAGTGGAATGCTCTGCCCTCGTCAGTGTTTCCGGTATTAGAAATCAAGTGTGTTCCAGTCTAGAGTGAATAGGCAAGTGTACTACATCTTCGACCATATCATCGCTTCCCATCAGGTGAGATTGTGGCCAAATGATTAGGTACATGGATCGTAATAAAAAAATACCCAGAGGTTTGGTTTGATGATCAGACTGCTTGAAAAGATAATAGGGAAGATCTTTTATCAGAAGTGAGATACACAGTGTAAACAAGGAAACAAGATACAATAACTAGCTTAAAAGGTAAAAAAAAAGGCCCGCCCTGCCAAAAATGAACTTATGCAAATAAATTATATACTATTGGAATTTGCTTTAATTTGGTAAACGTAAAATTCGAAAAAACAAAATATTTTTTGCCATATAGACGCAAAATAGTTTTTTTTTTTTTTTCTAAAAATATGTTACTCGCGGGAATGTAAGGATTCGCCATACGTCTAAATCTGTTTAGGCATTTCAAACTTATGGTGGTATAAATAAACTCACATACGTACAAACATACACATAAAAACATAACACTCCTTTTTTTGGGCAGTCGTTTAATAACTAAAACCCGACTACGGTCGGGTAAAAAATAGCCTATGACGCTGCTATGAAGACGAATCGATTGACACGGTTGACCAAGTTTTTAGTTTGATCTCATAACCCTTCCTTTTCTTCGCCGTAGTTGGGTAAAAAAATAGCCTATGACTTTATACCTGAAGACAAAACCATTGAGACCTCGTTTGTCAAAAGCAGACCAACAGGGGCGACGTTATGGTGGAAAATCCACATACCCACATACACACATAGACTGTATGCTTCACAGTACTTGGGTAAAAAGAGGAACTAGGTAATTTATAGCATAGCAATACAATATTATTATTTTTTTGCATAGCAATTGACAGTAGCCTTCAACATACTATAGTAACCAGGTTTTCAAGAACTTGAATAAACAAATCATTGGAAAGCGAAGGCCCAGTCCTTAGGTCAGCGAGTCCCTTACGTGACCGGAATTTGGAGAAAAGTGTCGAAAGTCAAATGAAATGTTGATATTTTATACATTTATGAAGTCCGCACTTCTGTTTGTTGGTTTTCGAGGACTGTAAATTTCCACGATATTTTAACACCAGCATTTTAAGAAGGGAATCTTTGACTATCATATATCAGGGAACTCTACTGTTGTTTGTTTGTCGTATGAGGTAGTGCTGGCCTCTGATGTCAGAGTTTGTCAGGCCGCCCGAGGGCCTCTGACATGGCTTAACGACTGCTTTTAATCAATAACAGCCAGGACCGACAGCTTAACGTGCCCTCCGAAGCAAAGTGCGATGGAAACCCGCACATAACTTAGAAAAGTCATTGGTGCGGAGCCTAGGACTGAACCCGGTATCGTTGGATTCTAAGCCGCACTCGTGAACCGCTAGGCTACCATCGCTCCCATGAAACTAGAAGTTTCATAAACCTTAGATGGTAGTCATTCAGAGTAACAAACCTATCGTTCATCAGTGAAGTGAAAAACATTCCTTAAGATAGCGCGGGGAGGAAAGATTAAACTGTATAGTGTAGAGAAGAGAAAGGATGTGAGTATTCCGACGAAGGCGAATTGGGAGTCAAGTGGCTTAACACGAAATTGAGTGACATGATCATACTTGCGTAAGCCAAATATAAAACAGATACAAAAATTTTGAAGTCGCTCAAGCTTGTTCACGTGGTCCTCAGTGAGATCAAGATAGATCGTACAAGCGCAATTTTAGTAGCCGTAGGTAAAAGGTTACGGAGCCTTCTAAGCGAGCCAGCAGATGCGAACATCTTGCGGCTTACTGCCTCGACCTGTGGACACCATGATAACTGTCGATCGATCATGACTCCAAGGTTTTTAACTACATCGCTGTAAGGAATCAAGATCTCATCAAAAATAACACATGAAAGATTAACCCAGTCAATCCTAGAAATCATGCGAGAACTACCTACTATTATAACTTGAGTTTTGACTGGGTTAACACTGAGACCATAAGTAGTGCTCCAATCGGTTATGTATCGTAAGTCGCCATTGATGGTTGCAATAATATTCATATTCATTATAATCTCTAACATATACTACATACTAACACAACACACAAACTCAACTTTTTTTATATTAGCAGGCTATTATGAATCCAATGTAACCACTCACAATAGCGTACAACAGGGTAAGGCGCCCAGTTGCGTGCCATAAACCAGTTTAATCCGAATGTGGACTCCTTCAACCTGACGTGTTATTTCGTGTCATGCGGGCGGTTATTATGCACCACATTTGTCGTTGTGGTTGTGAGGCACGAAAGGTTCGCAACAGGTACGGTTTACCCTAGTTTATTGAGTTATCGATTGTTGGTATTATTAGGCATCCGTCACTCTACCCCAGCGAGCTAATAACCTACAGATTGCTGAGCCCCGGCGCTACAAATCAGGCGAGGCCGGCCGCCGCGCGCTTGCATTCAGACGCTTACATTTTTCATAGTCACACACATTTTTGCGTTGTATTTTAGAACTACCTACCTACCTACTTAAGTATTTTAGATTATGGTGTTGTTCACAAATAAAATTTGATTCCTTTTTTATTGAATTAGACCTAGTTTAAAATAAATTTAACGTTTAACGTTTGATAAGATAGTTTTTAAAAGAATTGTTACGCGTTTCATACATGTTGGATAATTACGAGAGCAACTTGAAAATGTGTTTTTTTGTTTGTTGAGATATCTTAATTATTTTGGTGTCAAATGAAAGGTCTAAGTCTAAAACCATTTCATCCGTTTGAATAATGTAAATCAGTCTACGTGTTTAGGAGATAATTAAGAATAAGTATAGTGAAAATGTAAATAGTGCAAAATATATATACTTCATAATTAGTGCAAAATGTATAAATATTATTATTGTAAGTAAAACAAAAAGGTATCTAGGTAGCCTAAAGATTGAAGGTTTGTTTTAATTTGTTAATAACAAAAGACGGATTTTAATATTAATTTTCTCTCTACCTTATTGACCGTGTCATCATACGCATAAGAGCTGAATTGCACTTTGTTGCTTAGTAGCTAGAGTCGCTATTTCTATTAAAGGTTATGCGAAGTGCAACTTCTGCTATTATTGATTTATTTATTTTGTGGTATTATTTGAGACCTCGCAAAGTTTTACCGTTTTTATCATAAACCCACATTTGTAGCCTAAAATTTAACAAAGTATTTAAAAAGTACAATTGGCGGTCTTAAAGCTAATAAGCGATCTATTTCAGAAAACCTTATGAAACCCATAGAGCGGCCGACGCTGGCCTATTGCGGCTTGATCAAAGATCATAGTCTAATCTTTGGCTTGATGGTAACAAAATGCACCAATGGTTTCATTGGTGCATTTCTATTGTAGTAAAATAATTCTTCTCTCATAAATCCAAGTTTTTAAATTTATATGAGACGTAAATTAAATAAACATGTGGGCGAAAGAGTTTTTTTTTTTTTTTTTTGACGACCGGTTGGTCTCGTGGCTAGAGATCCTGGGTACGAAATCGTACGGGCGCGGGTTCGAATCCTGCAAGGTGCAATCATTTGTGTGATGAGCAGAAATGTTTGTTTCCGAGTCATGGATGTAATATTCTTATCTATGTATGTTTATCCGTTATCTAGTGCCCATAGTACAGGGTATCCTAGTATGGGGCTAGATAATTGGTGCGGAAATGTCCCGAATATATTATTATTATTATTATTATATGCGGTAGATTCAATGATTCGTTATAATTATAAAATATTTTCGTTATAATTATTGGATAATTAATAATTTTTCCTCTTTACCGCTTCCTTTTTGATGTAGGTTATTTTCACATAAGTATTATTACATTATTATTAGTGACAGTATACCACGCTGTATTTTTGCAGAAAATAGAATAAGTGCAGAAAAATGCATTAAATTGCAGTTGAGGCCTTATATAAACACGACACAAAAATAGAGCTTTTCTCAAAAAAATATGCGAGGAAACTAGCAGTTTAAAAAATAAATAATTGTTAAACGAATTCCGTAACCGATAAAGAAATGCTGATTTTATACACTACTGCCCAAAAAAAATAAGGTTTATGTTTTTAGGATTCATGTATGTTTGTTTGTATGTAACTTTATTAAACCATATTTTTAAATGCCCGAACAGATTTGGATGTATGGGGTGGTATCGTTAGAATCGATACATCCCCCCGAGTAAAATAGGTTTTTTATTTTTAAATTGCTATATTTCGGCGGTATGGCACTATTTACATAAGCGAAAAAAAAGAGTTTTACAATATGGGTATCAAAATGAAGGCCTTGATATGCACATTCCAACAGTAGGTATATAATTTATTGGCTTAAGTTCTTTTTTTTGGCTGGGCATGCGTGTTTAGTTTAGTCACGTTCATTAAATTATCCAGCATTACTAGAGTTTGGACAAATCATTCTACTAGCATCTCGTTACGTTTGTAACCGGAACATTGTGTCTTGGCTTTCCACGTTGGGTTACAGTGATAACGTAAGATATAATTAAGAGGATAGGCGTTTGACGAGATCTTCGCAAAGTAGGTATTTAGGAAATGTATTGCTATCTCCTTCCCTCCTCCCCAATCTTCTATACAAACGATAGAGTTGCTGGTCCTGAGATTTAGTATTACGGTTTTTGATAAAATTTGTGTTTTTGGGTTAAAGCACTACCCATCCCCTAAATTGTTGTGAAATCTTTTGTTACTAGTTTTAATGTTTAGGAATAAGTGTTTTTTTTATTTTTGTATGGACAAGGGCCCTATAGTGTAGACTCTTTTCTTAAACCCAAAACACGATGTTACGGGGCCTGCTCCCCATATAAGTCGACAGATTGCCAGCAGGTAAAGATATCACGCAAACAGAAATCACATTTGGTCATAATTGTTAGTTTGTTCGATGATTTGTTGTTGCATCGTTGACTTTGCACGCAACATCCCCCCTTTTCCTGTGGAAGTTACATTTTTCCCTAACCGAATTATTCTCGTATTTTATTCCAGGAAATGAATTTGGTACATTGCCTCCAGGGGGTGATACTCGGGCGCGTGAGATAATTTTCTTACACGAATGATGTCACGCCTAGTATTGCAAATTTTTTGGTTTATAAAACATATGACGTGATCTTGTATGGTATTCCATCTCACCAGCTCGACAGACCCCGTGCGGAACCGTCCTACGTTCCGTCATTATGTGTAATAACATATGGTTCCGTTTTCCAGTCCCTCGTGGTCACTCAACCACGTGCCAGGTATAACAACTACAATCAAATATTTATCGCGAACGAGACGGATTAAATTGACAGATCGTAATGCCAGTTGAAAAATAATGTTGCTCTTTTTTTTTTACTTCGTTTGACGCGACGAGCAGGTCTCTCGCTTGATGGTAAGCGTCACGCCTGCCCATAACAGTTCAGTGCAATCCAGAACTTTGGTTGCAAAATTTTGCGCGTCACTGCACTGCGCTCGTCACCCTGACACATTGGTTGTTAAGTCTCATTGCCCAGTAATTTTTGCACAAACCGAAACCGTAAGAGGCCTACCACTACTTGCCTTTTATGTTGTAGAGATAGTATTTAGTTCATATTACACATATGACGGAACTATGAACACAAACATTGAAAAACTTTTAATAAATTAACAAACATTAACAGCCGACAAGTAAAGTAGATGGTAGTCTAACTGTTCATTAGTGCTACTAAGCATCCAACTACATACTAACATATTTGTAAACACTATGGTCCATAGGTAAAATTCCAACATACTCAACAACACAATAGATACGTAGGTATCCTAAGTACACAGTAAGGATTCTTACGTTCCTATGTACATAACATAATTCCTAGTCTACATGCTCCCATAGATTTGCTCTCGGAACAAGACGTCTGAATGATAGACGAAGCCAAATCAGGCAGCTACTTATCTTATAAACACTGGTATGCCCTTGAATCTGTACGTCTACTATCCCTAGATGGAGTGAATTCAAAAACATTGGCGCAAACTTAACTACATTTGGCGGGTATGAAATTATTGCTATAGGTATCTAAAACACAGATGTCTCTATCTATGTACATAAATATCTATATATATATCTATCTATCTATACTTATAATAAAGCAATACGTACAAAAAAGTCTGTACAAAGAACCTAATTTAAAAGATATGGTGTAAGGTACTTAAAATAAGCTGCTCAACAAGTTTTTTTTTTAAATCTTTCTGTTTGTCTGTATGTTTGTTCGCGCATCACGTAAAAACTAAGGTACCGATTGTGATGCGGTTTTCACTGTTGGATAGCTTAGGGTTTGACTTAAACTGGGGTACTTGGTATCTCAATCCGATCAGTAAAACCCGAGATAAAAACCTTTTTGGTGGCTGAAGGAATTTTGATCAAATGTTGGTATGTCGGTATTTTTGGTCTTGGAACAGCACGTAAGTAGAGAAATGACCACGCGTGCGAAGCCGCAGGTACAGCTTGTCTATACATAAAAAGCATTAAGTAACAAAATTCTGTACAATAAAGATAATAATTAAAGAATAGTCAAGAGGACTTAAATAAAACATTTTTAAACTGCGTTTATAGATTTTTGTTTTCTATTGTTTATGGCCCCTCAATAAAAATCATCTTTTATCATTATTATTTTTATCCAATTACGACGAAACGTTAATGAATTTAACAGTGTATCTATGTGGATGTTCCACCATAGCGTCGCCCCTATTGGTTTGATTTTGACAAGCGAGGTATCAATTGATTCGTCTCCATTTATAGAATCTCATGGCTATATTTTGTACCCAACTACGACGGTGCAAAGGAATGGTTATGTGTTCAAACTAATATCTTGGTCCGATTTTGACAAGCGAGGTATCAATCTATTTGTCTTCATTGAAGAATGTCATAGGCTATTTTTACTTAACCGTAGTCGGGTTTTAGTTTCTGAACTTATATCTTGTTACCGTTTTAATATAATTATGTTCTATGATCGCCACCATACTTTACAGCTTTGGTCTGTCTGCACCTTTACAGGGGTAAAATAACTGTTTATTTTGACTATAACTACCATTTCAATTTCAATGCCACCAACGCGTCACGGATGATAGGGTGACATTGTTCTCAGACAATGGTCATAACATCTCACTGATAATGTAACATCATTATTACATTGCTATCAAACATTCAGTTGAATTATAGTATTGTGTTTAAAGAGAGTGATGTATGAACTGCGACCTCTGATATGAAAGTGTCTGACGTAAATCACAAGCGACTAAATAGTTTGTAGGAAGAAAAATATTTTAATTTTCTTCTAATCTGAAGCCATAGTCTTAAATTCTGCAATACTACCGATACGGCCGCAGTATTTAAATATGCAATACTACCGATAGGGTCATAGTCTTAATTCTGCAATAATAGCAATACGGCCACAATATGATAATATTATGCAATACTACCGATAGGGTCATAGTCTTAATTCTGCACTAATAGCAATACGGCCCCAACAATATAATATTATGCAATACTACCGATAGGGACATAGTCTTAATTCTGCAATAATAGCAATACGGCCACAATATGATAATATTATGCAATACTACCGATAGGGTCATAGTCTTAATTCTGCAATAATAGCAATACGGCCCCAACAATATAATATTATGCAATACTACCGATAGGGTCATAGTCTTAATTCTGCAATAATAGCAATACGGCCCCAACAATATAATATTATGCAATACTACCGATAGGGTCATAGTCTTAATTCTGCAATAATAGCAATACGGCCACAATATGATAATATTATGCAATACTACCGATAGGGTCATAGTCTTAATTCTGCAATAATAGCAATACGGCCCCAAAAATATAATATTATGCAATACTACCGATAGGGTCATAGTCTTAATTCTGCAATAATAGCAATACGGCCCCAACAATATAATATTATGAAATACTACCGATAGGGTCATAGTCTTAATTCTGCAATAATAGCAATACGGCCCCAACAATATAATATTATGCAATACTACCGATAGGGTCATAGTCTTAATTCTGCAATAATAGCAATACGGCCACAATATGATAATATTATGCAATACTACCGATAGGGTCATAGTCTTAATTCTGCAATAATAGCAATACGGCCCCAACAATATAATATTATGCAATACTACCGATAGGGTCATAGTCTTAATTCTGCAATAATAGCAATACGGCCCCAACAATATAATATTATGCAATACTACCGATAGGGTCATAGTCTTAATTCTGCAATAATAGCAATACGGCCCCAACAATATAATATTATGAAATACTACCGATAGGGTCATAGTCTTAATTCTGCAATAATAGCAATACGGCCACAATATGATAATATTATGCAATACTACCGATAGGGTCATAGTCTTAATTCTGCAATAATAGCAATACGACCACAATATGATAATATTATGCAATACTACCGATAGGGTCATAGTCTTAATTCTGCAATAATAGCAATACGGCCCCAACAATATAATATTATGCAATACTACCGATAGGGACATAGTCTTAATTCTGCAATAATAGCAATACGGCCACAATATGATAATATTATGCAATACTACCGATAGGGTCATAGTCTTAAGTTCTGCAATACTAACAATACGGCCACAGTATTAAAATATTATGCAATACTATCTATAGGGTCATAGTCTTAAATTCTGCAATACTACCAATACGGCCACAGTATAAAAATATTGTGCAATACTACCGATAGCATCATAGTCTTGAATTCTGCAACACTACTTAGTATCTATAGTAGAACATGCGTTTTTCCACTCACCGAGCCAGCACGGCAGACATGAAAATCCACCGGCTCATAAGCTGGCCAGTGGAAAATTACGTTACTTGTTTTCATGATGCTGGGCCACGCCCAATACTGACTAGTTTGGGTGAACACTATTAATAACGGCCAAGGAAAACATTGTGAGGAATTTGGTATGTGGATCATGTTTAATCATTTCAAAACTCAAGGACGTGAATTTCTCGCACTAGGCCGGGGTCCGTGGCTCGTTGTGTTGGACAACGCCTAATGTCGATGGACAGTCAGACAGGACGATCTTATAAGGGTTGGACTACGGAACCCTAAAAAACGGTGCCTGTCCTCTATCTATCTATCTATCTATCTATCTATCTATCTATCTATCTATCTATCTAGCTATCTATCTATCTAGCTAGCTAGCTATCTATCTATATATCTATCTATCTATCTATATATCCATCTATTTATCTCTCTCTCGTTCTCGAAAAAAATAAATGATGATTATGTTGACTACCGATCTTTATCAGCAATCATTTGTCCAGCAACAATACAAATAGCTTACATTTTTATTTAAAAAAACTTATTTATTTCTACTCCGCAATTCTTCTTTTAAATCTACAACTGTAACTCTCAGGTAAAGCAAAAATAACCGAATAAAAAGGGTACCCGACCCTTTATAATAAAGTCAGAGCTTGGCATAGGCTTTTATCAGTTACAAATGAGGTTGGAAAGGTCGACGCCGCTTTATCAGTAGGTATTGCTATCAGCATTGATAAGGCAGTACGGAAACAGTAATGGACAATAATTTACATGTGGAAGGATGAAATGTTGGCATTGCGGCGAGGATTTAAGGTCCCTCTTTTCAAGCATTAACGTGGTCATGGCGTGAACCAAAGTAACATTTGCGGGCGGAAAATTGTCTAAGAAGCAATTCCAATTTTCTGACTAAGGGAAACAAAAAAAACCGCATGTGCCCTCGGAAAGCCAATTGACTCTACCACCGACTCTAACATCCTGTGTTTTATGGCACCAATCTATAGGGTCAGTCATAAGGATCAAATCTCTTTGAGAAAATTGCATCTTAAATTAATGGAAGATCGTGAATTCTAACTAGGAATTATATAAAATAAGTAGAATCACAGGTAAAATACTAGTAAATCGAAATGTATAAATATGATAGAAAAAAAAATTAAACGAACTTCAAATCGTATACCTAAAACTTAAAAGTAAGTGGGCACATACCGCATTTATATAAAACTATATCTTTCACTTAAGTTTTATACGATGTGAAGTCGGTTTAATTTTTATTTCTTGCTTTTGAGTTTCGTTAAAGTAGGCCTAAGAAAATGAAGCGAACTGAAAAAAAAAACATGCTGGAAAAGTTAACAGTCCATAACTTTTAACGTACTAGACCGATTTTAATCAAGCTTAAACTATTCGCTAAGTTGTAAAATACCAAAACTATTATAAAAATAACTATTGCAATCAGACTTAGTAGTTTCCGAGAAATACGTGGAGAAATATACATACATACATACATAAATTCTTGAAATTTGGTATATATATTCAGATACTCATAAAGACCAATCTTAATATTCATAGCATATATGAATATTAAGAACTTAGGACAATATCACATACATTCATATGTACAAACATACATTCATAAATACATACATACATAGGTACATGAAATTTGGTACATATTACCACCCATATTAACACCCATATAGACTAAGATATATAAATATTACGCATTTTTAACAATGTGATCTGTATGTATGGTTATTTTATTACAATAACAAGAAGTGTTGACTGTTGAGGTGTGTTGAGGTGTGAAAGGGACCGCGGAAGTACTCCATGACGGAGGAGGGGGGGGGGGGGGGGGGGGGGAACTTCTTTGGTTACCCCCTGCCTTCAATCTCCAGCCCCGGCTTCCTCATGTCAATTTACTACAGTTGTAAGACGAAACAGAGATGACTAGGTCAATCATATTATCAGACAAATTATAAAAATATTTTATTTATTAATAAAATTATAAAATATTATTATTATTTGTTTATATAATTATAAAAATATTTTATTTACTTATTACTTAAATTGCAAAGATTCACTGGACGATACCAAAGACATTGCGCCTTTCAGCCATCTTTAAAGCGAATTCCTTGAGAATGTCATTTAAATCTAAACCAAATCATTTTACAATAACATTTTTTTCTCGTTGACCACTTTATTATTATATTTATTTATTATTTTCGGTTTACCGTTGGAACGTGTTTTTTATATTATAATTTATTTCAAAATATCTTTATTTGTTTTTGTTCGGTTTTCAAATTAATTGTTTTGTATTTACTTCATAAATGTAAAGAGACGGAGAGTCGGTATCAATTTATCAAATTATTGTTTTTACGTCGGTCCTTGATATGTGTCAAAGATTCAGTTCAATCTCAAGTGGGTGAAAAACAAGTTTAAAAATTCCGTTACAAACAAACATACATACAGATGGAACAAATAAAAGCGTTATAGTAAATATTCTTATGCTCTGTTGTCTCCGGCAATTTTTATTACTTACAAGCGCTTTTTCATTAAAGAAAAAACAAAGCTCTTTGAAGGATAGCACAGAGAACCCTTCTATACCAGGTAGTAAATTTGGAGGGGGCTCGGCACCCCCCATTTGATTTTAGGGGGACATTTGGCCCTTTCTGCCCCCCACTTCCGCGGTCCCTGGTGGTATGTATTAGAGAAGACACAAATCTCTATCTAATTAATCTCTATCAAATGACTTTAATCTAGACAAAGCCGTCCAAATTTAGACTGTTCCGAACTAGATGAGTCATAGGCCAAAACAATTAGTGCGTCTTTGTTCAACTGTTGTTATATTGTTTTAACTCGAACAGGTCGGAGGTTAATGTTGTCCTTCCTGTAGTTACTTATAGCTCTGAGTAAGATAAGGAAAGACTGAATATTTAGGTACTAAATTTACTGGTACCATGCTTCAGAGTTATTTTTGAGTCGGAAATGCCATGCTCCGTTGATCATCCAAGCAATGTGTCCTCCAAAATCGCAAACATCATCGCGGCAGACCAAGAAATATATGGAGGGAAGAGCTTGACTCTTTAGAGCAGAACTAGCATATCCCTGCAATAAAGAGAAAGATATGTGGAAAAAAAAGGTTGAGAGGCATTTGTCATGAAGTGAGACACAACAGGCTCATCGTAAGCAGGCGATATGAAACAGTAACAAAAAGTGTAGCGTGGTTAAATACATATCAAAAATAACAAAACAGGATGTACACAAAATGGTCTGGAGGACATAAAATTAAGCTACCGAACAAGAATATAATATTTAAAAAAAAATGGTATGTGTGTGTTTTGACAAATACGGCCACACCGTGACCTCTACACCGCTATCCAAAATTTTCCTCCAGTTTCTAATACCGTCTTACAACGGGACAGCAACGCCATCTATTGGCAGCTTTATTTAAACTAACCAACCAACACGGCTAATATTGCATGTAGTCGCAGTAGATATGACACAGGAACAATGCTGCTAATGCTGGTTCTCACAGCGCCCGCGGGATGAAAAGGGGTGGAACCATTGACCACCCAAATGTCCAACGCACACACGAGTGTTCACATTTCACAAGCGACGAAGAGGTCACGTGTTGACACTGCAGAGTGCTCACACGGCTAAAATCTATCTATTATCTTTTTCTTATTTCTAACTCCCAGTTTTATCCCAGCAGCTGTTCTTAAGGAAAAAGAACAAGTGCATGTGTACTAACATAGCCAGACCGATTTCTGAGAAATCCAGGACCGATTATTTTTATTGTGTTTAGAGAATCCAAACGTCCAGACTGCAGTTGAAAGCAACAAGATCAATATAATGTTGGTGAAGTCATTCTAAGGCTGCCAAATGTAATGAGAAATTCGCTAGGGTAGGTAGTAGACATTTTAGGAAAAAGATGATTTTAAGCATACCAAATTATTATATTCTCGTAAGTGAGTCTTACTAAAATTGATTCAAAAATTACTTCTACCAAAACGCTCTTTTTACTATAGCACGGGTCATGACGTCACAATGCCTGTAAAAAGAGATTTGTATTAGTAACTATATAAAGTTTTCAAGTAATTAACGCAACAGTGACGTCATAAGCCCTGCAGTCAAACATATGTGAGAAAGGCGGTTTGCTATCAATGTTACATACAATTAATACAGTAAAATATTTTACAATTATATTTTTACTAGTTGTGCCCGCGACTTTGCCCTCTTGATCATTTCGTTTAAAAGTTGCCCACACGAGTTATTCCAGGACCAGAAGTACCTATAAAGTACAATATACTACATATCTTCAAAATTCGTTCAGACTTTAAATATATTTATAGAATTGCTTGATATCTAATAATCGGATTTAGATACCAACCAGTTTTTAAATAAAACCCTAAATTATCAAACAGTAAAACGCAACTTTATCGGTCCAGTAGTTTTTATGTGATGCGCGAACAAACATACAGACAAACAAACAGAGAGAGACACGATTTATAAAAAAAACTTTTGCTTTGCTTATATTTAGAATCCTAGACCTTTTTTATTATCTTCTTTCTTTAAAAACATATTGCAGTTTCAGTGAATAATTTTGATAAAAAACAATATTCCCTATATTGTTCTTAACTAAAAACATTCTGGGACATTATTTTCACTAGACACTTCCACTTCAAGTCTCGATTTCCAATACCTGAAAAACTTTCAAACGGAAACTTTTTGAAATTCCAGTCTGTTACCGATACTCAGCACGTGGTTTTAAAATGTATGTCGCGGTATCAGGGACATAATAAAGGACCCTTTTCAATTGTTTATACGTACTAAGAGTTTCATAAAATAATGGGTATAAAGGAGGAAAACATCAGTTCTGTCATTCTATCCATGGTTGTCCTGTTGTCATGCTGATATTCCCAGCTGTAAATTTATTTTTACTCTATGTACCTGTAGTACAAATAAAATAATCATATTAGTCGTTATATTATATACCGATAATGTCGGCTTTACTATTAATAGACTTTTCGATTTCGTTATCTTTACTATCGTATTAGGAAAGATACACACCTATATCAGAGAACTGTAGGCAGTATTTATTGTACCAATCACATCATCATCATCGTCATCAGCCCGTATCAGTCCACTGCTGGACATAGACCTCTCCCAAAGCACGTCACTGAGCCCGATCTTCGGTTCTTCTCTTCCAACTGCTACCAGTACTAATCACGAGATGTTTAAACACATCAGGTGAGTCTTCGTATAAATTATTTCCAAAAATAAATTTAAAAATGACTGCTTATGTCGTTAGTGTTGTGACAATTCTGAATTTTCACAAAACCAGCGGGTAGTTGGAGACAACACTAGCCCTCCTCGACGCTGACACCCGCTACTTCAGTCTTCTCGTGACTACGATCAATGCAACTTGCAATCTTTCAGCGAGATTAAGTCCCGTTTAAATATTTAACTAGGTATGTGTTCAATCGCGAAAGTTTATAAATTACAAAGTTACAATAAATTATCAACTTTTCAGAAACATGCTTATCAACAAAAAAAAACGTGTTTGTTCGAATATAAACAATAGTAGCACCACAGGACATTCCCGAGACAAAGGCGAATTGGCTAAGGTCGACCAGAGGGCACGAGGAGGGTGACCTTGTCGGAGTGGTCGATCTACTTTGCTTTATTTTTTGGGTTCCGTTCCCAAACGATGAGGAGACGGAACTTCTGTAGGTATCGCTGTTCGCTATGTGTCTTTCTGTTCATGTACATGTAACAACTAAGTGCGTAACTGTGTGCCTAATAACTTCGAAAACACAGAAGAGAGAGTAAAATCAAACTTTTTGAGCATCCGCGCCGCATTTACTTGATCATTATTCATTTACCAAAGTAATATTCAAACATTACCTGTGAACAATGATAATGGATGATGATGATGATGAAAAGTATCCTATCCATCTTGGAAATGGTATCTTGTAAATCTGACTTCGTTATTTGTAATCATTGACTCCTGAAACAATGTATATCGGGGTTTAACCAGATAATGATTTGGCTACTGTCACTTTTTATGATGGAAAAAAACGGTTTAGTTAGATACACGTCTGTCACTTTGACAACTGTAATATTAACACATCCAAATCCGTTGAGTCGTTTCAAAATGAAGAAGCAACAAAAATACATACACGCATTCCAAACTTACCCTAACTAGCTTTCTCCCGCGACTTCGTCCGCGCGGATTACAGTTTATTGCGAAAAAATGCATACTATATTCTTTTAGGATAAAAACCAAAACAAAAGTGTAGCACCATCGCTCTTGATACTTTTTGACAGACTTTTTATTATCTCGTATCCATGACAACCGTTCATTACAGCGTTAAACGTCATTTTCCAGTTTTTCCGTGGAAACTTACCATTTTTCTGGGATAAAAACTATCCTATGTTGGTCTCTATATTGTGCAGTACCTATTTACAAAGTTTCATCAAAATCCTTCCAGCCGTCATCTCATTAAAACTCCCCAAACAAGCAAATCTTATTGTCGTCTTATTATCTTTATTTGTATCGTTTATTTTTGTGTGTGTTGAATAAATGTATTTTCTTTCTTTATTTCTTTCAACCCAAAAGACAACGTTTCACTTTTATATACCTATTAATGTGGATATTAGTGTGATAATTAAAGTTTTAAAATAATATCAGGTCTATTCTCGCTTTTATTAATAGGTATTTATTAATGACGTTTAGTAATCGAGACGTTTCGATCAAGATTCAAGAAGACCAAGTATGGTTTATTTAATACTATTCCCGCACAAGGATCATTTTTTTTCGCCGGAACCCAAGCAAACGAGGCATTTTTCAAACTTGGCCGCCTTTTTTTTAGTATTTGGCGAACACGGTCTGAATTACTAAATGCGGACGAATGGTGGTTTCCGTTAAACTATTGTTGATAGTATAATTTACATGTTGAGGAAAAAAGGTTAACTACTTGTTTTGACTGGCTCATTGTAATGGAGTTAAAATAAAATAAAATAATAGTTTTGTATTGTTTAGCACCAATTAATTCCTCGAGTGGTTTTCGCGGCGATAATTACCAAAGAGACATATAATTTAATACCAACAAGTTTTTCTCCACAGTCTACTTTAAAACGGGGAAAGTTAGTTTATGCATGAAACTCGCTATTGAAGTTGAATAATAATGACTTAGTTTATATTTTATACAGATAAAAAATGCAACATTTAAAAAACACGTAAATATATACAAAAATATATTTACATTACTAATTGATTATTTTCAAAGGCACACCAAAACAATGTTAACATTTATTTTGTTATTTGATTTTGAAAACTAACGCGAGTGATATTTATATTTATTTTGTTAATAATAAGTCTACGTTCCGGTGGAATTTTGTCTCTGATTATGACAAACTTTGGTGACGCACAAGATTTTGCTTAACATTAGGTGAACGACACGCTCATTATGTCACCCAAATGTTTTAAAAAAAAGTAGACTTTACGCACTTTACTGAAATTTCCGAGTTCTGTACTTAGTTGTGGTAATAAAGTATTTAGACTCAATACACAAGCTTAAATCGTTTGACATTTGGCACTAAAACAATGTGACTTTAAAATAGATCCAGAAGATTTCAGAAACCGTGTCTTCCAACCGTAAAAGTAAAGCTCAGACGTTATCACTTTCGTTACAAGCTTCAAGGCTGTAACGAAAGTTATACAGTGGGGGAAAATAAATCTAAGAACTCAAAAGTTATAGATAGGTTTGTTTCTACTCAACCCCAATAGCTAAACCCAATTTGACACATTTGCCATGAAAACGAAAAAATGCTTAATGCCTGGCCCCAAGTCTGCATAAACAATTGTTTATAGATTGTTAATGCCTGGCCCCAAGTCTGCATAAACAATTGTTTATAGATTGTTAATGAATAGTGGGAAAAATTTCGCACAATTTTCCCTTTTGCCTTCTGCTTCGATGGCTTTTCATTTGCCGATAATTCTGTCAATTGTTTTAAAATTGTCACAATTACAGAAAATCGAAATAAAAAGTATACCGGTTGTTCATTCTCCTTCGTCAGCTCCACCTGAATACAGACAGGAAACTGACAATAGACGTCATCCTATATGATACCCAGCAAACCCAAACCATTACTAAAGTAAAGCGGAAACAGTGTTCCTGAATTAGTAAACTCAACTACTCCTGACAAATAAAGTAATGCTAGACTAAATCTGCCGATCTTCAAATGAAGGCACTGTACCTATGTTACAATGAATGGAGTTTGACTTTTGGATACTATTATTAATTATGTGTTCTTTTATAGCTTCAACTAATTCCATACTAATTCTTGAACTATGATTTATTCTGTGACACAATCAGCCGTTTAATTTTATAATATGTATAAATATTTAATAAAAAAAAATGTATTATATATCTATGTATGATTTATTAAACGTTTAATTTTTATATTTACAATTTCATAATTTCTGTTTTACGGTCTGTTTCTCGAGTGCACGCCTATACCCATCTTTTTTGCACGACCAGGATGACTGGCAGAAAATGCTGTCATAGCATTAAGTCCTCCTCTGTACACTGTTTTGTGCATATAGTATTAAATAAATAAATAAATAAGAACAAAATTGTTTCTTGAATTAATTAATTTACATCGAAAATAAAAGTTTATTTTCAAGGTTTAGCTCTAAGTCTACTATTACTAGGTACCTACATATCATCTTCATCATCACCATCATCATCATCATCAGCATGTACTAGTCCACTGCCGGACATAGGCCTCTCCCAATGAACGCAACTAAGCCCGTTACTCGGCTCTCCTCACCCAGTCGCTGGCAACCGCATTTCACAAGTCGTCTTTCCACCTGGCCGGCGGGCGCCATACACTACATTTGCCTAAACGTGGTCTCCACTCTAGAACTCGTTTTACCCAACAGTTGCCACTTCAGCTTGCTTAGTCTCTGGGCTATGTCGGTTATCTTGCTTCCTTGGAGGTACACCTCGTTCCGGATTCTGTCCTTCAGAGAGAATCCGAGCATAGCTCTCTCCATAGCTCGCTGAGCAACTTTGGACCAGTCTCACCGTGAGTATCCATGTTTCGGCTACGTAGGTCATAACTGGTACTGAAGGTCTTTAGGCTCTGTGGTATGGAGGACGAGAAGACCTGACGGACTTTACCAAATCTACCCATCCCAGCGGAATTCTCCTATCGGCTTCCGTTTCTAGAGTTCCTACCCAACTGCACACTCTGCCCGAAGTAGGCATATGTTTACCATATACCTACTTATACCTACATACATAGTAAGTACGTACCTACGACTTATAAAGGTGGTTTAAATAAAAATTGGGATTTATTTACGTATACCGTGTCCTTGAATCCATAACCTTGTACCAATTAAAAAGCGGTCCAAGTTCAACAGTGAATGTCGTAGACCGGTATATTGACCTGTATTTTAACCGGTCTTCCAAAACTGTCTCATGGGCTGAAAGTTAACTATCCAGTTTTGAGACCCTTTTGGTTGGAATTATTATTGTCAACCCTTTGCTCAAACATGTATGATATCATTGTACGCTGTTGACATTGGATTACTTAACGGTTAAATTAATAATAACAGCAATAAATTGCCAGTCTTATTGTTATCTTCTTATTAAACTGGATGTAGTAGGTTTTTAAAATATAGGTACATTTTTAGTAAATCGGTCGATTTCCAATTCAGAAAATAGTACAAAAGTAATTTAGCGATATATTCACTTAACAAGATGAATATATCGCTAAATTACTAATACTAAACTATTAATAAAACTAATCTACTAAACTACTAATACTAGAACTAAAATGCTGGCCTTTACATTGCCATACAACGTGGCAATGCTGCCAGCATTTTGGTCACGTGTTGCTTCGACCAGACGCCCTGATAGATCTTTATATATTTTGTGTGCTCCTGTTCCCCACGGCCCTAATGTCTCATACAAAATAGTCATAGTTACTACACTGGGCCGGAATGAAAGCGGGTCGGTTATAAAAAAGCGATAGGTATTAAAATGTATGAGCAATCCTTTTAAAATAAAAACTAAATTAATGTTTATTTCATTACAAATATAGGTAGACGTAAAACCTTTTTATATATTAGCTACGGCTAGAAATTTGGTGGAAAGCCGAACAGCTTTATTAACAGCGGCAATACAAAATACTAAAATGTGCCCTCATGCCTCCCAATCAGCTTGGAACCTGGCGATCTACCCCTCATGCCTCCCAATTTTGAAATTCTTCGTTTTTTTATAAATATAAAAATAAGAATATTATTTCATACCTAATATAATATTCTTATTTTAAACTTTTTAGTTTAGTTTAGGTTAATGAATTATATAATTTTGGAATGGTCTTTTAAATACCTTCATTTTATACCTCACTCGATGGGTTTTGTCATTTTTTCGTCGGAAATACAATATGGAAGTTGTAAGCCGCCATATTAGTTTTCTTTACACTTTATAATTATATTCTATGTCACTCACGTGATTCAGACGAATCCAATGATACCTCTTTTATCAAAATCCATCTAGCCGTTTAGGCCGTTTAGCCGTTTGTGTAGGACGCACCAAAGGAACATACGATCATACACACGGCCCAAAAAAAAACCCCCGCAGTCGGGTAAAAAGTCTAACAATGGCTGGTGCGATCTCTTTCAAACTCATCTTAGAATGGAAAGGAATAACGCATAAACCTTATCGTTAGATTCGTTATCGTTGTTTCCGGCCGTTGACGGTAGTCGCTACACAACAAACAGCAAATAGTTAATAATATAGTTAGTGTTATTTGTAGGTGAATAGTAATCAATTGATCATACATATACCTAACTTTATGAAATATATTACCTACCTACTACATGCGTGAATGCATTTAGTTATGTAATGTAAGTAGGTACTTATTATTTATGCTAAATGTCAGCACGAGAGGCTTTGAGTATACGTAGTTAATTCCTACTACCTATGTACCTAGTTGTTTAGTTATCATGATTTTTTACTATCAGTAGGTACATAAATACTTCATTGTTATCGTAAATGTGACAATACATAATTCTTAACCAAATGTTTGTATAAAATATAACGCTAGACCTACAGTATTGCCACAGAATAAATAATAGTACAAGTGCTCAGCCGTGTCCTTAAAATTTAATTAATTGATTAAACAAATTTTGTAAAAGCGAAAAGAGAGTCGGATTGTCTACAGCAGTTGGGTTGAGGACTTGTGCCTCGTTGTTTCTATGAGTTTGTTTAAACCTCTTGAACTGATTGTGCCTCGAATGGGCGTACATCATACCGTAATACCGGTTCAACCGTCGAATGCAGCACTCGGCCGCCACGAATTATCCACAATTGCTTTATACCTCAGATAGCTCATTGCTTCAACAATAGGGGTAGATTTAAAACGGCTCTAACCCCCAATCACCGTCTCACTGTGTAGACACGGACTCCCCGGATAACATTTTTCAGAAAGTCTACGCATGTTACAATGGAGCAAAAATTTCGTTTGCGCGATGCAGGACTTTGGCTCAATTTTCCATGAAAATAGCAATTTTTAGCTCTTTTTGCACTCGTTTATACTATTCTGGAATTATTAGATGCGATTTCCAGTGAAAGAACATTTTTAACTCGCGAATTCAGTGAGTTATAGAAACTATTTTTGTAGAGATAAGGATAGCGATATATGAGATTGCCGGAGCGCGACAAGGACAAGACAAAACAAGAAATCAGGTGGCTATAGTAACGCCATCCTTTGATAAATTAGAGAACTACAATCTCGCCCCATTTTATTCCCATACTTTGCCTATGAATAGTTTGAATAGTAATAAAGTCTGGAGTGTAATATTTTGTTGCAAAGATTTTGAACATAAAATTAATTTAATTTGATCTTATTACACACCATTAATAAACATTAGAATACATTATGTAGGTACATACATTATTTCTAATTTTATTACATAGTCCAAAAATAAAGATGGAAAGAGGGACTGGAAACATTCCAAATACTCGCATTCAAGAGAACATAATCTAGTAAAATGTATATAAATGTTATATACTGGTAGTCTAATTTGCAACTACTATTCTAGTATGTTTATATAATTATGTTTGGATGTTTCTCAATTAGATACGCTCAGACGCTATGTATATAACGGCTGAACGGATTTTGGTTATATTTGTCAAAATTTGTATTTACAATACATGTAGCTATGGTTATACGCTATCTATATTCTGGACTAGCTATGCCAGCGACTTTGAAAGCGTGGTTATTTCTATGGGTTAAAAGTAAGTCAAAGTAATCTAAGTATTCTTCCAGGTTCAAAAGTACAATAAACTAACTACATTTCACGAAAATTCATTTGGCTGTATAATAGTTTTTTCGATTGCTCGGCTTCTGTCCACCGGATTTAGATACAAAGTACCTACACCAGATTTTAAGCCATAACTTAAGCTAACCAACACAAGTAACAAAATATTATAATAACTAGCTTAAAAGCTAAAAAAAAAAACACGCCTGCCCTGCCAAAAAATAACTTATTCCAATAAATTATATACTGTTGGTGAAAATAGAGCCATACTGCCGGCACATTGAATTTTTTCAAAAACATGTAATAGCCTATATTATTAGGGGGGATGCAAGGATAACGACACCCCACACGTCTAAATATATCCAGACATTTAAAAGTTATGTTGGAATAATGATTTTTGGGCAGTTAAATGTTTTAAAGTTTTTTGGGCTCGTTTTTTTGGGCAGTCGTGTAAAACTATTCGGACATTATAGCCGACTGGCGTGGGGTGCGAAACGCATGGCGCAACGATTTGGCTTTACAGCCGCGCTAGCGGACGGACGCGCGTGCGCACCGCCCGCTAAAATAATAGTAATATAATTTTAAAGTTTCATATTTACTTACATATTTTACTTTACTTTAATAGTTGCAACCTCAACATAGGACTATAGTACTTCAGCAGTCGTGTCTTTTCTCTTATTTTGATGATACACTTGTTATAGATTTTATTTTTCGTTACTTACTAGGTACTTTATTATAAGTATAGAAGTGTAGAATAACAGGAATTGAAATTGGAATTATAAATAATCAGTTTATTTTTTAAGTTTATTTAAAAAGCTGATCCTGGTTTATAATGTGCATTAATCTGTCACTTCCTGTGTACAAAATATCACATCACTCACACTAATACTATAAATGCCAAAGTGTGAGTGAAGTGTGTGTGTGAGTGTGTACGAATAGGTTTTTACTTCTTCACGCTAAAATGGCTGAACGGGTTTTTATTAAATTTGGTATATAGATACTTTTGGTCCTGAAATAATATATAGGTAGGTAGGTAGGGTTGCGATTACTTTACATACAACAACATTTGATACTCGTAGATAGATATTGACCGCCCTGGTACTAGTACTGTTATTTATTCTGTGGCCCTGGATTAACATTACAAGTATGTATATATTAATCTAGCTGTGCCCGCGGCTTTGCTCGCGTGGTAATTTTTCTATTTGATATTTCAGGACCAAAAGTACCTATAAGGTACAATATACCATATTGCGTTCAGCTTTCTAAAGATTTTTATCGATTGCTCGGCTTCTACTCCTTGATTTGAGATAACAAGTTCACCAGTTTTTAAGTCAAATCCTAGTCATCAAAGAGTCAAAACCGCATCGCAATCGGTTTAGTAATTTTTACGTAATGCGTGAATAAACATACAAACTCTATTGTTTAAATTGTAAAGATTTTTTGGTACTTACTGCTTTAATATAAGTATAGATAGATAGATATCCCACCTACCTACCTATCCCCCTGATTTGTGGTAGTTTTTACACGGATGCCTAAAAAACGAGTGTAATGTTTTTTCACGACTGGCCAAAAAAGGAGTGTTATGTTTTTAGCATTCATGTATGTTTGTATGTTTGTATGTAGGTATGTGAGTTTCTTTATTCCACCAAAACTTTGAAATGCCTGAACAGATTTAGACGTATGGGGTATCGTTAGAATCCTAATATTCTCCCAGGTAACATATTTTTATTAGAAAAAAAAACTTTATGTCGGCAGTACGGCTCCATTTTAAATAGCAAAACATATTTTTTTCTTCGAATTTTACAATATGGGTATCAAATTAAACGCCTTGATAAGCACATTCCAATAACATATAATTTATTGGCATAAGTTCATTTTTGGCAGGACAGGCGTGTTTTTTTTAGCTTTTAAGCTAGTTACTAGGATTCATGTATGTATGTTTATATGTATGTGAGTTTCTTTATTCCACCATAACTTTTAAATGCCTGAACAGATTTAGACGTATGGAGTATTGTTAGAATCCTTACATCCCCCCGAGTAACATAAGCTATATATTTTTTTAAACCATGCAATATGGCGGCAGAAAGGCACCATTTTCAAACTCGAAAAGAAAACTTCTAAATTTAGAATATGGGTATCAAATTGAAGGTCTTGATAAACATATTCCAACAGTATATATAATTTATTGGCAAAAGGTATTTTTTGGCAGGGCAGGCGTGCTTTTTTTAGTTATTACGGACAAGGCAATCGTTTAACCTCGATCTCACCTGATGGAAAGCGATGATGTGGTCGAAGGTGAAGCACGCTTGCCTAGTAGATACCTATTCACTTATAATGATGATGATGATATGTCTACTAACTTTTATAAAGGTTTTTTTTGTCACGGACGAGATTCGAACCCGCATTATCCATGCTAGTGCGCGCCACATGACTTCCAGTTCAGCCACCTTAAAAACTAGCTCCTCCTTGCGTCGATTCCCCAATGCTGGGGGTCGTGACCTTTATCATGGTATCATTTTCTCTTTGATGATATTTTCCACCTAGTACAACTTTCAGCAACACGTGCACGCCTTTTGCGACTTTAATATTAAGTGTGGTGCGGATTTGGCCCGATCAACGTATGGGGCGGGGCTTCTCTCTCTCTCAGTCTCTTTCCCTCTACCTTCCCGGTGACAATGAGTTTTTGGAGACTACAAGTATCTCCGGTCTTGCCGGCTATGTGACCAAAAAACTCAAAAAAATTGCGCAGGCACACGTTCGATAATCTTGGGTTTTTCTCAATCTTGAGTTCCTGAAGAATCGACTTGTTTGTTCTGTGTACCATCCATGATATGCGTAAAAAAAATCTCCAACACCACATCTCATAAGCGTCTATGCGTTTTCTGCCGGCAGATTTTAGTGTCCATGTCTCCGCACCATAAAGAAATATGGAGATTACTAGACTATTGCTAAGGGAAAGTTTAATCTTATTAGAGATGCTGCGGTTCTTACATATTTTCGAAAGCTGCGACATGGCATTTTTTTTGCCATACCAATACGCCTCCGAATCTCATCTTCGCACGATCCGTTGTTGCTAATACTAGAACCCAGATATATAAAGTAATCAACGATTTCAAGATTTAGTGTCACACTGAGCTCTAGCTTAGACGTGCGGTCCACCACAATAATCTTAGTTTTAGACCGATTTATGGAGAGTCCCATTTCTAGGCTACTCATTTCCATTTTATTAAGAAGGGAGCACATCTTGGCTTCATCTGCTGCAAATAGGATCGTGTCATCGGCGTATCGTACGTTAATGATTTTAGTTCCGTTAATGGTAATGCCTCCGTTACAGTTATCACAGGTTTGTCGTATTATGTGTTTTCCGTTAATATTAAATAAAATGGGAGACAAGATACACCCTTGGCGAACTCCCTTGCCAAACGGGAAGGATTGAACACTACAATACTATCCAAATTATTCCCTCGGCTTCTAAAGCATACTTTTCATTTAGAAATATCCTGTTTCCGCAAGAAAGCAGGCAAAGTCCATGCAAAGCTACTATGCGCTCAAATGTAGGTAATTATAGTCAAGCAAGCACTCGCAATTAGCACTTTCTATTAATAAAGATGACGACTTCTAGGAAGAATCAGCTATGCATTGTCACGAATGTTGCTACGTAACTTGCCATGTACTTACCTACCTTGTTTTAATTGTATTTTAAATGAAATGTTTATTATGTTAATGTGGGTGTATGCTATATTATTTAACTACCACATATAACTTTACATATACAATTTAAAGACCGTGTTAAGAATCTGTACTTGTTAAGTTGTTAATAATTGTGTGTATTATTATATTTATAACTAGCGACCCGCCCCTGCTTGGCATGGGTAGATATAAAGATAAAATTATTAGGTACTTTATTTGGACAAATAGAAAAACAACAATTTCTTACACAAAATGTTTATGCTTACAGGTTTTATATTCACGTACCATTTCATCTATGGCATTATTCTGTTTAACGCAAGGAGGTTGAATTACGGTTACTATTTCGTGTATTTATTAGCATAGAGCATTTCCTACATCAATGAATAGTAGATGTTCTGTGATTTGTGTTTTTTTTTTTTCAAATTTAATACCTCGGGTTTCATTATTGCAATTTTCGAAGGGAACTCCATGTTTTTGAAAAATAATCCTGCTAGTGTTACTCGCTGATAATTTAGCTTTCTTTATGTGAAAGAATTTTTAAAATCTGGTCAAAGCAAACAAACAAACAAACAGTCAAATCTTTCCTCTTTATTATATTAACGTAGATTGTTTCATATATAAAAAAAAATGAACAAAATAAAAATATGTAGCTCACTTCCGCCAAAACCGTAAGTCAGACAAATGAGAAATGTTAAAATTAACACAAGTAAAACCCCACGCTAAACAAACCCTACCCAAATACAAGTATCGAAACACTTATATATTTATATACATATAATATAAAAACACAATAAAAAACATATACCTCGATCCAAATACCAAACGTCTGACATCAATACGACACGTGTTTCGCCTCTGCACGAGGCATCTTCGGGTGATGTTGAGAGCTGGACTCTCAGTCCAGCACTCGACGAGGTATATGTTTTTTATTGTTTTTTTATATTATATGTATATGAATATATAAGTGTTTTGATACTTGTATTTGGGTAGGGTTTGTTTAGCTTGGGGGTTTTTTATTGTGTATAAATATTTATATATATTATTTGTATATTAGTGTTTTTTCTGGCCTCCAGGCCTTAGCTTTCATTTCATTTATATTTTTCATTAATTCAATTTTGGGTAGGGTTTTGTTTATGTTAATTTTACCATTTATCATTTGTCTGACTTACAGTTTTGGCGGAAGTAAGCTACACATATTTTTATTTTGTTCATTTTAAATATGGATTTCCGCAAAGTAACGCCTGAATCTATCAATTGTTTCATATATATTTTATTAATAGAAGGTATATTAATGAAAGTGTATTTTTAGGTACCTATGTTATGTATTATTATGTAGTATCAAATATTTGTGTAATTTGTATTATTCATAAGGTATATTTGTATAATTCTGCACACTTCCATCCTTAATAGCCTGGAAGAGTTCACTACTTAGTGATAAGGCCGCCGAATGTACTAAGTTAAAACATGTTTATTGAGTAATTACTTGCGTGTGTACCAAAGAGTTACCAATCTATCTATAACATGCAGTTGTACGTTACAACCTATAGTTTACTGTCGTCTGGGCCCGGCTTAATACACCGTGACATTGAATTCGATATATATCTTAAATGCTTGTATTCAGTCCATTATTTAGAATCGTTCTATACCATCGTAAAAAATAAGAATAATTTAAAAAATTAAATAAAAAAAAACTTATACGGTTTTTTAATGAACTTCCCTTTTTTTGTTGCTTTGTAACTTTCTACGTATTTAAGTTCTTTTTTGCTTTTTTTTTGCCTTTTTTCTTTTAACGTTTTTTTTTTTAATTTGTTGTTTTTTTAGAAGGCAGACAAAATACATACATACATACATAGATACATACATAGATACATACATAGATACATACATAGATACATACATAGATACATACATAGATACATACATACATACATACAGACAACAAGTTAAGTTAAATAAAAGCTTTTAAAATATATTTAAAATATAATTAACTGACCAAAAAACAATTAGCTTTAAGCTGAAATGTCTATTTCACTAAACACGCTACACGGCTGCGGCGCGAGGGGGGTAAAAATATACAAGATACGATTGAATTTGATACCATTCATGAGACCATCTATCTCCACATCACGTAAATCCGAAAATCAAGGCCCTATAAATAACCTTCATAAGCAGTATGCCCACAAATCAGGGTACACTAATAAGGGTAACCTAATGCCAGACCCCCAATTTTTCAGCGGTACCTTTTAGCATAAATATAGGGGTACCCCGGAGTACCCCGGTATAGTTTCTGGTTAGTTGGGCCCGTTTATTGGCTATAAATGCTGGGGCACTTAAAGGAAGAGGCCGAGAAGGTGTGGCGCAAGATGTAAGAGGTTAATGGAGTGCAAAGAGGTTGGTTCTTTGGCGAAATTTAGTTTGGTGTATTTATTAGTTTTATTAATATTTTTTTTCAGTGTCCTTATTTTAAAAGTTATAAGCTTTTATTTAACTTCACTTGTATGTATGTATGTATGTATTTATGTCCTGGAATTTTACAATCAATGTTTCACCTACTTCCACTGAAGCTATCGGGCTGAAATTTGACACACACTTTTGGTTCTCGTGATAATGCACGATTACTTAGATGCCGCCATTTTTAATCCAATATGGCGGACATTACAAAATGGAGATTTATCATTTCCACGGCAATCCCTGTGATAAGGGTATCAAATGAAAGGGCTTGATTAGCGACATTACATGGCTAAGGTTTAGTAAGCAACGTACGTCTGCTCGTCCCATGATGGAATCCACACCAATGTATAAAAGTGTTTTTTTTTCTATTTGTTTGTTTGGGGATATTGGATCCAATTTTGATGAAACTTTGCAAATTGGTACTGTACAGTACAGAGACCAACATAGGATACTTTTTATCCCGGACAATGGTAAGTTGCAACGGGAAAACTGCTAAGGAACGGAATGACAGGTTGCCATGGAAACGAAATAATAACAAGTCTGTTAAAAACATCAAGAGCATAAGTGCTATACAATTGCATTGGTTTTTAATAACCGAGATGAACATAGCATGCCTTTTTAAGCTACTAAGTTATATAAAGCTACCACAGTTAGTATCTTATGAGCCGCTGACTTAGACCCACGTTTACCAATAAATTAGTCCAGTAACCACAGTCGAGCACTTAACCGATATACAGCTTTGCACACTAGCAATTACATTGTTCCACATAACTATTTATAAATGACAACCCACATAAATATCTGTAATGACTAATTTGTTTATCTGGAAAAATTACTCAAGAAACTCATTTTGGGTTGCTGAAAATCTCATGTTACTGTATGATAATGCAATTGTCAAATCTCCAAATAAACGTTAATTAAAACGATTTTGGGTTTCCGCAAAGTTTTTTCGCATGTCAGAGGCTTGTTAACTTGCAATTATTTAATTGTAGAAAATTTTTTGACCAATCAACCTAGTGTTGACCACTGAAATGAAGGGTATTGAATATCTAATTGACCGAGCGAGCGAAAAGCGCGAGCGAAGCATCTCCGTTTTAGCTTGAGCAAAAATCCTTTCGTATGTTTGGTAGATGCCCGTCTTTTCTCCTCTACAGACCGTATTTGTCAACCGATTCTCGTGAAATTTTGAGAGCAGGTTCGATAATTATGTTTTTTTTGTCGATCGAGACTTTAGTTTTTTTTAATTGCTGTGATTTGGGCCCATATTATCAAATGTCTCTCAGCTTTTTGTTTTAAGGTGTGAGGTGAACATATGTTAAGTTTTAAGTTATGAAAAGACTGACTCGCGAGGTCTACAGCTCACAGAGTGATATATACCTAGGATTAATAAAACATCATATTTCAATCTTTCATCAACCTTTATTACATATTCATTATCTTATTTACTTGATCTTCATGTGTCAGCGTATTAAAAACCGGCGGTTACACATTAGTTACAATCAAAATTTGATTTGTAATAATAAGAGACAATGACACAGCTACATAATCACAAAACACTAAGTGAAAGAACTTATCAAGTGTGACAATGTCAATAAAATAATCTCTTGTTATCAATCAACTAGCATTTTTTTTATATGAATTGCGTTTCAGAAAACCAAAGAGAGTAAGAAACTGTCAAAAGTGACCGCCTGTTGGCTTCTTGATGTGTTTAGGAAACCAAAAAGCATATGAAAAACAAGTGCAATCAAAATGTAAAAGAAAAAACAAATTTAAAAAAATCTTCATTTCTAACTTTCCAGCTAGGTACCAGACACTACAAGAATTATTTAAAACGTATTATGTTCTCAAAGCGCAAAGTTCCACAATATAAACATTACACAGCAATTGAAAGAAGACATTTTGAACT